>JAWNMU010000040.1:0-157850 GCA_035043665.1 Drosophila quasianomalipes | reverse complement strand
TACGTATTGCTTTGTAGTTGCAGACATCTGCATAAATAGATTTATCTTTCCAAACGCGTATTAGGTACAAAAAGGAAGCATGGTATTTTACAAAGTAGGAGAGCATGCATTTGAATATCTAATGAGGGCCAATGATGTCGTATATGAATATTTTGAACAACCTATTTGAAATTAAAAAAAGAGAAATAGTGAGCTTATGTCCTCACCCATGTCATTTTGGAAAAAAAAATCTCCTAAATGCAACACATTAAGAACCTATTGATTAAAACTAGGATTGGGGAGTTGAAAAAAAAGGTAAGTTAACTTATTAAATGGAACTATGTGAAATGGGCAAGAATGACATTTCAACGGCATTCTTATTCGCTTTACAAAGTGAAATAGAACGATAATGACAAAATGTTGTACGATGGTACAGATAGATTTGCGTGGTACAGAAAACACACGCAGTGATAGTGTTGGAAAAATATACAACAGAAATATGGAATGAGCAAGTGTGCGTAGTTATAATGGATTTAAACAATGAAAATAGTCAATAAAACAGAAACGAGTATTCATCTAGCACTTTTTGGCGAGTCTAGGCGACGAGGAAGGAGGAGGAGGAAAGGAAGGAGGATAGGGTGAGGGTGAGGGAGATGAGGAACGAACGAGATGGAATGAGGGAGAGTGAGACCTGGTATATAAAAGCGGTGATTCTCGGTAATTAGATGAAGATACGGAGGAGGAAGGGCGAGACAAGGAGGAGGACGAGCGAGAGGTAGAGGACCGAGAGGTTGGTCTCTCTCCTATATCGTTCTGCCGAGCTGGTTCTTCCGTTGCTCACCCTGCTAGACTGTGCATCCCTCAGTTCACTCGCTCTTCCACTGCCGATAGAACTAGCCCTTCCCCACCGCCCCCTTCTCCGTCTCTTGGAGTAAACAACAGGGGTGGGTTGGAATGGGTGTCTCCCCATTCCTTTCCGCTTTCTCCCTTCCACTTTCACCCCTGTTATCATGCCCATTCTGTCCTACCTCACCCCCACCTCTTCCTCTTCGATATCGTTTTGCTCTCCCTTCTCTCGGCTTCTCCCCCTTTCCCTCATTCCTCTCTTCCCTGCCTTTCCACCTCCCCAAATTCTCTAAGTTCGTCTAAAGAAGGAAAGAGAAGAGAAGGTCAGAGAGAGAGAGGAGGAAGAAGAGAGAAGGAGAGAGAGAAGGGAGGTAAGAAACAGAGAAGAGCGGGTGAAAAGGGACGGTGTTGAAAGACGAATCAGCAAGTACTTCTCGGCGAATGACTCTCCGCTGCCCGAGCTCTCTCCGCCTTCTCTGTCCTCTCTATCCTCCCTGCCCTTGCTCCCTCTCCTTCCCCTCAATTTCCTCACCATCTGCCCCCCCTCTCCTCCTCCTTTATCTCTGGCCCTCTGCCTTTCTCTCTCTCTTCCTCTCTCGCCTCTCTTGCTGACTCCAGTAGAGGGTCTGAACGAAAGCAGAAGGATGAGGGGCTGCCAGAAGAAGAAAAGGGGGAAAATTTGACATCTCTAGAAGACAATTGCTCCGTCTCTCTTGGATTCCGAATAAGAGAGGACCCTTCGATGATATTCATAACGGGAGATACGTTCCGCATAGAGAGGGAGGAGGATCTGATAGTGGTAGTTGAGGAGGGGGAAGGGGAAGGGGCAGAGGAAGGGAAGAAGAAGAGAAATGTGGAGGAAGGCGAAGGAAGGAGAAGGAGAAGGAGAAGGAGAAGAAGATAGATTCAGTGAATGGTAAGAAGGGGAAGATGAACGAAGGGAAGAGGAAAGGAGGACAGGAGAGGAAGGGAGAAGAGAGCGGGGGAGGGTAGGGGAAAGGGAAGAGGGAAGGGGAGAGGAAGGAGGAGTTTTAATGGAACTGGATGTTTGGGGGTCGGAAATTCTAGGGGAAATGGGACGAGAGGAAAGGGGGGAACTAGAGGGGAGGGGGAGGAGGAAGAGGAGGCGGAAAGGGAAGGAGAAAGGGACGAAGGGGGTAGGGAGAAAGAAGAGGCAGGAGGAGGAGGAGAGGGGTGTACTTTCGAATAAGAGGGGGGAGAGAGGAAGAGATAAGAGAGGGAGAGGGAGATGAAGAGGAAGAGCGAGTGGAAGAAGAAGAGGAAGAGGAAGAGGAAGAGGAAGAGGAAGAGGTTGAAGAGGATGTGGGGGTAGGCCGAGGAGAGAGGGACGGAGAGGAGGGAGAAGAAGAGCGGAAGGAAGAGGGAGAACGCGATAGAGAATGAGGGGGTCGGGAGGGAGAGCAAGGAGCGGGGAGGGAGAAGAAGATCTGGTTGTGAGCCCTTTTATGATATACGATGGGGCCAGGGAATGATGAGCAGAGTGGTCACCCTTTCTCTCCCTCTTTCCTCCTGTCTTGTCCTCCCCGAATCTCTCTCCACTCTCTCTTCTTTCTCCTTCGGCTCTTGGTTCCCTGCCCCCTCTGCCTCTCCTCCCTCTCTTACCTCCCTCTCTCTTACCTCCCTCTCCCTCTGCTCTTTCTCCTCCCTCCACGCAATTCCTATCTTCTTGCTTTGTCCGTCTCATGAAAGCTACGCTAACCGAACGACTCACCCTCTTTCTCCCTCTCCCTCTCCCTCTGTCTCTCTCTCTCCTCCCTCTCCCTGTCCCTAGCCCCCATCGCTCCTTTCCTCCCTCACTCACCAGGCAGTTAGAGTGGTAGTCGGCGAAGAATGAGAGGTTGTGGGAAGAGAGAGGGGCCTTGGAGGTCAGGGAGAGCGATGAGGACGAAGAGGAGCAGCACAACGGCATGAGAGGAAGGAAAGAGGGGGAAAGACCACGGAAGTCCCCTCTCTCCGCCTCAAACCTTGCTGTCTCTCTCTCTATCTCCTCTCTCCTCTCCGTCTCCTCCCACTCGCTCCTCTCCCTCTCCTCCTCTCTTTTATTTTTCTCCTCCTCCTCCCTCCTCTTCAAGTTCTTCCTAAGGTCTTCAAGACAAGGCTCCTTTTCAATCGACTTCAAGTACTTGTTTTTCAAATCAGACCCCTCCGGTCCTTTGCCTTGTGCCTGGTGATCACTCAAATTGAGAATATGCATGTTTCCACTCACGTTGAGCTTGCTGATGCATGCAGATATTTGTTTGTATTTGTCTTCAAAGATTCCCTCTATTTCTCCCTTCATATGGTCCTTCTCCCTCTTCCTCTCCCTTTCCGCCCTTGCCCTTCGCTCCCTCTCCTCCCTCTTCCTCCTCTTCATCTCCTCCTTCTTCTCCCACCTCTCAGTGGGACTCAATCTCTTCTCTTCCTCTCCCGCCCTCCCTCTCCTCTCTCCCTCCCCTTCCTTCCCTCCTACCATTCTATGAATATCTGGTCCATAAATATCTGGTCCATAAATATCTTGTCTCTCTCCTAATTTGCTGTAGAATTCGACTCTCCTCTCTCTTGTCTTTCATTTATGTGATCATTCATATTTCCTGGCATGACGCTCTTCCACCCACCCAAAGAAGATGGCGAAGGAGCCATGGAAAACGTTCGCGCATTCGCAGCTCCACTGTTGTTGTTGTAGAAGGTCATGCTGTTGGTTCCCTTCCCCTCTGATCGTTCATACTTCAGTTTCCTCTTTGGCTGATACCCCATGTTTCGGAAGGCGTTTCCCCCTAGGAAGACGAAGAACCGCTCGGCGTGGATGTTTCTTTTATACGCAGCGAACCTTCTCTTGTGCCCTCCCACCCACCTCCTTAACGCAGTTTTGAATGCCTTCTCCCTCTCTAACTCCTTCTTGAACGCCTCCTCGTCGAACGTATTCCGAAAGAACAAGCCAGAAGACAACCGCTTACTCTGCGCAGTCCCACTTGCTATCACACTCTCGATGTTCTCTTCTCCTCTGCCCTCCTCTTCGCGGGCTCTCCTTTCCCAATCCACAGCATTATTCAAATACTTAGACAGATTACGATCTTTCAAGTACCGAAACAAAATATCTCCCTCCTCCTTGTCGTTGACATTGTCTTTCTTTCTGAATAAAGCAGAGCGGAAGGGGTCATACATCGTATACCTCTGGAAAGCGCTGATCATCTTCTCGCTTTCCTCTTCCATCGCCCTCTTCCTCCTCCTCCTCTCTTCCTTGTCGTCTATCTTGTTCCTCCTATTCACGGTCCCCTTCTTCCTCTCCCTCTCCTTCTCCCTCTCCTCCATTCCTCCTATATTTCCCCCTGCGATCCCCTGTCTCCCCTCGCTGATGATTTGATCAATCATATTTCCACTGTGCGTCTGGATGGCTCCATACTTGTCCCTTTCGTTTCCAAGAGAGTCAGCTTGAGCTAGATAGAAAGAAGCGGAAGGTTTTTTCTGAGAAGGGGCAAGGGTGAAGGAGGAGAGAGAGGCAAGGGAGGGGGAGAGCGAGAGTGTGGAGGAGGCAGAGGAAGAAGACAAGGTAGATTGATCCCACTCTCCTTCCTCCTCCTCTCCCTCCGCCCCTACGTTGCTGCTTTTCTTTTTTGCCAAGTCCTTCTTCTTCGCGAATGCCTCAGTGTGCAACATGAATGAAGCCACGGGGGGAGGGACGGGAGACGAGAGAGAATACGAGGAGGAGGATATTGCCTTGTACAGATTTAGCAGGAAGTGGAAATATGAGTTTTCGTTGATCGAGTTCACAAAAAGATCTGCGAGCTGGAAGAGAGAGAGATGGAAGATGGGGAAAGATATTTTTTCTTTCATAACGGCCGATAATAAATATCTAGGGATGAAGACTCTTCCTGGAGGAGAGAAGCAAAAGTCGACGGAGGGAAGAGCAGAGAACCCTGTCTTAGAAAGAGAGGTCGTGAACGCAATAGCATCTTCCAAACCAACTCCAAACGTCTCCCTCCTCTCTCCATCGCTACTCTCCTTCTCCAGCCCCTTCTCCAGCCCCCTCTCCGCCTCCTCCTTCTCCTTCTCCGCCCCCTTCTCCTCCGTTGGTCCAGAGGGAGACGATTTGATTTCTGACGTCCCAGTGGCCCACCACATAGAGCTAGTTACTTTCTTTACTGGGATTCTTTTCCCACCAACAAAGAAAGAAGATATTTGAGTCCACGGGTGGGATCGGTGGAGGGCGAAGGAAGAGACGATGTCGTATTTTAAATCAATGACGATTTGTTCCATAAATGAAGAGAAAGAGGAAGGAGGGTTACGAAGAATAGACGAAGATTCATCCATTACCGCCCTCTCCCTCTCCCTCTCCTTTTCCCTCTCCGCCGCCTTATCTTTCGCTTTCCCGGATCTCTTACTCTCCCCACTCCACGGCCTTCCTCCGCCCATAGATCTGTCATTTAAGCCCAGGGAAGTAGAGGAGAAGGGGGAAAAGAAGAGGAGGCCGAAGACAAGGGAGGGGAAGAGACGAGGGGAGAAGAGAAGGGGAGGGCAGAAGCTGGCGTAGAAGACGAGGACGATACAGAGGGGGAGGAGGATGGTAAGGAGGAGAAAGAGGAGGAGGAGGATAGGGAAGCTGATGCCTGGGCTCCTTTGATGTTTTCCGGGTTGAGGCGGAGGTAGCAAGCGATGAGCAGCAGGGAAAATGAACGAATAGATATATGTCCGTAGCGCTTGAAAATGTCTTCCTCTGTCAAACTGAGGTTCGGAAACTCCTTCTCCTTTTCCTTCTTTTCTTTTTCCTTATCATTGTTCTCCCTTTTTCCTTTTCCTTTTCTTTCTCTAGTCCCATCTCCGCTCCCTCCCCTTCCCCTTTGGGTTGCGTATTTTTTCCTTCGCTTTCATCGCTTCGATCCTTCTGCTCACTTCCTCCCTCCACCCTTCCTCCGTTCTTGCCCCTCCGAATGATCATTCATATTTCCCGATAGTTTAGTCTGGTCGGACAGGAGATCAGCAAAAGAAGGAGAGAAAGATAGCGAAAATGTAGAGACAGGAGAAGAGGATGAGGAAGAGGATGAGGAAGAGGATGAGGAAGACGAGGACAGCGAAGAGCTGAGTGAAGGGGAAAAGGAAGGAGAGGTAGCAGCGAGAACAGGAGAGGGGGAAGAGGAAGAAGACGATGCAGCAGAGAGGGAGGGAGACCCATAAGAGCCCCTTTGTTTGTTCGCGTTCCCACTCCCCACCCGCTTAAGAGCACTAGAAGGTCTAGGGGAAGACAAAGAAGAAGGAGAGGGCCTAGAAGAAGAAGACTGGGAAGAGGAGGAAGGACGGGTGGAGGAAGATGAGGAGGGTCTGGTTCACCTTGTGAGCTAGTTTGTGTGCTACTTCCCTGAATCTTGTTTGGGTCGGGTATCTTGTCTCCTGCGTTGAACTGCTTCTGCAGCATATTCCAAAATAACAAAGACACTCCCATGATTCGCTTGCTCCCCGCCAACCTCCTTCTCTTTTCCACTGCCTCTTCTGAGTAGAACTCATCGTTCCCCTGGTACTTGTACGGGATGAAAGCGTTAGCTGACGCTGAAGACCGCACGACGATCCCCTCATCAGTTACTTCGTTTATCTCAATTTGAGAGAGACAGTTAGAGGGGCCATAGAAGAAGCGGGAGATGAGGGAGGAGGGAGCTGATTTGAAAGAAGAGTTCAGAGATGAAGGCTTAGAATGAAACGAAGAAGAGTGGGGTTTGTACTCTGCTATTGATGATTTCAGTGAACTAAGGATCAATTCTCTGTTGAAGGAAGCAGAGGGAGGGAAGGCAAGGGAAGGCAAGGGAAGGCAAGGGAAGGCAAGGGAAGGCAGGGAAAGGAAAGATAAGGAGAAGGAGAGAGAAAGAGAGGGAGTAGAAAGGAAGATGAGGAAAGGGAAGGGAAGAAAAGGGAGAGAAAAGAAAAGAAATGAAAGGAAAGTAAGGGTTGAGTGTGGCGGGAAGTGGGAAGAGGTATCGGTGATTAAGGAAGATGCGAATCAAATAACAAAAGCAAGAATCGAAGTCAAGTCTAGTAAAAAATGAGGAAGAATAAGAGAACGAACGGACGTATACGCAGTCAAGCGAAACAACAGAGCAACTAAAGGAAAGCGAAGAGGAGTCAAGGAAAGTCAAGGGGTGATGTGCAAGGAAATGAAAGCAAACAGAGACACTTGGGCAACTTAATCATCCAGGAAAGCAGTAAACCATGTTCTTACTCTAATGATCCCTGGAATCCGTTTTGTTTTACTCGGGCGTAGTCTCTCTCTCTCCCTCTCTCTCGCCTTCTCGTCATCCGCAGTCAATTCCTCCAGCTCCTCTTTCTCTCTCTCCCTCTCCTTCTCTCGCTCCCCTCTCCCTCTCCCACTCTTGTTCTCTCCCCTTTGGCTGTGTGACTGCATTTGCTCCTTGTGCAATCATATTTCCTTTCGAATGTTCTGCTTTCTTCTTTTGCTCGTAGAGTTCCCACTCTTTCTCTTTCACAGATTCATTCCACTTGTATAAAGATTTGAATGCTTCTTTGTTGTGCATATACAGCACTCTGCTACTATCCCCCCTGTCTCCCGCCTCCCCCTTTCCCTCTCTCTCCCATTTATCCTTCCCGTTCCCACTCCACTCTCACTCAGTGAGCTAGTACTCGTGTTCAGTGCATTACCAGCAGTACTGTTGCTGTTACTGTCAGCTGCTCCACTGACGTTCAGTCGAAGCGAGCTAAGGTCCCCATCCATCGATCCGCTCAAATTGAGATAGGAAGAGCTGAGGTTTGCAGTGGAAGCAAAAGATCCGTTGAGAGAAGGACTGCTGCCCCCATCGCCTTTCTGTCCCTCCCCTCTGTCGCGGGGCACGCGGCTAGTCCTCCTCCTCCTCCTCCCCTTATGCATAAGATCTAGAAGCATCTCCTCTTCTCTCTCCCTCGCCTCTCGCAGACGTATGCTAGCCTCCGATTCATTCCCTCCTCGCCCTTCCTCCTTGACTGTCGACAGAACTTTGTTCTCGTTAAGCCTCATGAATGACGATACCCAAAGGCTCTCGCTCTTCCTCTCCATCTCTCGCTCCCTCTCCCTCGTTCTCTCTTGTTCCCGTTCCTCCTGATCTTCTGAGTCAGATTCAGATTCATCACTATTTTCATCACTGCTGTCTTCTATTCCTGTCTTTCTCTTTCCCTTTGCCCTCCTCCGCCCTCTCCCTTTTCCTATTCTTGATGTCCTAGTGGGAGAATTATCAGACATTCAAGTTCCTCTCTCGTCGCATCAACTACGTATGGCACTATGAGTCGTAGTTTTTCAACACCTAAATAAGGTGTCTAGAATGTGTCACTGGCTTAAACGCTTGAGTGCCTAGTGAGCTACAAATAAATGAAGATCAAGCAATGATAATCGTTGTTGCAAAATGAGAATTGTTTTAGTGCCCTGTATCAGATGAGGAAAAAAACATATAAATTGGAGTATGACACACTGAATCATGGCACATAACTGTGTATGTGTGTAGTGTTTACCATGTCACACTATTTGAATCGTAAGTTTGGAGATAAAAAGAAACCAATTGTAAAGCGTGCCTGCATGGCTTACCGCTCAAAAAAAAAAATAACGAATAGAAAAAAAATTATCAAGATAAATCTACAGAAAAAAATAATGAAACCCACAGAATATATGTAAAGTGTATGTTACTGACGGAACAAAGTAGACATGTTGTCTACAGTGGCGAAGAATGATCCACTTTTTATGTCTGCTTTGCATCTAGTTAGACGTGAGCGTCTCATTTTGAAGGGCACAAATATGTCGGAAAAAATGAAGAGTGCAAACAACGTACATTGTCATCGTTAGATAAAATGCTTTCAATTCGGAATTCATCTAAGGTGGTTAGAAGCATTGCTTCACGCACTGCTGTTTCGAGAAGTTTCTTTTCAGCCCGCTCACCTGTGCAGGGGATGAACACTAAGCGTGTCCACTCTATTTCTCCTCCTGCTTTCTTCTCTCCCTCCCGTTCATTTGCTGCCCCTGTCGTTGCTGATCACATCAAGTACGGTAACCCAGCTAACATCGCCCTTAGTACTGTCGATATTACCAAGAAAGTTGGTCTTGACAGATTTATTTTCAAGGTACATTTATTCCTCTTCATTCTCGTTGCGCTCACTATTTCGATCTGTTTTGTTTTTCTTCCTTTGTAATCGTGGGCACATATTTCATTCATCCGTATTGTACAATAATGGTGTTCGGTACATGTATACATATATACAGGACCTCAACGTAGCTTTCTTTGAGGGAGCAAAGATCGGAGTGGTGGGAAAGAACGGAGCAGGAAAGTCAACCTTCATGAAGATGCTCGCAGGAGTTGACACCAACTTTGACGGAGAAGTGAAGGTACGCTAGCTTTTGTCTCTTTCGTAGGACTGTTTGGGGGTGTATGTGTGTGTGTGTGTGTGTGTTTGTGTGTGTAGTCCCTATCTTACTGTGTTTTGTGTGTCATGAGCAGATGATGTCAGGAAAGAAGATGGGATACCTCTCCCAGGAGCCTGAGCTTGACGACGACGACACCGTGTTGGAATCTATCAAGGCGGGACTCAAGGACAAGTACGATATTCTCAACAGGTAAGTGAGGGGTCGCAATGCACCGGGTTTGTGTTGTTCATATGATTAGTAATGTTCATTTTTACCCCTGTCCTCCTAATCCTTTGCCTTTCCACTACTTGTTTTGACTGGTTGAATGCAACGAATGCTAATGCATGTTGTATATCGCACTGTATGCAGATACGAAGAGGTGAACGAGTTGTTCGGAGACCCTGACGCCGACATTGACGCGCTGATTGAGGAGCAGGGCCACCTTCAGACGCAGATCGATGAGCATGACATCTGGAATATTGATTTGAAGATTAGGGTAAGCAGTGGAGAAAGCCATAGAGACGCCTCATGTTCACGGGTTGTTGTTTTAGATAGATGGGAGAAAGGGGAGGGGGGTATAAGGGTCAGGATTTGTGTGGTGGGCGGGTCATTGATACGAGAATGAGAGAGAAGTAAGGCGAGAAGCGTTCGAATGACTCTGATCAGCTCTGGTGTTGGGGTGTTGGTTAATATCTGGTGTGAATGTGGGAGTTTGCACGTTCGAATATGGGAATATGAGTGTGTGAATGTTCACTTGGTTAACACGCGTTTGTATTTTGTCATATATATATATGTGTGTGCGTGTGTGTGTGTGTTTGTTTGCTTCTGTGTATTATTAGATCACGATGGACGCCTTGAACACTCCTCCTGAGAACACCAAGATCAAGGGTCTCAGTGGAGGAGAGAGGAGAAGAGTTGCCCTTTGCAGGTACGTTTGAGTATTCCACTCTATATATCAACCACTTGAGTATTCCAACGCGAAGGATCAATATGGTTTACCAATCTGACACTGAGTGTCTGCTGTATGTATCTTGTATGTCATTTCCTTATCACCTTCTCTTCTCTTCTGCTTCTTCTCTTCTCTCTCTTCTCGTCTCTTCTCTTCCTTAGACTGCTGGTCAGTGAGCCTGACATCCTCCTTCTCGATGAGCCCACCAACCACTTGGACGCTACTAGCGTTGCTTGGCTTGAGCAGTTCCTTTCTAGGTATTGTCTCTCTATCTGATATTGTTGATCATTTACTTCTCTAGCACGGGTACTGTATTGGCGTACAAGTGTGCTTGCTCTCTGTATTCGTTTGACAGTGTGCGTGTCTTCTACTGTCTGGTGCATCTATCGAGGCTGTACAGTTCTCTCGCCTATGCGCATTTGGCTGATGCGTATGTGTTTGTGTGCGTGTGTGTGCGTGTGTGTGTGTGTGTATGTATGTATTTGTGCGCATGCGCTCATGTTTTGGTCGGCAGATACAAGGGACTCGTGATGGCAGTCACCCACGACAGATACTTCCTAGACAACGTAGCTGGGTATATCGTTGAGGTCACCAACGGGCAGCTAATTCCCTTTAGAGGGAACTACAACATGGTAGGATTCACACCTTCTCTGTCTTTGCTACCGCTCGCTCCTCCTTCGTCTCTCTATCTCCCACTCTCTGTATCTCGTTCTTTTACGTTTGTTTCTTCTGATGATATGTTAGTTGAACAGTAAGCACTGTATCATCCCCAGCTTCATATACTGTTATCCTATGTTATCTTATACGTTGTGTCGTGGCATGTGGTTAACTTTGTCTTTGTTTTTGTTTCCTCGCATACGTTCTGTATAACATACTGGACTAATTAACATACTGGACTAATTAACATACTGTACTCACTCAGTGGATGGAAGCGAAGGCTAAGAGGTCAGAGTTAGATGAGAAGCACAAGGAGAAGCTTGGAAGGGCGATTGAGAGAGAGTTGGAGTGGAAGAGGCAAGGAGCTGGTGGAAGACAGGCCAAGGGAAAGGCCAGGGAGAAGGTACGTCGAGCTGTGATGTGTATCTGTTGATTTTGGACTGAGTAGTCGATGTCAATGTTATATTGTATGGTATGAGTGTGTGTTTTCCAAGTAGATACAACCCTGAATGTATTTGTTTTGTATGTTGTTTGGTTACTCTTCCTGCGTCTCTCCTTTCAGATCCTCGCTGATCTTCAGGAGAAGAAGGCTCAGCTGAGAAAGAATAGAATCGAGAGTGGTTCGCTCGTTATTCCTCAGGGTCCTCGTCTTGGTAAGTCATTTGCTACTATCCCCTTCCCATCCCATTTCACCCGCCCCCTTCCTTTCCCCTTACTATCCCCTTCCCCTCCCATGTCTCCCATCCCCTCCTTTATCTCTCCTCTTTCCTTTGTATTCTTTTTTCTGTCGCGTTGCTTCACTAGCATTGTTCTTCCCACTCACTGTGCGATTCTTTTATCTTTCTGTTATCTGTTCACACGTGCTAACAACTCAATTTTGACAACTCTGGACTATGTGTGCACGTAATACTGTACGACGTCTTCTCTTGTCCTTTCTCCTCACCGGCAACAGGAAATAGAGTGGTTAAGATGACTAACGTTGGTCTGGCTTACAACGACGCAATGGGAAGAGGGTTCATTGTTCCTCACCCCGATGCGAAGGACGCCAATGGAAAGAAGATCCCCGGCCCTAAAGATCCTTCCAAGAACGATTGGCTCTACACGTAAGCAGCAGAAATATCGTTATTGTCGCTTGTGCTGCCACCCGCTCCATGTTTCTATTAAATCCTGTCACGTATTCTGTCCGATCTTCTGTTCTACCAGCCTAGACTACTGCATGTGTGAATTCCTCTGCGCCTGACCTTCTCTCCTCGCTCGTTGTTTTTTCACCGAATGCTAGCCCCTCGTTAACTCAAGTGATATCTTCTTCATCTCAATGCCTTCTATTTTGTTTGTTTCTTTTTTGCTTTGTTTCGTGATCTTTTTCTCATCCCTTCTACCCAGTGACCTCAACTTCGAAATCAACCCTGGACAGATTGTCGGAATTATCGGGCCCAATGGAATCGGTACGGCTCTCTCAACTTCTCTTTGTACTGCTCCATGTGATATATCTATTCCTCGCATGTTCTACTCGTGTTCTACTTGCGCATGTTTGGCTTCATTATGGATATGATATGGAATGGTATAGTTTGTACGAAACCTTGGGGACAACGCATTGAATATGTGTTATGTTGCTGGCTTACTTACTCCTACTTTGCATTGTTTTCCTTGGTTATCTGTGTTATGTCCCTCCATGGGCTGCTCTTTTTCTGTACAGGAAAGACTACTCTCGTGCGCATGATCATGGGAGACATCCAGCCTTCCAAGGGAACGATCGAAATCGGAGACACGGTGGTCTTCGCCTACAACGAGCAGTTGAGGACGAAGCTTAATGACAGCAGGAGTGTGTGGGAAGAGATCTGTGACGGAATCACCCACGTCGAGTTGGACAAGGAAAGAACTATTCCCAGCAGAAACTACGTTGCTCAGTTTAACTTTCAGGGACAGGAACAGCAGAAGAGGATCTCGGAGGTAGGCAAGCATAGTCCATATCAAGCTATGTTGAACGACTTTACAAAGAATCACTCCAGCTGGATTGGAGTTCGGTTTAGTGATCGTGTTTGTTAGCGTGTATTGTGTTCCTAATGCATATATGCACCTCTGTGTTATATCTGTGTGTTCATTGGTTCGTATCGCATGTGAATATGTCAATGCCACGTAATTTTGCAGCTCTCTGGAGGAGAGAGAAACAGAGTGCAGCTGGCGAAGAGTCTTCGTTTCGGAGCTAATGTGATGATTCTCGATGAGCCCACCAACGACTTGGACGTTGACACCCTCAGAGCGTTGGAGGAAGCTCTGAACAGCTACGAAGGATGCGCATTCGTCGTCAGGTAGGTGTCTCTGCTTGGGTCTCTCCTCTCCCCTCCTATCACCTTTTATTTTACTTTCTTTCATCTTCATCTTCTTCTATTAGTATAATTCATTTATTCATTGATCCGCTCTGTTTTTTTACTTTGTCAAATGTCTTGCGTTTCTTCTATATCTCCTCCGTCTTGTGGTTTCGTGTCTCATATCTCGTCGACCCTGCATGTCTATGTAATGTGTATGTCTTTCGTGCATATAATATGTACACACCTAACCACGTTCATATTGTGTTTTTGGCATCTATGACATGTCCTCTGGCATTTACTTCTATATTATTCTGTCTTTCTCTCTCCCTCTCTCTCTCCACAGTCACGACCGTTACTTCTTGGATCGTGTGTGCACGAACATCATAGGTTTCGAGGAGGAGACTGAGAAGGGAAAGAATGGAGAGAGGAAGGTGAAAGTCTGTGTTTTTCGAAGGAAACTACACGGAATACATCGCAGACGTGAAGAAGAGAAACAACGGACAAGACATCCTCATCAACGGAGGAAAAGAATTCAAGAACTTCCTCCAGTAAGGAGTCCAGTCGACGTCTGTTTCCCTCGATGCGCCTACTCCTCCCCACCGCACCCCCACTGATCTGCACGGAGAAATGTCTACTATTTATTGTCGCATATGTCTGCTACTGCTCTTTTTTGCAGAATGTCGTTTCGTGAGTATGTGTTAAGTCTGTGTTGAATAAAGAAACGTATATGTTGTGTAGGAGTAGAAAGAAGGTCATTCGTTGTCAGAGCTACGGGACATCGAGTTGAAGGGAGGGGACCCACATTTTTTATTCAAATAACGGACATGCTCTATTCAGGGTATGAAACAAAAAGAACTGCTCCTACCCTCAATATCAACACAAACAAACAAACATGAGAGTGCCACGAGGGTCTATCACTGTGCAATGCCCCTGGAAGAGAGTACTGGCTGCCTTTATGAAAGAAAAGAAAAGACTAGTGTTAATGTTTCGCTGGTTGATTTATTTGATTAGTAGCGTCAACGGAGCGTTGGACTTGTAAATATAGCTGTGTGAGCACCGTGGAGATAAGGTGGGAAAGATGTGGAGATAAATGATGAGCGGGGGAATATGAATGCAGACACAAAATGACGGTGATAGAGTGATTGTCGAATCACGAATAAAGCCCGCGTGAGGGCGTAGTGTCGGTGAGAAAATGACTGTGGGAGAAGGAAGGAGAACAGGGGACGCCTCACTTGACGCCGGAGGAGAAGGGGTCAACTGCGTGAGTCGGTTTGAAGTGTATCTGAGGAGGAAGATGCCTGAGCCGATGGACCTTCGGAGGGTGATCAGAGCCCATCGACGGCAGAGAGGAAACAGAGCTTCTCGTCGAGGAAGATAGGAAGTGCTAGTTTTCTTCTTCTTCTTCCTCGTCTTCGCCAAGTTTTCCTTGCTTGTGTCTCCTCCCACACACGCTATGAGATGGTGAATCAATTCTCTCTCCTCCCTCTCTCCGTCGATTCCTTCCAGGTACTTCTCGATGTCATCCTCCCCTAGTTCAAGACTCATTTCCAGGGGTTTCTGGAGACTTTTGATCTGGACCTCGTGCTTCTGTTCTTGTTTGGAAATATGAGTGATCGTCCTGACGACGTAGTGTGCCCACTTCTCCAGATGCTCTCTTAGTTGTTTGTTTTCTCCGCTGAGGTTCAAGATCTCTTGTTTCGTCCAGTTGAGCTTCTGTACGAAAGTTTGTTTTAGCTCTTCTATCTCCGCACTCATTCTCTTCGCATGATCAGCCATCTTCTGCTTCACTTCATTCAATACTAACGATGAGTCTTCTCGTAGCTGTGGGGGCACGGGGGTGCGCCACATAGCATGGATGGGGGGAAGAAAGAGGAGGGGCAGAAGGAAAGGAGGAGCGAAAGGTTAGTTGAGGTGAAGAGAGATTGAAGAGTTGATTGAGGTAAAAATGAAAGAGAGCGTGGAGTGGAGATGGGAGAAGAATGGAATAGGGAAAGGAAAAAAAAAAAAGATAGAAAGAATAGAGACAAAAGAGGAGAGAAAAAGAGGACTACGGAGTATACTAAGGTCAGAGAAGTATGAAGAAATCGATTATTACTCACCTTCTCCTGCTGCTGGAGAGAGAGGGTTATAGATTTAAGTATGGCGTCGGTTTTCTTGTTGTCAGTGAGTAGGGAGAGATATGTGTTCTTCGCCAGCTCTTTCATCTCCTCCCTCCCTCCACCTCCTTCTTTATCTTCTGTATGTCCAATCCCATCTGAAATGTTCAAATTGAGATAAGGTGAGGTAGGAAGTCGTTAGCGAAGTAGACAGGATATACAAAGAGGCAGAGAGAAGAGAGGAACAAAAAAGACGGGAATTGAAAAGAAAAAAAGGAAAGAAAGATAGAGGTAAAACAAAAAGAAACGAATAGGGATGGAATGCATAGTTAGGGAATGTAGCACGGCGAAAGTAAAAAGAAAACGAAAAAAAAATGAAAAGAAAAACAAAGATCAAAAAGAAAAACCAAAACACAGGAATGGACTTTAAGAGGGGATTAAAAAGATCTGGTAGAAGTCGCACGCAGTAGACGAAAGAAGGGGATGCAAATGACATATCCCACTAGACGAAAGAGTAGAGCGAGGCGGGTATGTGATGTAGTGGGGCTCGTTACCTGGGAAATGATCTGTTTGATTTGTATGTTTTTCTTTTGTTGCGGGTTGACGCTCTTCTTGATTTCGTTGAGGAAGGAGAAGAGTTTTGAGAATCTAAGCTGGATCACGTCCACTTTGTCTGAGAACGCGACAATGTCAGACACAAGCAAGTCCTTGACCCTCTCGATGACTCTCTTCCCGATTGCCTCCCCCATTTCTTCATTTAGAACAGTCCTACCCTCCTTCATGCCGATGTAATTCTCCTCCCTCGCCAGTGCTGCGTCTGCTTCCCCGGCCCCCTTCCCTTCGGAGTTAGACTGAGAGCCCCTGACCCAGTCGACGTGTCACCAGTCACACTAATTGTCAGAGTATTAGTAGCATTCTTCCCCTCCGCCTTCTTCTTCTTCCCTCCCACTGCCCCTGGTTCTGGTGTTCCACTCATATTGAGAGGTCCTCCTTTCTTCATCGCCTTGTTTCCGTATATGCACTCGAACGCCAACTGCAAAATATCTAGCTTGTCATTCATATCGTCTACTTGGCTCTCCGCTGGGTTATGGAGACAGAGAGCGAGAGAGCGAAAGTAGAGGAAGGAATAAATAAGGAGATGGAGTCCAAGACAGACGTATCAAAACGTACGAATTTCGTAAATAAACATACAACGGAATAAACACACAACAGAATAAGCATATCAAGATGTTAGTATACATGAGTATGGATATGAGAGTATATATATGCAAGTGTGGCGTGTCGAATCGATGGCAAGACTCCGAAATAAAGGAGATGAACCGGCGAATCGAAGTGAGCACGAAGCATGCGTTAAAAAAGATATATATCTTCTCTTATGTCAATACGATCCACCCTCCTTCCTTCTCCCCTCCCACCCCTAGACCCTCGCTCTTATCTTGCAGTTTTTCCGTCTTATGCCCCTCCATCTTCCACCTTAATCTCTTCCTTTCAACCTCTCTTTCCCATTCCTCCTCCTTTCCCCTTCCCCGCCCCTTCCTCCCTTTCCCTTCCCCCGCCCCCTCCTCCCTTTCCCTTTCCCACCCCTTCTGTCCCCACCCCTTCCCTCTTCAACCCCTTCCCCTATGCTTACCTATGATTCGGACTGCCTCTTGTATGTCGTCAACGCTTTGGACTCCTCTGCTGAGTCGTTAGAACGCCTCTTTCCCTTCCTCCTCCCTCCCCTCACCCTCGTGATCTTCTGTAATCCGTCCACATCCAATCCATCCTCATCCTCCTCCCCCTCCTCTTCCGAGTACGCCGAACTGTCTTCATCTCCTTCCTCCTCTTGCCTCCTTCCTTTCCTCCTCCTTCCTCCCTCATCTGCACTGGTTTTAGTACTCGCGATGCTGGCCTTTTCTCCTCTGTCCACTCCCTCCTTGTCTTTGCGTCTGTCTCTCCACCCCTCCCTCTTTATCCTTCATGACATAGAGAAGCGAGGCGGCCCTGTCCCATGCCTGCTAGTCTTTCCCTCTCCTCTTCCTCTCTCCAGCCATTTCTCGCTGTCCACCTACTTCTTTCCTGAGCTTCTCTGGCTTCTTCTCTTCCGCTCCCCCCTTCCTCCACCAACGTAAGCCCGTCTCTCTCCTTCTCCATCGCTCGCTTCACCTTGCCCATTACCCTCAGGAAATAGGCAGACGATTCGTCCTCCCCACCCTCTCTCCTTCCCCTCCTACCACTCCCCCTACTCCTCCTCCTACCGTGCTCTTCCCCCTCCTTTTCCTTCCCTCCGTCGTCACCCTTCCCCTCATCCTCTCCCCTCATCATCATTGCGATAGATCATAAGCAAGTGCTCAATCATATTTCCCAAAACCTTCTCCCTCCTCTTCCCTAGACTCCCTTGCCCTCATCTTTCTTTCTTCTTCTTGTAGAGCATTCAATCGTAGCTGAGCCTGTCTCTCTCTGTCCTCTACGTCTCTCTCCTTGTCCTCAGCCTCTCTCTCTCTCTCCTCCTCTGTCTCTCTCCTTCCTCCTCTATCTCTCGGTCCCTTTCCCTCTCTCTCTCTCTCTCTCTCTCTCTCGCCTTCTCCTCCCTTTCTCTTCTGTACAGAGTCTCCTCTTGTCTCAACAGTCTCCCCAACACAACATCATGGAACTTCCTCGATTCACTTTGCAGGTTCTGTACACAAATGAACAAACATAGTATATACGTGTATGTATTTACATTATGTAATGTAGCTGTTTGTGTTGGCGGGTGAGTGTGCACACATATCTAGTGCAGTGGCGCACAGAGTAAATGCAGAAAGGAATTAGTATTGGCTGATCCTTACCTCAAACATTGTTTTGGACACACGTCCGGCCGTCAGAGCTTGGAGTTCCGCTTGGCTGACCTTATCATCCAACTCCCTCTTGATGTCTGCCTTCGCAAGCTCTACCTTCATATGGAAATCTACAAGAGAAGACTGACCCCACTCTCGGCTCTCTAAGTACGACTTGGTTGCGCACGTCTTCGCTACAGAGCGCGCACATGCTCGAGTTTTCTCTTGTGTGTATCAACGATATTGATCAGATCGGATACAAGCTTGTCTGAGCTCTTGCATTGACCTCGGTCTCCCATCCACCGTCTGGCATTCTTTGCTCTCCATCTTCACTTCTCCCCTCTGGGCTGTTCTCCTCATTCCGTTCAGTACCTGCCTTTGCCTGTGGAGATGACTTTGTGCCTCTTCCTCTGTTACTTAGAGGAGAAGGTGAACGCCTTTCTTGTTGAGAAGGCCCTGACTTCCCAAATGAAAATTGGCTTTCTTCCCCCTCTCGAATAGGGCTCAGAGGAGACATCATTTTTAATTACCCTCTGAGCTTTACTACACAACTATTTGAATAGGTTGGACAGGCTTGCGAAATATTACTACAATTTCCCCTTCTGTGCGAGGCTGGGTTATTTTCTCTTTGCCTCACTTAAAAAAATGAAAAAACTGGTTATCAGAATTTTTGACTGTGAAGAAAAAACTGATTCTCAATTTGTATGGCACAGCACAGTGAGCATAAACTACTGATTTACGATAATACGTTCTAGCAAGAAACAAATGAATGTGAATATGTATTTATTTGGCGATAAAAATGGATTGGACTCATTACAAGTAAATAAGTAAACGCATGTGTATATATATAATGTAACAACATGAAGTGACAGCACCAGAGAATATTTGTTTTGTTATCTCCCTCAAAAATTACGATTGCATTCACGCCAAGAACTGTTGAGTACAGTCTGTATCAAAAGAAATAAATGTTAATTGTGCAAGTAGAAGTGAGGGTTCCATTCTGATGAGAACACATACAAAAACATACTGCTTATTGCTTGAACTCATCACAGTATTGAGTTCCCTAACCTATCCTTTAATAAGGAAAGTAAAAATGACGATAATGGAGAGAATAGCTTCCAGAGCACAAAATACTAATGATATGATATTTGTTATCATGTCGAGCCTCAGTACATAGGTCTGTTAAAGTAGGAAAACAAAGAGCATGACAGGTTGAGCGTGGTTAGAAAAGGCGCGAAAAAGAAAACGAGAGCAGTATACAATATAAGAAGTGAAATAAAATGTACAGTTCGTTTTCAAATCTGTTTTTGCATTGTATAGGATGGATTTACCTGCCAAAGGATAAAAAATAGGTTTCCAACGACAACGAAAATAGACAGAATGATGCACAGGATCACAGGAAGTACTGATCGAGTCTTGTTTCCCTTCCAGCCAAACAAAATACGAATCCCATCTATTATGCAAAGACAAACAAGTGAGGATGCTTCCCAACCAAGTAGATGGGACGGGTAAGGAAATACGGTAGCTGTGGACAGAATAATATGTGCATGGAATAATGGAGGAAATGTTAGAATGAAAAATTGTATAAACTGTCAAGCATACAACTATTGGCAAGAGCATATCAGCATACGATACGAACATTACCTTTATATATAAATGTACATGACGTTAAAAGACGTAGAAGACGGTCACCCAGATGTTATAGTAAAGAAGGATTTGTAGAGGTAATGAAGCAAGATTTTCTGTTCTCTTTTTAAGACTCCCATGCGTGTCTGTGGCTACAAATAATTGTGGCTGAGTAACTACAGATTGTATAAGTGTATTTAAACTAAAGACTCCACTGAGAAACCTTTTATAGTTTAAGGCTTTCAAAACGTCTACGGTTTTCTTTGTTTTTCTTGTTTTTCGCTTCCTTTTACACTCAAATTGAGACGTTTCCCCGCACATATATTCGATATTATATATTGTATTTGAAGCTCCCATAGTAACCCTGTGTGTACTCACTTATAGATTGTATATATTTGAAATCTGTCACGATATTAGAGATAATATACTACTATTTAACTAAAAGTGAACTGTTTTATATATATTTATCCTCATACAATCGTCCTGTGCATGAAAATTCATGTAAATACGGGGATTTTATATATAAATTGAAAATCCTGTGGTTTTTCTAGTCACTCTAGTGGTTTATCAAAATACAGGTTATTTCCGCTAAAGAAATATATAGCGGTGTATTTTTGCAGCATGTTAATACCACTTGCGTATGTAGTCGTGCTGCACCTAGCAGTGCTATGCTTCTCCTCGTTTGGAGCACCAGTTAAGTTTGAATTACTTGAATATGATCCCCAAGCAAACCCTGAAGCAGTAGTATATCTAGGAGGTGCTCGTTTTACTGTTTTAAGCGACAGATTGATTCGTTGTGAATACAACTCGAAGCGCACATTTGAGGACAGTGCTTCTCTTGCCTTTTGAACCGTAAATTAGATGTTCCTAAATTCACTAAGGAGATTAAGGGTAAATTTTCGTAAAAAGAAAAAATGTGCTTTGTCTAATTGTCTACTATATGATGTTGCTTTAAGTACACTTTAGTGGATGAAATAGATCTTGACAGTTCATATTAACAAAATTAAATATGCGACATGTATATGTATGTATTCAATATATTATACTTAGACAATACTCTGGTGTTAAATACGTCTTCTCTTTCCTTGGTGTACCACTTCGACCAGAATCTCCCCTTTTCACAGAAGAGTTTGTCAATTACCCCTATTAACAAGGAAGATTTCGTTCCTTACAAGTACGGGGATGTTGATTCTGGAAATCTCTATGGTAGGATCAAGATCCGAATGATAAGAGTGTTCGAATTTGTATAATTTGAGTTGTTGAACACTATTCTAGAATTGTAATTTGAATGTGCCGTTCACTAAGGCATGGCTAATTCGGGTCTGTGTTTGATGCAAACTGTGCATTAATTGATATGTGCGGGTGATTAATGCAGGTACTATTCGTTCCCTCGATCAGTTGAACTGGACCCCTCTGAACTGCACTACGTTGAAGGGGTATACTGTTCATGAAGAGTCTCTGCACTGCTCCTTCGGACTAGCTTCTCGTTTGGGATGGGCGGTATTTGAAGACTCAGACAACTACATGTTCTCTGAAGAAGGATGGTGGGGAAATAAGAACAAGAATGAGATCGACCTGTACTTCTTCGGGTACGGCTTTGACTACAAGGAGGCGCTGTCGATCTACTCGAAGGTGAGTGGACGCAGCCCTATCGTCCCACGCAACGCTATGGGGATCTGGTGGTCCAGGTGGTACGACTACGACGAAAAACAGATCTGGGACGACGTATTCCACTCTTTCGCTGAGCTGAACTCGTTCCTGGATGTGTTGGTTCTGGACATGAACTGGCACACCAAGTACGCTTGGGGAGGTTACACATTTGACAAGAATCTGTTTGTGGATCCCCCTGCGTTCATTAGAAAGATCAGACACCTCGGAGTCAACTCCATCGTCAACATTCATGATGCTAACGGATTCACCACTCACGAGGAGCACTACCAGCTCTGGTGTGATGCTGTCAAGCAAAAGAAGAACGAGAAGCAGGAGGAGAGGGCGAGGCTGAGAGCTTTGGAGGCGAAAGAGGACGAAGGTGGAGTGCTCCTCTCTCAGGTCCACAAACGAATCCAGGAGGAGATGGAGGAGAAAGCCAAGCATCTCATTGCGAAGGTTGAAGCTTTGAGGAACGAGAAGGCTCGTCTAGAGGAGGATGCGAAGCGAGTGGAGGAGGAAGTTAAGGAGGAGGAGAGAAAGCTGAGGAAGGAGAAAGTGATGGCCTCGATGTCTTCGCTCAAGTCCTCTATCTCTAAAGTGGACTCCTTCTGAAGTCGTTCCAGACTGAGATAGAGCAGATCTCATCAGAAGAGCAGAAGAAGAGGGAGGAGAAAGCGGTGGAAGAGGGGGCAGCGGACGAAGAAGACTTCTACCTCTCGCTCTGTTCTGCCCACGCAAACATCCCCTTCTCCATCCTGAACTCGACCTACCTGTATACCCTCGATGACTCTATCATCAAGCCCTTCATCCAAGACCTGGGTATCGAGGGACTGTGGCTCGACTACCAGCAGGGAGGAAAGGTGGGAGGAGGAGAAGGTGAAAAGCAGAACCCCACCTTCTGGACCAATCATGTCAGAGCCACCGACGCGTTCAGGAGAAATATGAAGGAGCAGAAAAACAAAGACTTATTGCAGAGGAGCTCGATGTTAAGGCTAAGGAGAAGAAGGAATATACTCAGCTCATGATTTCGTACCTCTCTGAATTGAACAAGGACGCCTTCTCTGGTTCACAACTCAGCGGAGATGTGGGTGCCAAGGAAAGACTACAGATCCTGGAAGAACTCTTCCTCCACGACTCGATCCACAAACAGCTCTCTTCCCTCTCTTCTTCCGTCTCTGTCTCTACGTTTTCTGAAGAGAAGGAGAAGGAGGACAAGGAGATGAGGGAACGCATCAAGGCCGACGTGATGAGGTGGATGGAGCTGAAGGAAAGGAGGGTGAGTGCGGAGGCAGCAGCAGAGGGAAGAGTTGATTCCCACTCCCACAAAACCCACTCCTCCAGAAGACTCAAGATCCATGAGCTGATTTCCATCGCCTCAAAGCTTTCTTCGGCTGATATTCAGGTCCTTCACTCCGACCAAGAAAAAGCAGTTCATGGAGAGAAGGGGAGGCACCACCACAAACACCACCACGGAAGGGGAAGACATTCGCATCACTCTCACTCCAACTCGTCGTCCGTCTCCTCAGTATATTCCTCTTCCCCCTCTGTTTCATCGGATTCGTCCCTTCTCTCTTCCTCCCCTCGCTCTCTCCTCCTTACTCGTTGGGGAGGACTGGGATCCCACCGCCACCCACTCCCTTTCACAGCCGATGTGATCAGCCAGACCTGGACCACTCTCGCCTTCCAGCCTTACTTCTCCTACTCCTCCGCCAACGTTCTCTTCCCCATGTGGTCCCACGACACCCTCGGACCCCCTCCCCTCCCTCCCCTCGACGAGTACTTCAACGTGCAAGACATCCAGGAGAGGAGAGAAAGGATTTCGCTCAACTCCTCGTCTGAGTCTGAGTCTGATTCTGCCTCCTCCCCCTCCCTAGGAATTGAGGAGAGCAGCTACACGGCAGATGAGTTTTCATTGATCAGTGGAGACTCCTACTCGATGTTCGTTCGCTGGATACAGTACTCGTCATTCTCCGGACTCATGAGACTACACGACCATGGACTCTCCACTGGAAAATGTGCTAACCAGACTGTCGTCGACAAGAAGGCTCACTCCTCTGACTCCAGCTCTTCCTCTCTCACCACCTCCACTTCCCTCTCCTGCGTACTCTCCACCCCTTCCTCCCTGCCTTACCCCTTCCGTGCGGCTGTATCCTCCTCCCTCCGCTCCCGCTCCTCCCTACTTCCCCTGATCTACACTGCCCTTAGAAACTCATTCGACAAGGGAGTCGGATTGATCTACCCTCTCTACTACAACTACCCTCATTCTCTCCCCGCGTACTTCAACCTCTTCTCCTCCTACTCCATCCCCTACCCCTTCAAGTACAACCCAGATGATCCTGACTCCCCTGTCCCCGCTCCTCCTGCTCCCCCCTCCACCTCGTTCCTCTCGTCCTCCTTCGGTTTCCCCCTCACCCACCACGCCTACTTCTACGGATCGGATGACGTGATCGTTGCCCCCGTCACGGCCCCTTCTTCCCCCCCACCCCTGCCTACTCGGACTTCATGACTGGATACGCCGACTCCCTCCTCTGGATCCCCAACGACAAGGTGTGGTTCGACAAAACCAAGGGACTTTGGGTCAGCGGAGGCGACAAACAGAAGGAGGAGGAGAAGGTTGGAGCGGAGAGCGGAGACAGAATTGACAGACAGAGGGGAATCAAGGTAGATGGAGTTGCCTATGGAAACAGATACAGCGTAGACGAGATCCCTCTCTTCGTCAAGGGAGGTGCCGTTGTTCCCCTCGCTCCTCTTCCCTCCACTCCCCCCTCGCAACTTCTGGATCCGCTCCCTCCCACCTCCAGTTCTCTCTCTTCCCTTCCTGTGATGTTCCTTCTGGCTCCTACTCTCTCTACGAAGACGACGGTCAGACTGACTCATACGTAAATGGAGATTACTCTTTTGTCCAGGCTCACTACGCCTACTCCTGCTCCTCTAAGACCCCATCTGCCTCCCTTTCCATCTCAGTCGTCCCCCACCTCGAGAGACACGACCCCACCGATCCCTACTCCTCCAAGGACCAATCTTTTTCCTCCTCTACCTCCACCTCTAACTCCTCCGCTATTCCCTCGTACCTCCCCCCACTCGCAGATACTCTATTCGCGTCCACTCTCTCTCCCTCCCCTCTTCGGTCAAGATCAATGGGAAGGAAATTCATTTCTCCTCCCTTTCCTCCGACAAATTCAACGGGTACGAAGTGGAGGTGAAGGACGACAAGAAGAGGAGGAGGTGGTTCGGACTCGACGAGTGCAACATCGAAGAGAGAGAGGAGAGAGAGATCGAGATCGTCAGAGAGAGACAAAGGAGACAGGACGCGTTTGAGGCAGAGAAGAAGAGAAGACAGGATGAATTGGAGGCAAAGAGAAAGGAGAGAACCGACGCGATGGATAAGAAGATCGCTGAGAGAGAGGAGCAGGAGAAGGAGTTCGAGAAGGAGATCGTGAAGACGGAGAACACGGAAGAGGCACAGGAGAAGATCAAGGAAAGGAGAAAGGAAGTGGAGGTAGAGAATGAAGTGGACCGCAAGGTGGAAGAGGAGATCGAGGCGAAGGAGGATAGAGCAGAAGAGGAGTGGGTGGCGGATGAGGACGCGAAGGAGAAGGCAGAGAGGGAGAAGGAAGACGAGTCCCTCTTCGACGGATTCTTCTTCTTCGACACCGCTGATCTCTCCTTTGTCTTCGTTTCCCACGAAGTCAACACTGACGAATCCCTCTCCTTCGAGATTACGTACACCCCCACCAAGGAGGGAGAGCAATCGTCCGCCCTTCCCCCTTCCTTCTCCTCCTTCGCTTCCCTCTCTTCTGAAGCTTATGACCCCTCTGTTTTCAGTGGAGTTACCTCCACGAAAGAGAGGTTCAGCTTCAAGTACGACGAAGAAAAGAAATACACGTGCTACGAGACCAAGGAAAACGCTAGGCAGAGAAATGAAGGGTCCTTTTCCTTCTGCTCTTCCACCTATTCTCCCTTCTCTCTAAACGGAATCCTCCAGCTCACGAACGCCCTGAACGACGTGAAGAAAGTGCTAGACGTTGAGAACATCACACCTGGAAGTGAGACTGTCCTTAAGTCTCAGATCAGTTCCGAGGAGCCAGCGGTGAGGGAGGAGAAAGCCAAACTCAAGAAGAAGACCATGAATGAGTCCATGGAGGTTGCTACGCAGAACCTCTCTGATGAGTCTATAGTGATCCCCAACTGCCTTCTCCAACTCGCTTCCCTCCCCTTCTCTCTCGCCTCCGCTGCTGCCAAGAATCAATCCTTCTTCGAGTCTACCATCGCCGACTACTTCTATTACCTCCCTTGCGCTGTCCAGGAAGTAGAACACCTCGCTCATCTTGGGTACGGAGCAGAGAAAGAGAAGAATGCGGATGCGGATGTGGATGTGGATGTGGAGTTAGGCGGATCCTACCCCAACAGAAACCCCGATGGGAAATTTAAAGGAGACTTCACCAGGAAGGAGTTTGTCGATGTGAAGAAGGTCGTCAAGAACAACGTCAACTATATCAACAACCATCACAAGCTGTATGAGAAGGAAGGACTTAAAGCGCTCAGGGACGACGACGATGACGATATCAAGAACAAGAGAGTCAGATACGCCGTGTTCCTCACCAAGTACTTCGCCTACTACCACCAGGACCAGCTCTAACCCAGTCCTTCTGAAGTTGATTTCTTAGTATATAACTCTTTATAAATAATATCTTTGTGTATATATGTTTTTGCCTTTTTTTTTTGCTGTTTTACTTTGTTTCTTTCTTTATTTTATCGCTAGCTGTAGGAGCCTTAGCTCTCTAGCAGGCGAACAGGAAGTGTGAGAAATACGTGTTATAGTGGAAGTATTCGTCTGATCTTCATGGCATTCATGGACAACCGAACTTCATTCGTGATACCTTTTTTTGTTTTCCTTTTTTGTCTCCCCGCGCGTGTTTTTGTTTGCTTTATTTTTAACGTATATTAACTATTCTTCTCAATGAACAAGTCAGTATATGGTGTCTCTTTGAAGTGTGACCTCCCCCCATGTTTTCTCATGCTATAAATGTGTGTCTGTACATCTCCAGGTGTTCAGTGCATTTGTTTGAGTTCTGTGTGTCTGGATGCAATTCAAACGATTGTGTTTTTAAGTTTTACTTGTTCCTTTTTATGCGTATTTGTTAAATGTTCCTGATTGTATATGCTGTTTTTGGCGTCTATCTCTAGACAATTCCGTGCATTCGTCTCTTTTCTTTCAACGGGAAGTGCCTGTCGGTGCCTCAAATAAATTAATTCTGTCGCTTATATAGTCATATACCCTTAGTAAAGCTGAGTTATGGTGAAATATGATGTTTTATTTCGTTTAACATTATGCATTTGTCATGTTTTCGATCCGCAATGGTATTCAACGCACGGATAGATATCGCAAGACGCAAAGGTTTTTTTCAAAAAGCAAAAACGAGCAAGCAGCATGTTAACATCTAAATTATACATGCAAATTCATGTGCTAGTCAATTAAAATTGACACGGCGCATGCCTTGCATTGTGCATACATATATAGAATGCGTATATATAAGTGTGTATGTATGAGTGTATTATCTTAGTAATAACTCAGGCGAATGATAAGTCTTTAGGATGGTCAGTATGAAGCATAATAAGCATTTCAAATAATGAGCATTTCAAATATAGGGATAAAGGTCTATTGGGGATGCGAAGGGCACGTTTCATCTGTGAAGCGAAGAATTTTGAATAGTAAGCAAGTACGGAGGACAAGGAAACCACGCGAATCATACTTTCGTTGAGTAACATTCGCGAAAGGTCAGTTGCCGATGAGAATGTACTGCTGGGAAGGGAGTGTGTCTTGGCGCTTGAATAGCATGCAATGTAGATCAGAGGAGTTCGTGCTGGTTCATGGTAGAAGGAGACTCTGGGAGTGAGTGTTCGTGATGAGACGAAGACAATCCATATCCAAGATAGACTTTGTTATTTCTCTTTTCCTTTGCCTCTTTTTGTTTTGAGGCTCGAGCTCTCTTCTCCTCACTCTTTTGCATCCGCTCCTCCTCCTTCCTTCGTTTCTCATATTCTTTTTGCTGGAGTTTGTATTCATTATCTCTTATCTCGTCGAGCTTTTCCTCTTCAGCGTCTCCAGGCGCATCAGTTTGTCCTGTTCTTGTTTGATTCTGTTTTTGATTTCTAGTTCTTTTTTCCTCATGTGTTCGATCTCTTTCCTGTCTTTTTTCACCAAGTTAGTCGTGATGGTGGTGCTGCTTTCTCTCCTTGACAGTTGCATTCTTTCCTCATTAATTCCCATTTCAATGTCGCTGTCAGTATCACTCCTTGTGAGTGCCTTGAGTTTCTTTCTGTTCGTGGGATCATGTTTTATGAGCGAGTGCTCATCATCATCATCCTCTCCAGTGTTTTTGCCGCCGCAAAGGAACGCAATCTTCGGTGCGAATTTATTCTTCTTCCGTTTGTCTTGCTGATGTTCTTCCTCTTCCTCATCCTCCTCTACTCCCGTTCTGTTTTCTTGTTCCAATTCCTTTCTCCTCATTTTTTCCTTTTCCTTCTCCCCCATCATCCTCGTATCTGGCCATACCATCCACTTAGCTTTCTTGTACAGCTCAGTGAAAAGGATGAAGAGGACGGAACAGATAAAGACGATTGCCCACTCGAAGGTGAGTCGCTCATGCATGAAGATTTGATTGGCTATGTAGGGGATATAGAGGATAGGGAGGACGAGGAAGGAGGAGATTATGATCGAGAATAAGGCGTACTTGTTCGAGAGGAAGTATTGGGAGAAGAAAGGGGAGGAGAGACTCCTGCAGACGTAAGTGTGGAGGAGGAGGAGTTGGTTCAACACGATGAAGCACACCGCCCTGGCCCTCCACACTGTCTCACACCCAATGGGGTGAGATGTATTGCACTTGAATCCGTAGACCGTCTCTATCAAAAGAGATGGGTCGGAGGGGTCGGAGACGAGCGAGGGAGAGGAAGGGGTGACGAAGATGATAAAGAGGTAGGAGGCGAAGGAGAGGACTCCGATGAAGAACCCATACACGAACTGATCAACAATGAGGGGGAGGGGGAACAATGCTTTGTTGACTTTCTTAACCGACAATAGAGCCTCCTCGTCAACTTTCTCCAGAGACATGCTGATTGAGGGAGGGGAGCTCGTGCAGAGGTTCACCCAGAGGATCTGCATCGCCGTCATGGGAAATATGATCGATCCGTCGTCTCCCCTTAAGAATAGCCCCAGCATGAGGACGATGATCTCGGCGATATTGGAGGCGAGAAGATGAACTAGGGCCTTCTGAATGCTGATGCGGACATGTCTTCCTTCTGCGATAGATGATACCAGCGTGGATAAATTATCATCCGTCAAAATCACGTCCGCGCATTGCTTCGTTACATCGGATCCCGAAATGCCCATCGCCATTCCTAAGAAGGGACGATAAAGCAAAGAAAATCAAGTGGTGACGTATCGCCAAGATAGATCAAGATGAGCGGTGCGCGGAAAAAGTAGGGTGGGACACATTGCACAATACGAGGAGGGTAAGGGTCAAATCGTAGGGAGGGTAAGGAGAGGAGGAGGGGGGCATGCGCGAATGGAAGCAAAGTTAGAAGACGTAGCAAGGGAGGCAATTTCAAAGAGAGAAGAGGGAGAAATGACATAGGCGGAGAGTGTTAAATTGGAGCATCATGTGGAGGCAGTCAAATAGAGAGAAAGAGTGGATAGAGTGATGTGTGGGGTGTGCAGGAGGGACGTGGGTGCCATGCGTAGTAGTGGTGCATTATCGTAAGCAGATGGTGTGTTTTATACAGAGAACAATACGAGCAGAAAAAGTGATAGAGAAATAGAAAAATAGAGCAGTAGAACAATAGAACAGCAGAAAAATAAAGCGTGCAGGGCAGGACTAAACAAATATATTATAGAGGGAACGGTTATAAACAAAAAAGGGAGAGGGAAAGATAGTAAAAAAAGGGGGGAAGCACGACAAAAAAGGAAAGAAAGGAGAGAGGAAAGGGAAGGAAGACGATCGAAAAGCGATAGCAACGGTATTTTCTTACCAACGTCGGCTAGTTTGATAGCAGGAGAGTCGTTGACTCCATCTCCCGTCATTACTGAGAGTCTGTGTCTTCTTCTCAGAGCCTCGACCATCCTCACCTTGGACTCAGGGGTACATCTAGCTATGACAAGCGGAAGGGCGGGAAGGAGGTCGATGTCCTGGTCAGTCATCGCGTCGAACGCACTTCCCACCATCACAAGGGAGGAGGGGGACGAAGATGGCAAGAGCGTGCTTGAGGAAGAGGAGGTATGTTTGTGCTGAGGTCTCTTTGTGTATGCGTCTTCCTCCCTCGCCATGAGTTCGTTCTGTCCCCCTAGGATTCCTAGTCTTGTCGCTATGTTCTGGGCGGTGGAGGGGTGGTCTCCAGTCAGCATTCGGACCACGATGCCAGCGGAAGAGAGGGAATGGACTGCTGAGATGGATTCAGCTCTGGGAGGGTCGAACACCATGCAGAGACCCAGGAAGGTGAGATTTCGTTCGACTCTCTCTCTCTCGTAGCTGAGAATGTCTCTCTCCTCTGATATCCAAGGACAACTGCTATAAGAAGGATACTCGTATTCCACACGCACTCCTCTCCGTCTCCTCCCACTCTCGCCAACCCGTCCTCTCTCTTCCAGTCCGTCTCCTTCCCCCACTCCTAAACCCCTCCCCTCAACCTCTCCCTCCCTCTTCTCATCCTCATACTCATCCTCATCCTCGTACTCGTATACTTCGTCTTCATCCCACTCGTCTCCATCCTCCACTTCATCTACTTCCTCGGCTTCAGCTCCTCCTTCTCTTCCACCTGCCCTCTCCCCCTCCCTCCTGCCTCTCCTCCCCCTTCCCTTCCTCCTGGGGAATCCGATTGCACAGGCTATGACTCTATAACCCTTGGAGGCGAAGGCAGAGGCGACTGCAGAGACTGAGTCAAAGTCAGCATTGGGGCAGAGGGAGAGGATCTTCTCGGGTGCTCCCTTCGTCAGAACGAAGAAGGGGGGAGGGAGGACAAGAGGGAGGGGAGGAAAATGGGAGGCAGAGAGGACGCTGAAGAGGGGGAGCTACGGTGCGGAGAAGAGGAAGAGGAAGAAGAAAAGGAAGAGGAAGAGGAAGGGTGTGAAGTGGATGATGACTCTTGTTGTGAGAGAGAAGAAGGGATGGAGAGGTTCGGGTGGTGCGCGTCAGACGAGGCAACGCTGGTTTGCTGAAGTGGCGAAGGGAATTGAAGAGAATGGGGCAGGGCGTGGGAGTGGTGGGGGTGAGCGGTGTGGCTCTTGGAATGGTGATTACTTGGGTGAGGGGAGGAGCATGATCCGTTAGAGTTCGAAGGAGGAGCGACGGTGGAGGAGCAAGGGGGGATAATAGGTGGGTTCAAAGAGTTGTGAGGGGAGGGAGAAGAAATGTGGTAAATGGATGAGGAGGAGTGGTAAGAAGAGAAGGAACGGAACGTGTTGGAGCTAGAGGCAGGAGAGGAGACATGAATAGGGGAAGAGGAGTTGAGGGGGAGTTAGCAGGGGACATCCTCTGGCGCGGAGACATCGGAGCGAGAGAGGGAGAAAGAGCGAGCGAAGGGGAAAGGGTAAGCGACGGTGAAAGTGGGGCATAGGGGGAAGAGGAGGTCAACGAAGAGGAGGAAGAAGAGTAGGAGGAAGAGTAGGATGAAAAAGGTTTCTTGGAAGAATTGAGAGAATAGCCTTCGCTTATCTTCCTCCTCTTCTCCATATCTGCCTCTCTCTCTCCCCCATCCCTCTCTCTTTTCGCGTCTGTCTTTCCCATCGCCCTCTCCCTCTTCTCATCTCCTTCCGCTCCTTCTCCTCCACTCCCTCCCTCTTCTCCACATTCCCCCTCTTTGTCCCCTCATCCTCATCACCCCCTTCCTTTCTCATTCGGTCAGTGGAGTTTGAGAAGGAGAAGGAGGAGGAAGAGAGGGAGAGAAGAGGGGTGGAGGAGAGGTTGGAAGTGTTTGATGGTGCAGAAGAGTGCGAAGAGTTGAGTGAAGTGGATAGGGAGGAAGAGAAAGAGGGCAAGAGAGGAGGCACGGAGCAGAGGTCGGAGGAAGGGTGAGGTGGATCTGAATGTTGAAAGAGAAGAACAGGAGGCACTGAAGGGTGGGAGCAAGGGCGATCAGTGCATGAGACAGAGGAAGACGAAGAGGAAGATGAAGATAGAGACGAAGACGAAGAGGAAGAGGAAGAGGGGAGTTGGGAGGGGGAGACGAAAGGGATGTGAGGCGTGTGGGTTGGTTTTCGACTAATGAAAGAGAGAGAAGGGAGGAAGAAGGGAGCGACGAGGGGAGAGGACATGACAAAGCGGAGGGCAGCGAAAGGGAGGGGTCGGCAGTCGAAGCAGAGGCAGAGGCAGAGGCAGAGGCAGAGGCAGAGGCAGAGGCAGAGGCAGAGGCAGAGGCAGAGGCAGAGGCAAAGGTAGAAGGGGATTTAGAGTAAGGAGGTGATGGTGCGGAAGGCGAGGGAGAGGAAGAGACGACGCGTGAGTTGGAAGGGGAACCAGAGACAGAGGGAACTGCGGAAGAAGCAGAGGAAACGACAGAGGGAGAAGGGGAAGAGATGATAGAGGAGGGAGAGGAGGGAGAGAGAGAGTAATCTGACAAGCTTGAAAGATAAGGGGAAGATGGAGCGGAGATAGACCCCACTTCTCTCCCTCCTTCCTCTCCCGCCCTTCCCTTCCCTCGTTCCTTTCGATTGCTCCTCTCATAGATATATCTGCGCCCATCCTCCTCTCCACTTGATCGGATAACCCTCTGTCTAGCTCCGATGCTCTTCCCTCTGCATTTGCATTGCTGTTGTCACATCCCAATGTCCGTCTCTCCACTTTATCTCCCTCTCCTCCTCTCCATCCATGTACCCCATACGTTCTTTCCTCCGCCTCCTCTTTCCTCCCAGTCCTCTTAGAACAAGACTCGCGAGGGAAAGAAGGGGTGGAGGAGTGGAGGGAAGAGAGGGTGAAAGACGGGAAGGCGATAGGAGGGGAGTGGGAAGAGACCGGGGAAGACGTGGAGGAGGAGAAAGTGTGTGCAGAAGAGTCGGGGTGAGAGGCGGAGAACACGGATGAGAGAGCGGGAGAAAGCGCAGGAGAAAAGGCGGGGGAGAGGGGAGGAGAGAGAGAGATAGAGGCGGAGGGGGAGGAGGGGCAGGACGAAGACTGTGGAGAAGACCTGATCTGAATCATCCCTTTCCTCGCTCCCGTCCTTTGCCTTGACTTCGTGTTGTGTCTCATTCTGTCCTTCCGTTCCTTCTCCTTCCTCTCCCTCTCCCTTCGCTCTCTGTCCCTCCTCTCGAGCTCTCTTTCTCTGTCACTGTCTTCTCTCTCCGCCAACATCTCCCTCTCCCTCCTCTCCCTCCGCTCCGTCTTCTCCCTCTTCTCCTTTCGCTCCCTCTTCTCCCTGCCCTCTCTCACCACAGACTCTAGACTCAGAATCTTTCCAAGCACTACGCCTTCCCCCACCTCCACGTCTCCCTCCTCTTCGCTCCTCGTTCGCTCTCTCTCATCTGCCTCCGTTCCCTCTCCCTTAAGTTTCGTGTACTCATCCTCTTCTTCTTCCAATGCTCCCTCATCCTCGTGACTCCTTCTCTCCCCACATACTCTCCCGTGAATATTGGCATTGCTGTTGTGCATCCCTTTCTTCTCCCTCTCTCTCTTCCTCTCTCTCCCTCCTTCTCCCCCCGCCTGTTCTCCCTTCCGCCCCCTTCTGCATAGGTACAAAACCCCCTTCCCTCTCTCTTTCCGATGGAGAAACACGGGTCTTTCTTTTTCTCTCAACTGGTGACTGGACGGAAAAGGTGATGGATGACAGATCATCATTTCTTCTAGTGCCCTCCCTCCCAGCTGCCCGCTCCTCTCCCTCGTTTCCCTTCGACTCAGACTCCTCTCCTCTCCAACCAATAGCTTTGCCTGCTAGTTCTCTCCTCCTGCCTTTCCTCGCCCACTTGCTTGCGTGGTTTAGGACTCCTACGCTCATGCACTTAGCGTTGCTGTCGAATGCGTATATCCCACACTTTTCGACCCCAAGAGATGCCCACTTGGAGTGTTCTAGCCCAGCCTTGTATGCATATACTTGCAGAGCTATCTCAGTGGGGTTCCCTACTCCCTCCAGCATCATCCCCCCTTCATCCTCCTCGATCTCCACGGGCTCCTCCTTCCCCCCTCTTCCTCATCATCCTCCTTTTCATTGTAGCAGAGGGTGTCTTTGTCCTCCTCTTCGTCGTCTCCCTTCCCCTGTGCCTTCCGGATTCTCCCAGCACTCCCTCCTTTCCTCTCTTCCTCTTCCTCAATGGGGATGCACACACTTTCGCTTGCCTTCATATCCGCCAATTCGATCTCCATCTGGTACGATGCACCCCTGTTGTATTTATTCTTGGTTCGGTCTTTGATTTTCTCCTTGCGATCCTTCCTCTTATCCCTTTTCACGACACTCTCCTTCTCCTTCTCCTTCTCCTCCTCCTTCTCCTCCTCCTTCTCCTTCTCCTTCGGTCTCACCTCCGTGTTAGAACACATAGCGCAGACCATTCCTATCATAAGAGCAGTCACATCATTCCTCATTTCGTTCGTCGTTTCCTCTTCTGAGCCCACTGAGCCCGCATGTGATTCTTTCTCTTTCACTGCTTGGATGTTTGTTTCTGTCGTTTCTATTCCTCTCCCAGGCACCTCCCTTTCTAAGCTTGCATACTGGAGAGGGAGATTACTTGTATATGGGTGAATTTGATATTTCGGGATTGGAGATAGTCCCGAATGTTTTTCGTTCGTTTCTTTCTCTCTCATATCGTATGTTATATCCTCCTTCTCTCCGTAAGACATGTTTCTGTCCCTCGTTCCCGCGCTATCTTTGTCCAAGTAGTCTATAAACAATTTCTCCTTTCTCCCCCTCCACTCACATCCTTTTCTCCCAGCAGAGCTCCTCCCAAATCTCTGTTCTCTTTAGCGACGAAAGACCCCTCTTTTCCTCTCAGCTCCTCCTTCCTTAAGATCGTGTTGTGTTCAATGGGGAAGTGAGCTGCGTCATCGGTGTAGTGTCCCTCATCCTCTCCCATGAATCCTTCTGTGTTCTTTCTGCTTGTGCTGTGCAGTAGTGTCGAATCACTACGTGCATAGGGCTCTGAGTTGAGTTCGGATCCAGGAAGGGAGTGAGGAGAGAGGATAGCAGGGGATAGTGGTGAGAAGGTAATGTGGGCCGAAGTGGAACCCATAGAGGAAGAAGCGTGCGTTGAGAAAGCGGGCGTAGGGAAAGAAGAAGACGCATTACCCCTGTTGGAGAAGGTAGCAGCGATCCTGTCGTGTTTGGGAATCTCATCAGCTTGTGTTGCATCATGTTTCACTTCCTCTCCATCCCCACCATTTCTGAGCGTTTCTCTCGCCCTCTCCCCCATCTTCTTCTCTCCTCCTTGGCGAAGTGCTTGTTCGTTTTGTTCCTCTTGTTCTAGTGAGGAAATGAAGATTTCTCCCTTGCTCCGCATTGACCCACCCTCTACTCGATAAGCAAACCCACACAGTTCTTCCTTCCTGGTATGCGCACTGGGAGTAGCGATGATTGTCCTTTCCCTGTGGGAAGCAAGTTCCCTGGAAGTCGACGCAACCGCAGTATTCTTGCTTGGTGTTTCTTGGGTTGCTTTGAGGCTGGATCTCATTGACTTGACCTTGTGCAAGACCTCCGGGGTCCACATCCACTTGAGTGTCATCTTTCCCTCCGTCAGAGTCCCTGTCTTGTCTGAGCAGACGTCAGTCACGCTTCCCAACACCTCAACTGCTGAGAGCTTCTTCACCACGGCCTTCTTGGTCGCCATTCTGCGAACAGAAAGAGCTGTATAATACACAAGCGCATGTGCCGATTAACTATTAGAGTTATTCGACTATCCGATAACTATGCTGTGCTTTTAAGCGTATGATAAATCTAAGAACGTGTATGAAACCTTTCTTCAAGTGGGACGCGTGAGCATTGCACGAGTGTACTTACCAAGGATAATCGTAACGATGGCTGGGAGTGCCTCTGGGAGGAGAGCTATCCCTGTAGCAGCAGCATAGACGAGTGTGGATTGGTCAATGTCGAAACGAACGACGGCGAAGATCTAGCGCAAACAGCACCGCCGTCACGAAGACTCCGAACATCAGTCGCTCGAGGTTTTTCTGCATCGGAGTCTTTGCGGAGTTGTTCGTGCTGAGTTTGTTAGATAGCTTTCCGACCTGTGTTTCGTATCCCACTGCCACCACAACTCCTCTCCCTCCTCCTCCAGACACGTTCGTCTGGCGGAAAGCCATGTTCACTCTATCTCCCAGAGCCACTGTACTCATGTAAGGGTTAGACGAAGAAGGTGCGATTGCGACACCCGTGTTGTGTCCGTTCTCATGCTCATTTATTGGGATGTAATCGCTTGTTTTGCATACAGGCATAGACTCACCTGGAGAAGATCAAATTAGGTCAATCGAATTGGAGTAGATTATTAACGAGGCATATACTCGGGGAGTTACTTAAATAAATTATCATAGAGCATATAAAACAGCGTGTATACCTGGTACGCATGAATGAATGTATCAAATCCTCAGTAGAGCAGTTTTGTTGCTTCTTACCAGTAAGTAATGCTTCGTCGATCTCCAAGTTCTCGCTTTCAATAATTCTCAGATCTGCGGGGACTTGATCCCCATGATGTAGAACGACAATATCACCAACTACGACGTCATTGAGAGAGATTGTTTGCTTCTCTCCATCACGAAATACCGTTGCACTTCCTAAGTTCATTTTTTGGAGAGCTCGAAGAGACTTCTCGGATTTGTATTCTTGAATGAATCCAAGTAATCCGTTCCCAATTATGATGAAGATTAGAACCCAGCGCTAACCCACTCTTTCTCCATGATATTAATTCCCATGACAAGGTAGAGGATAATAGTGACTGGGTTGATGAAGAAAGATAGGAGCATTAGAATGGGATTCTTTTTCTTTCCTATCTTCAGCGCATTTGTTCCATACGCGCTTGCGTTTTCTTTAACTTGAAGTTCAGATAATCCGACATCGGGATTCGTTCCTAGTCTTTTAAGAACTTCATCACACTCTTGATGGTAAAAGGGGAGATCCTCGTCCAGCGGGATCTCCCGCTCAGCAGTAATTTGACTAGACACCTACATTTTAGAGAATGGGAAAAAAGAATCGAAATGGAAAAAAAGAGTCTAAATTAACTTGAAGGATGTATAAACTGTTATAGGAAATATGTTTATGGTGGACTAGGTAAATGTGCATCTCATTCCACTTCGTTCTAAGTTTGTATTCCAGAAATGTATTGACCCAGCCTGTTTAAGTTAGGAAGGAGGTAAAATATAGAAATTTGCTGTCATCTTTTCACATTAAAATATAACAAAGAAAAATAATATATATTAAAGATTATATATATGTACCATTTTGTTTCATTTTCTGGTGTTGTCTTCTAAATGATTTGAACTAATAAAGAAAGGCAGGCGGAAAAATTTCAAAATCCATATTTTTCACTATGTGAAGGGTTGAATAAAATAATGGCTCGGAAACGAATTCAATATGCACATGGATTCCACGTTTAAGTGCGTATGATTGTATTTGCAATTTTTTTGCGAGAAATAAGTCATATTTGATTTATATGTTTAGTTGTAATTTGCTCGAAATATATATTTATTCAAGTGGATGGACGAAGTACAGAACTATGTTTATTTTCAAGCAGAGGTATACATTATTTTGCAAATCTAGGATTATAAACATAAAAAAACAAAGTTATGTGGTGTGTTTCACGAGGCATCACCCATATTAACTATAAAGTTAAGTTGTTATAAAAAGATAAATATAGATTCGGCGCATGCGCGTGAAATAGAAGAGAAATGTACTTTTATGATACACATGAATGCATATTTTGTTGAATTTACTGCACAGCTAAGTTTATTTTCTTCTATCATCCAGTTATAATTTTCTTCATGCGAAGTTATACGAATCGATACATTTTGATCCTCAGCATTCTGAAGATGTTCGCTTTACAGACTCTAGAGTGCACATAAAAGCGAGTGTGAATACGTACCACAACGAACGTATGCAATATGACCCCTGTAGTATGATAGTGGAGCATATTGTATGTAATGATCAATGAACTATTCGTGTGTTGAATACTAAGTATGCATGGCATAGGAGTCGCTGAAAGGAAAGCGGTCGGTAGAGTTTTTCTTATACATTTGTATGCAAGTTATTGGATTTGTAGAACTACATATGAGTGCAGAATTCAATAAAATAAGAGGCAAAAAAATATATATATAAAAACCGAGCCTTTTCAACTTCACGTTTTCTTCCTGTTGCCTGTCTGTCTGTCTGTCAAAGATCCTACATGCATATGCATATGTGCCCGCATATGAGAGCAAATGGAATATGAAACGAAAGAAAATGAATCGCTGATGCAAGCGAACAGTACTTGCTAAATCGAAAGTATGAGACATTAGGGTAGAAGCTGACGGCGTAAATAAAGTCTCTCACTCGTTCATCCTACATGTCCTTTCTTTCATGATTTTTATCTTCCCCCTCCTCCGTCGTCAGTTATTCACACATCCATCTGCACGTTACTCTCCTTGCCTAATCCTTGCTCTTCCTTTCCTTCCCTTTCTCTTCGCTGATATCAACAACAGAATCATATCTAGTATACTGATCTGTTAATAAACTGAGAATTTACAACAGAGGACTAGGGGCTGTGTCATGTAAAAATAACGGGGCGAAGATAACAGATGTGCGAGTTGAAACAATGATAATATTACTACTTAGTTTTAATATATACACCGTTTTCATATGACCTTGTGGCCCAATGGATAAGGCACCTGCCTACGGAGCAGGGGATTTAGGGTTCGAATCCCTGCAGGGTCTCTTCTTTTTTCATGCTAACTCTTCTCGGCTATTTTTTGTAGTGAAGGAACGAAGCTAACGTTAGCGTGAGGTCTCTTCGTCACTTCATATTTCGTCATATATGTTATAATTTTCTTCTGGGCTCGTCTGTATTGTTAAGAAACGAATCTAGGGTTGGCGTAAGAGAGAAGTCCTCATTGAAAAGAAAAGCTCATGAAAGGAACAGAAGAAATAAACGGGGGAAAAAAAAGTTTGTGTAGACGAATGGAGATTTTATCCAATATTTTTGTTCCGTCGCTGTTCCTATTACTACGAGCGGTATACCAAGAGAGCGCGGTTGACCAGGACGGAGGCGTGTATCAAGCACAGTATGCATGTGTACATTAAACGCCTGGAGTTGGACCTGTGCGCATGCAATGCGCAATGAGGAATAGATACCAGCATGTAAACGAGTGGTGCTGGGATAGAGGTAAAGGTGGTGAGTCCTTTCTCGTTTTTTCTTGAATATTGACTCCTCTTCCAGTCTGCAGTGACGTCTGAGGAATGAGTGGATTTAATTAAGGCACCCTACTCATTTGAGATGCTCATTTCCAGATGATGGTGCCAAGAACCAAAATCCTAATAGATTGGTGCAAGCGTCAATGGCATTTCTGTGTCTACAATTGTTGGTGGTAGAATGGTATGGTAGGTATCACGAACAGATCAAATATGAGACGATGTAGATGCGTATTTAGTTTATTGGAGCACTCTAATTCTTGTTTAAGGTCATCCCCACTCGTCACGTTAACATGTAAGTAATATTTCCTCGTTATAATGTCATTAAAATAACTGCCACAAATAGAGATCTTTGTTCAACAGTATAATGCAATGAACCGAAAGGGAAATACGAATGATAAGAAATAAAAGATAAAAGACAGATTGCATATACGTAATGCGCTTACAGTAAGCGCTCGGGGAAAAGTAAAACAAATAAAAGCAGAAGAAACAAAACAAAACAGCAGTTCAATGACAAGCAACCCAATGACCCTTGACACGATGCAACTATAGCAAGGGGAGTTTAAATTACTTCGCGTATCCATACTTTGCACGCAAGTTATCGACTTTCTTTCCGTCGTATTTCTTAGGGGGGACTTTTTCCGAGCGTATTTCCTGTCAAGCATAGAAATGAAGGGAAGGCAAAAGGTTAACCAATAATATGAACTGTGCGCAGAATATAGCTTTCTCGTAGCATCCGTTAGACTGCTGACATAACATAAACTATAACTTACGAAGTGTCTTCGTCAAGGGTTATATTCTCTGCCTTCTTTCTGAGCTCTACGCTTCTTCTCTTCTTCAATCTCCATCCTTATTTGCTCTTTCTTCTCTTCTTTCTCTCTCTCTTTCTCTCTTCCTTCTTTCAAAAAACCCCTCGTTCTTAGGTTTTTCTTCACCTGACAAACTATGGATGTAAGCGTATGTCATATTCATGTTAGATAACTCGTGCATATTGTAGGTTTTGTGGAAGTAGATGTTCGTAATCAGAGACGCATAGTTCAAGTTCATAGAAACCAAAGGAATTACCTTTCCTCAACATCCTTTAGCTTTGAAGAGAAAAATGACTTTAATAGGAAAGACATTTAGTGGTGTCTGTGCGATTGATTTATATTTAGAATCTTACTGATTTGAATTATTAACTGTAGTATGGTCTTCATGTGATCGTTTGAAACCGATGGTTATTCATATTTCCTAAGGTGCTGTTCTTTTTTTTCCTAGACATCCACAGACAAATGCACGTGTATGTACATGTATTCGAATTAAAGGTTAGCTTATAGAGCATGTTTCATGTGAATGCATCGTTTATTCATGTGTTGAATTAATTTATTTATTGTCTACCTGTCTATATATATGTAAATGAGCAAGTGTATTGGCACTGCTCACCAAATTTTGAAAAAAATAAACGAAGAAACAAACCACATCAAGAGGTGATATATGTGTGTATATTTATTCGTGTGGATGAACTAGCTAACTGTTGTGTAAGTGTTATTATGTATCTATGTGTAATAATGCAGAAGGCATACTCTCACATTCGCTTGTTTTCAGTCTGTTATAAATAATAAATAATAGCGGGGGAAATAAATATTATGAATAAACTCTTGAATATCACTAGAGATAGGAAAACAAACTTAAGTAAACATCTGAAGTACAATGTCTATTGAAGTCAGTGCAATTGTTACTGTTGGAGATTACCAGGGTAATGTTTATGGGTATAAGCCTGTGCCTGATGTGAACGCTTTCCAGCAGGTTCTTCTTAACCAGGGAGAGGAAGACGAAGAGGAAGAGCATGTAGACGAATCTGAAATACAAGAGAGTAGCAATGCTAGTGATACTGTGAAAAAGGTCGTTGCTAATTCGAACAAATACTTTAGATTTGTTCACATGCTTGCAGCTGACTTGCACGCTGGCTCTGTGAAGACCACTGAGTCGTTCAACCAGTGGCTTGTGACTGGAGGAAATGATGAGACTGTGAAGGTGTCAAAGGTGTCTGGGGATGGAAAGAAGGTCAATGAGTTTGGAATCTTGCACAAGCACCAAAACAACATTACTTGCTCTGCGGCGACTTCGAAACAATTCCTTGCCCAGAAACAAATCTCACGCGTGTTGACGGGAGACTCTAATGGGTTGATTTGTTTGTGGGACACAAAGGAATGGAATTGTTTGGCTAGCAGCGATGACCACGATGGGTCTGTAAACTCGATTGCTCTCCATCCTTCTGGCCTGCTTGCTCTTTCTGCTGGAAAAGACAACCTTCTTCGCATGTGGAGCCTTCGCAATGACAGGCTCAACATGGTAAGTGCGACGAAGCTTCCTGTCTCTAAGGCTCTGTACAGTACTCAGACTGTGAGTCCTTTCTTCGTCTCCTTCTCTCCTGAGCTTGACACCTACGCTGTTGCGAACCCCAGAGAGGTATAATGTATAGATATGTGCATGCAAGCAGCGTGAATGATGTGTCTGTCCTGCATGTGTATTGATGTGTGTTGTGTTGTGTTGTGTTGTGTTGGCTTATTTGTATTTTCTAACCATAGAACGTATGTTCCTTTGCATTATTGAATGTTGAATATATGTGCAGCTGCTCGTGTACAATGCTAGTGGTCCCTCTGCTGGAGAGCTGAAGGCCAAGTATAGGGACGATGCCTTCAAGATCTCTAGTGCTGTGTACATTTCCAACTCGACTGTCGCACTTGGATCCGACGACGGAAAGGTCCTCTTCTTCGATGCGGAGAAGGGAAAGGTAAGCTTTGTTCACACTATTTTCTTATTCTCTATTGTTACGTATGATTATTGTTGATCATCTGTATATATAATGTCGTATTTGGTGTTTGCACGACGCTCTTCATTCCACCACACCTATTCTCTTGATCTAACGACTATTTTTGTATGTTTTCCTTACTTCATTTCTACAGCCTGTGGGAGAATTTTTGGTGAAGGAGGGGGAGAGAGTAAAGCAGATCAGAGCGTTAGATGAGGTGCACAACGTCCACATGGATGACATGCTCAGCGCAACCCCTGAGTTCGTGTCAACGTCATCCCGCTACTTTGTCACGGCCTCTACCTCTGGGTGCATTTACATTTGGCAATTGAATGGAATTGCAAAGAGTGAGAAGGAGAAGAAGACTGCGAAGGCTGTCAGAAAAATTGTTGCAGAAGAGGAGAAAAACTCCGAGCAAGAGAAGGGAGAAGAGGCAGATGAGAAAGAGGAAGAGGAAGATGAGGATGAACTTGAGGAGGAGGACGGAGAAGACGAATTGAGCGTGAAATTGGTGTGTGATATGGACACCAAGAGAAGGGTAACTTGCGCTTGTTTGATTTACACCGATGCCCGCAAATACGCTAAGTTGGGCGAGAGCAGTGTAGCGGCGGACGCGACCGTGAAGGCTAGTGGGAAAAGAGAAAAGCTTCTGAGATGGATGAGGATGATGAGGAGGAGTCTTCGAAGAAGGCCATCGTCAGGGATTTCATCGACAGTGAGAAGGTGGACGTGAAGAAGGGAGAGGGAAGAAGAACCATGGCCAAGAAAAGAAAGGCTGCTGAGGAAGAAGAGCAGAAGAGAGACGAGGAAAAAAGAAAGGAGAAAAGAAGCAAGACAAAATTAAAAGGAAGGAAGAAAAGTTGAAGAAGAAGAAGAAGAGAGGATGTTCGGGAGAAAGGGGGACGATAAGGATGACAAGGACAAAAAGGGGAAGGGAAAGGGAGGGCTTGGATCTCTCGTAAAGGGAAAGGGACTAAGGTCTCTTGTAAAGGGAAAGGGGAAGAGAAAATAATGTAGATATGGCTCGTAGCGTAAACCTCCCATGTGTGTATGGACTAGTGTACTAGTACTAGATGAAATATAGATATATGCATGATGGTATGTATACAAACCATGAAAATAAAAATAAAATGTTATCCCATCTCAAAGCATGCTGTAAAAATATACGCAATGCAATTTTATTGAAATAAGCATAGTAACACACTATGGCACAATAAATATAATAAACAAACACATCGATATGCAAGGAAAGGATCTCTCACCAGGAGACATTCGCGTCTTCCTGAAGTGGAAATATGAACAGGCATCTTTCTAACTCATCAATGCATGTGCTTTTACTCATTATTTACTAGACTAATAAACTATATTCAAACAACTTTGGACTAAACATGCAAATATTTATACTATTTTAGTGTGCTTTCTCATAATATTCTAATAATTGCGCTACCATGATTTTCAAAATAGTAGTTATTTCCTGTATTGAAGTTCACATTAAATATTCTTTGGTATGCCTCTTCAAAAACTATACAACATTTGTGAGTGTATGCATACGTTGTAGAAATAGCTGTGGTGATAGAGTAGTCGACTCAGTATGATTACATTTATCTTTTAACGGAATTAAAAGGGCTTCAATATTTTAGTCCATCCTGTTATTGGCGCATGTGAAGATTAGTGAACACGCTGTTCAAATTAACAATTTGTGGAGTGGGTACTATTTAGTCCTCACAACATGAGTCATAGCAGGACAGTGTATTTAATTGTTTATTACAACTCTGATCACTCAACGCTATGCAACAGCATGCATGTGTCTGATTCCACGATTAAAAGATGATAGAATAAACTGGGCACTCTCTGGGCACTCACACACAAAATGCAAAGCCAGGTTGGGGAATGTTGGATGATATCACTAGCAATCCTAACAAGGGTAATAGGCATGCAAAGAGAGTAGCACATAAACTGTATGCGAGGTTTATAGATCAGACGTTTGAATCATGTGGTCAATGAACTTGGCGTAATCCAAATATCCATTTCCATCCACTTCAATTTCTTTGATAAGCTCCACAGTGTCTTCTTCTGTTAAAGGTTCTCCCATCAAACGAAGAATTTTATATAAATCGGTGACTGCTATTTTCCCTGTGGTATATATTTAATCCGCATACGCATCAACAATCGCATTAGAAGTGCATTGTTCCTCAGGCGCAGTTTAAGAGATACGTGAAACAATCAAGCAAACAAACAAAACGAGCTTTTTTTTTTTTTTTTTTTTTTAAATAGATCCATTGACGCCATGCTATAAAAAGTGTGTAGTTAACGCTGTCTAGCAAAAAATTACACTGTTTGATCAATCAGATATATCAACACGCAGTCATTTCTGAGAATACTGTGAATGAATACAGCCAAGCATGAATCTTACCATTCTTATATATATCAAATGGATAGAAATATTCAAGCACATCTGCTTCAGAAGGGGGATAGACGAAGTTTGTATTTGTTGACAGAATTGTGTAGAACGTGTGAAAGTCAAGTCTCCCACTGCTGTCATGATCATGCTCATTCACTAAATCTTCGTATTGCTTCTGAGTAATATTCTTCCCTACACTTCTCAGAATAGCTCCCAAATCATCTGCATGGATGTGGCCTGTACCTTCGAAACTGATTGAATGCATATATGTGCAACGAAATTCTAAATTAGGTTAAGTTGACGCCATTAACAAGCAATGAATTGTAGTAAGCAATCGACATCTTCTAATTAGCCATTAATCAAAGGCAAATAATTCTAGTATCACAAACAGTTAGAAAACTTACTCATACAAATCAAAAATATTCTTCATTTCGGTGACCGTTATATCATTAAGGTCGTCATATTTGTTGATGATTTCCTTCTTTTCTTTATCTGCGTCCTTGTCCATCTTAGTCAAGTGAGCAGAGTTTACATGCATACGGGAAAAACAAACATTAGATCACATGAAACACATCAATTCGAGGCAGGCATGCAAAAGGCAGCTGGAGTAGGTGTCTACGAAACGTTATAGGCTTTCATAGAATATACGACGATGTATAAGAATGTGTGGAGTAACGTAAGAAAGAAAGAAACCAACGCAATTCATATTTCCCAATTTCTTAACTTCGCGTTGATGGTTGCTTTCAATATTGTCAACAATCCAAAATAAGCTATAACTCAGGATTAACATTTCCTTTTTTAATGTTACTATTTCCTGCTATACTATAAACGCAGTTTTGTCTTATCTGTTCCAGACATTTTTATTAGAATGATAGGCCGTATTACTTACGTTCATATGTGCTGTGCACCACTTCTCATTTGAAGAACATACAAATGCGTAGCTAAAGGGCAATCAGTTGAAGTGTTATTATCTCGACTCAAACTTATTTCGTTTATTTGGCTAGGCTTAAGTCGACGCTAAGGTTTGACTGAACACTTCGCCACGAGTTACATTATTGAAGGAATGAGAGTCATCGTGTTGTGCTGTGTGCATGCTCGCTGCTGTCACTCAAGAGATATATGCGCAGAGAAGACGATACAACCAAATAAGATTCGCAATGGGCCACTACATCTAATTGTTTACTCATTTAATGCTATTTGCTATCTCCCTCCACATATTCGTGTTCATGGTTCTCGGGTTCATAATCAATCTCCATAAGAAAACGAGCATCCTAGACGTCTCGAAAGCACAACCTTGTTATAGTGATCACCACGGTAAAAACAACAACAAAATGTACATGTTAACAATACATGACTGCATAGAGTTGAATAAATTCATTGCAAATGGAAGTGACAATGCCCCTGAAGAGAACGTTGCACTCGATCTACATACACAATACCATTCTTGCTTGCAAATGACCTAGATAATAACAACGCAGTTGTGTTTGGCCCAACCAACTTGCATAGTCTTTCCATCCTTCGTATGGTGGTGACCATGAAGGGGCTTGGATGATTGAGACATCTGGAGATGCTTGCTTTGTTCTCGCCCACTCATCGATGATCTTATTCTCATTCACTATCTCTTTTACCCGACTAAATGAGGATAGAAGTTGCGGTTCCATTACAATACTGTATACTGCTGGTTGCTACGCCATCATTCTGTACAATAAATAGTTTGTTTGTGCTACATTTCTTAGTACGCGGTGGAATCCCTACTAAAAAAAAAAGGCCTGTACGAGGATTGAACTCGTGACCTTCCGCTTACTAAGCGGGTGCTCTACCACTGAGCTAACAGGCCAGAAAATATAGAAAGGGCCACCCGTGAATTGAACACGGTACCACTGGTTTTGCAGACCAATGCTCTACCGATGAGCTAGTAACCCTGACTTTGAAAATGTAAGTGTAAACTAATATAAGGATAACTGCATGTTCGATATCGTACGGCTCGTATAACTATATTTGTCAATTCTATTGCTCCCCAACATCACACTACGTCGATTCAACTACGCAACCTCTGGGAAAACTAAACGCACTTGTTGAGGAAATTTGAATATATAGCAAAGTCATTATCTATTTTATTTGATATTCAGTGCGCAGTTTTTGACAAACAACTTTTTGCAAATGAAAATTTTCAAGATTATTCAAAAATCTATAGAAATGCACTTAAAATGTCTATGCACACAGGCATTGCCAGTGTTTTTCACAACAACATTTCATAGCTGCCTCTGTATTGCAAGTTTCCAATCTTTTATACAAATTTATTTTACTCTTCAAAAAGCAATGTTCTCACATTATTTATCGTAAGTTAAGCGTTAGGTATTAACAGTATATTCTTTTTTTTCTGTGTGATCCTCATGGTACTTACCTACATGGGACAATTATCAATTATCTTCTATCGATAATTTCTCACATCATTCATTAGATGTCTGTTGAAGTCAAGTCCATTGACACTGTCCGTTCCAAGGTCTGCTTGATCGCTTTGGATGGATGGGGTATCGCTCCCGCTGACGCTGGAAACTCCGTGACCTTGTCTGAGACTCCTGAGATGAACCGTCTCAGAGACACCGAGGTTTCCGGAGAGGTTGTGGCCAGCGGAGTTGCTGTCGGACTCCCCGAAGGAGTGATGGGAAACTCTGAGGTCGGACACCTCACCATGGGAGCTGGAAGAGTGAACTACCAGGACTTCGAACGCATCAACTTCTCTATCCGCGATGGAGAGTTCGAGAAGAACCCTGCGTTGGTAGACCTCTTTGCCCACGTCAAGAAGACTACCGGAAGACTCCACATCGCCGGATTGGTGTCCGATGGAGGAGTGCACTCCCACATCAACCACTTGAAGGAGGTGTTGTCCTACGCCAAGAATGCTGGAGTCGAGAAGGCCTACCTTCACTTCTTTGGAGACGGAAGAGACACTGCCCCCCAGTCTGGACTCGGATACCTCAAGGACATCACCAACTACATGAACGAGCTCGGACTCGGACAGATCGCTACTGTCGTCGGAAGATACTACGCCATGGACAGAGACAAACGTTGGGAGCGGTAAGTCCATACATTTCAGTTCTTCTGCTTCTTTAGCTCTGCGTTCTATTGTAATCATTCTCTCTTTTCCTTTCTGAGTTTCTTTCTTCTTGCCCCCCTTTTTTTTTCTCCCTACTTTTTCCCATTTTTCTGCCTTTTGTATTTTTTTTTATTTTTATTTTTATTTTATTTTATTTTTTTATCGCTTTTTTCTGATTTTAAATTTGACTCCTGTGTATGCGCGTACGTGTCGTCGTCACACTTAATCAACTCTTTCTTACTGCATGGACATGTCTAACCCAAATTAACTCCAACGATGGTCTGCTCTGCTTTGATCTTGCCCATTTCTTAGTGTGCAGTACGCTTACGAGGCTCTTGTGACCGGAAAGGACGCCGAGAAGGTTACCGCTTCTCAGGTCGTCGCTGCTGTTGAGGCTAAGTACGCTCGTTCTGAAAACGACGAGTTCTTCAAGCCCTTGGTAGTGCTCACCGAGGAGGAGGAAGCCGAGCTCAAGGCTTCTCTTTCCTCCGAATACTCTGCCACCGCTGCTGAGGTCCTCGCTGCTTCCAAGGCCGAGGGATACGAGAGCAGCGTAAGAGACGGAGACTCGATCCTCTTCTTCAACTACAGAGCTGACAGAATGAGAGAGATCGCCACTGTGTTCACTACCAAGGACGCCGATGACCTCCCCTTCCCCACCCCTGCCACCTTCCGCTCCGGACTCTACCCCGTCCTCACCACCCACTACGACAGCCAGCTTGTCGCCCCTGTGTTGTTCCCTCCTGTCAACATGCGCGACGGAATCGCTGAGTGGGTGAGCAAGCAGGGATACTACCAGTTCCACACCGCTGAGACCGAGAAGTACGCTCACGTAACCTTCTTCTTCAACGGAGGAGTTGAGGCTGCATTCGAACATGAGGAGAGAGCCCTCGTGCCTTCCCCCAAGGTCGCTACCTACGACCTCCAGCCCGAAATGTCTGCTGACGGAGTCGCCCACAGCGTTGCTGGTGCCCTTGCATTGAACAAGTATGCCTTTGCTATGTGCAACTTCGCCCCCCCCGACATGGTTGGACACACCGGAAAGCTCGAGGCTGCCATCAAGGCCGTCGCTGCTACCGACAAGGCTATCAAAATCATCTCTGACGCCTGCAGAGAGAACGATTACACCCTCGTCGTCACTGCTGACCACGGAAACTGTGAGAAGATGATTGACTTCGAGCACAACAACACCCCCTTCACCCAGCACACCGCTAACCCCGTCCCCCTCTACATCCAACCCTCCAAGACCCTTCTCTCCAAGTACAACGTCTCCATCAACAAGGAGAACACCAGCAAGTACAACAACTCCAAGAAGGGAGGAGTTGAGATCGGAGGTCTCTCCGACGTCGCCCCCACCATCCTTGACCTCCTTGCAATCCAGAAGCCCGCTGCCATGACTGGAGTCTCTGTCCTCACTCTCGACCCCAAGTAAGCTGGAGTGGCTCAAAGGGCTTGTGGCTCTGGGAAAGGGTGGTCGGTGAGAGGTAGACCGTGCCAGAGCTACTTGACTCTGCACTGATCTTTCTCGTTGACCTCGCCTTATTTATTTTCTATGCCTGTTACCCATCTGTGTGTTCGCTCTTCGCGAACGTGTATATACATGATTGCTTTTTTTTTCTTTTTTATTTTCTTTCCTATTACTTGATCTTTGAAGCATGCATATATCACCCACCTTTTTTCTTCTTGTATGTACATATCGATTCTTTGGTTCTCCACGACGTCTTAAGCAACGTCATTGTGTGGACTAGAATGACGTATGCTTACTGTTTGCGTGCCCTCAATGCTTCGGAATATAGGATCTGCTCAATAAAATTCTATGAGATTGGAAAAAAAAAAGACACAACTTGTCTACACACGCACTATCTAAAATCCCATGGGGTTGATGCTTGCATAGAGATACTTGCTCTCCTTACTATTCTTTAAGAAGAAGAGTGCACCCACACACCCGGTTTGCATAGTACAAGTTAGTTTTTTTTTTTTTTAATTGTTTCTTTATTCGCTTAAATAGCGATTGCATCACTTGCACCTGCATCAATGACTAGACTAATTGCATTACTCAACCAGTGCCAAACCACAAAACAAAAACGAAACCATTTCCCTATCTATCAACTACAAACAAACTCATACATATACACGTGTAAATATATACACAGCAACGAACGAACATCGCTGACGAACTAGACTAAATTGAGGACTAAAACAAAGATAGACAGAGATCCTAATTCAACGCATACTCATGAATTCTGCAACGACACACGTTCAAACAAAACACACGACCGAAAACGTTATTATATATACGATACATGCTTAAATAAAGGAGAGAATGGACTCAAATAAATAAATAAAGAAACGACATTACTACTCGGATGGGAGATTGTCGTTTAAATGTTCTCATACAACCACTTGTAAGGAACATAATACAATGGGTCTGATATGTCCGAGGCAAAGAAAAACTCATCAGCATATACAGGTTCAATGTTTGTGCGGGGACGGAAAAAGCAACAGCAGCAACAGAAAGTACGGGTGACCAGTTCAAAAAAGAAAAAAAGATAGAATAAGAAAAACAAAAACCATGCCACCATAGTCGATAACAACTGCAGAATCGTTACCATCAACATAATCAACTGCCAGGTCGAGACATCATCGTTGACGTTCTTCACAGAATGAACAAGGTTGTTGTAGGGAACAACAACGAACATATACCCTTGCCAGAAAATAAGAATCTTTTGGTACAGAAAAAGAGTGTTTCCAGGAGGAGGGGAGGGGTCAATGTGCTTGCCTTTTCTCATGAAAAGAAGGTTAGACGCAGCACAATACGGGAAATATGTCTCTTCTCTATAATGGTCACGAAGTAAATATAAATCCACACAGATGGAGATAATTGCTAGTGTGTTCAAACCCATTCCTGTGTGCGTCAGCCTCGTGTTAAAAAAGTGAGAAAAGAAGGCTGAAAGCACCGCCATGGTAAATCCAATATAGTGGCAACAGAACATACAAAAGTGGAACCACCAACTGTCTCGCGTGTAGTCCTTAATGTGCCATATCCACGAAAGATAAGGGATTTTCTTTAATCTAGACGAAGGAGAACTGTTGTCGCCCTGGTAGATTCCATAATTTCTGAAATTAGAGTTGTCAAAACGGTCGTTGAAGACGATAGGCTGTTGCTCTGGGTCTTCTTCATAATGCACCTGATAGTACATTCTAGATGAGTATATATCCTGAGTTTAAAGCAGGAGTTACTCTTTAACTCTTTTCACTGAAAAATGAAAAATATCTTTCACTTGTGAAGGAGATTCGATTTTTTTCCCGTTCTTTGCGCGTGTGAAGAAGGACTACAACTTCTTTCTTTAATGTACAAATTTGAGAGGGACATCAGTCACATATATCATGCAATATAGCACACAAAAAAGCTGTGATCAATATTCTGTGGCTATACGTATTTATGATATTGCATGCACGTCGTTGTTGGCTCATAAGCCCTTTGATCTGTTTAGTTGACGAAAATTGAATTTTTTATTTTGTAGGAAAAAAAAATCGCCAAATAAAGAACAGCCTCATTCAACATTTCAACATACCGTCATTGTTATAAGCAAGTCTAACATATGACGAAGAATATAGTTGTAGTAGGGGCTGGCGTCATTGGTCTTTCAGCAGCCCTCAAATTAGCGCAAGTAGGATTTCATGTAACAGTTGTAGGTAAGCATTTTCCTACTGACCCTCTAAGTGCGGAGTACACTTCACCATGGGCAGGGGCACACTTTAGGCCCTTCCCTAGTAAAAATGATAAGGATTTTGAAGAGTCTGAAATGACTAGACAGACGTTGTCCTACTTTACACAACTGGCGAAGGAGGAACCCGAGAGTTCAATCGAATTCGTAGAAGGAGTGGATTATGTGGAGGACAAGGGCCTCTATGCAGTAGAAGCGAAGGGGTATTATGAGGGGATAGAGGATCTTGAGGAGATCGACCAGAGAAACTTGCCCTCAGGCATTACATTTGGAGCCAAGTACAAGACGTGGGTGCTGAATGCTCCGTTGTACATTCAATACCTCCAAAGGAAATTAGAGTTTAGATACGGTGTTAACTTCAAGAGGATCGAGTTTTCCTCTCTCAAGGATGTCTTCAGCTTGTATCCTGGGTGTATCGCTGTGAATGCCACTGGATTAGGCCTGGAGTACGAGGGGGTTACGATAGAAAGAGCTTCGTGATCAGAGGGCAAACTCTGCTCGTGAGACCTCCCGTGGGAGTTGAGTGCCCTTACAAACACAAGACAGTCACTTACCAGTCGAAGGGGGCCTGGACCTTCGTGATTAAGAGGCCTTTGGACGGAGGGTATATCTTGGGCGGTACAAAACAGGTGGGGGACACTGAAAGAAACCCGAGGGAAGAGGACTCGGAATCTCTGACTCAAAGGGGAGGCTGTACTTCCCTGAACTCTTCACTTCAGAGGGACTCGATGTTAGGAGAGTCAATGTAGGGTTCCGTCCTGCGAGAGAGGGGGTTGTCGGGTGGAGAGGGAGGAAACCCCCGCTGGTTCCATTGTTCATGCCTACGGAATGGGGGGAATGGGGTTCGAACTCTCGTTCGGAGTTGCTCTGAAGGTACTCAAACTCGTGAGTCAGGACAAACAAAGCTAAACCTACGACATCCCGCATTAATTATGTGCCACTTGGTAGATAATATCTGATATATACTATGCACCTCTGCTTCTGACGCCTACTCCCATTTATTTGAGTAGACTCACCCCCACTCATGCACACGCTCAGGCTGGATCATTACGCTAGCGGTTAAGCCATATTAAGTTTCCACTGACTTATCAAATCAGAGTATTCTTATCCGAAAGAAAAGTCATTATATTTGTTTATTCGTGCTTTGATCTGCGCCTTGAATAGACTCTTTCTTCCGTTTTCTGTTTCAGCGTGCCTCTTCATCTAAGCGAGTGCAGTGAAGACATGCATTTCACTTTCTAAATGCGCAAAAATATACACATTCAATTAAACGTGCACATGCGCTTATTTCCCACCTACCAACTAATGTATCATTTGTATAGGCTGTTGCTGTAAATGCGGTAACCTTCTGACTGTTCTAATTAAAGGGTTCTGGAAAATGAAAATCAATTCTTGCGAGAAATAAATACAAACAAGACGAAAAAATATACATGTAGAAAATCAGCCATATATAATGTTGTATACCGATGCATTCTATGTGTTATGTGAAGAACAGAACTGTCTACACACACCTAACGCAAATAGTTGTGAAGTAAGAAAAAAAACAGCAACCAGATTTTTAGATTCTCTCTAGTGAGGTAGAAAAAGGAGTATAACATATATTTTCTTGTAATATAGAGACAAGAAAATATTCAGTGCATCATACATATATACTTTGCATATTATTCCATGTCTATCCTGCGTGATTTCTAACCATATGTACTTTTTTATTGCACATTCTTATTGAAATTAACTTTTCTTTTCGTCTGTGATCGATTTGTATCGGACATTTCTTTTGACTTTATGCTCTCAGAAGTGTTTATTTGCTCCGTTCACTCGCCAGCAAATTTATATAGCAGAACTTTTTATTTGATACTTGGCCATTTTTCATGGAGTTTGCATTGTACTGACAAATAATTTAAATTGATGGTAGCTGAGACATTTCAAGAACTTGTTTCGCCAATGTAGGTTTTCATAGCTCTGATTTATTCATTGTCCGACCTTTTAATTGCTTAATCTGTAAGAGAAAGGATTATAATGTGCTTCGAGATACATCATGTTTACTTTCTGTGGATATAATTGAATATATAGCGGAGGATTTTGGACAGCAAGCATGGGGTTTGAACCGATGCATGAACAAGAAAGGCATAAACACGTCTTTCATAGAAGGGAAAATGTCAACATAGGAGTATACACGGGATAATTTATATCTTCAAACACATGCGTATGCTTGAGGTGATGCTTGCTAGTTGAGAATGCTCGATTTTGGGACTATGAATAGGTTTTCTAAGACGACATAACTGTTGGGAAACGTCGACCTCAGCATTGCCCTTGCCTTTCGATAATCTGCTCCTTTTCCATTGGTTCTAACTCACGTCATCTTTCACTTCCTCTGTATGTTGTGCCTGCGTCATTGACACCACTACTGCGCTATATAATTTGGTTTGATGCGATATATGCGAACAGAGAGCCTGGGAACGAACGGTCTTTGACTGGGGTTTATCAGCTCTAACGCAGTATGTCCAGCAGCACAAGGGACACCTGCCTCCTGGAAGCCGCAACAGCTGTCGGTGTTCCGATCTAACCTGTTGGTGAGTCTGGGTGCAGATCTCAGTCGCAGGTAAAGGCGTGTCTGGGACTAATCGAAAGCCTTTCTCTGACGATAGATGAGACTCTCAGAGTGGAAGGATTCCTCTCCCTCCTACCCCTCCTCCTCCCCCTCGTTGGGTGCTCATCCTCCTCCATTGCCAAACAGGCACAGGTTACTATTTCCCATGCGATCAAGTACTCTTCTCATGCGGATGACATCGTTTCGTTCATAAGATGCTACGATATTAGTGCCTGTGATGCAGCAAAAGGGATTGAGGAGAGGAGGTGGCAGAGGGAAAGGGGCTGGAGCGAAGGGAAGGGGACAAGAGAGGAAGGAGGAGGAGGAGGAGGAACGAGATCTGAAGCGACAAGATGAGGAGGACGAGCGAGCGGTGTCAACGTCTACGCCTGCTTTCGGAGTGAATCTCCTCTGCATTGATGTGGCCTGCAAGGACTCTTTGTCTGCTAGGGCAAAGGCAAGGAGGACCCTCTGTAGACTGCTACTCGAGAACCTGTCTTCCATTCTTCCCTCTTCCTCTGTTCTCACTCTCGACGTAGGACTCGCCTCTCTCGTCGAACATGTCATCCAACTAGACCTCTCTCTCTCCCCTCTCCCCTCTCCTCCGTCCTCCTCCTCTTCCTCCTCTTCCTCCTCCTCCTCTTCTTCTCCACTTTCCTCTTCATCATCTTCTTCAGTTCGTAGTCGTCGTGCTCAGACGAAGGGAAAGGGGCAGTGTGAGACCGGCTGGCAAGAGGAGAGCGAGAGTCTTCGGATGTCCTGTCGTGAATCACTGAGATACATCCACTCGGTGGAGGTGGACTGGTCCCCTCAGATTTTCTCTCTCTCTGCGCTCGTCCAACCCCTCTCTCCCTCTCTCCTCTCCCACTGGAACAATCAGATCGTTCCTTCGTTTTCAACTTCGTCAGCTCAATCAAACAACAATAACAACAATGCCCACGATTCTGCCCTCACCACTTCCTCTTCCACTTCTTCACCATCCTCCGCCTCTCCTTCCTCTTCGTCCGCCCCTGCTTCATCATTAACCTCTCATCTCCTTCCTTCTCTTTCATCACCCTCTTCATCTGCTGTTGTACGAAAGGAAGAGGAGGAAGAGGAAGAGGAAGAGGAAGAGGAAGAGGAAGATGGGGAAGAGGAGGAAGATGGAAGATGAGGATGAGGATGGGGAGGGGAAGAAGAGGATGAGGATGAGGAGGATGAAGAGGATGAGGAGGAGGAGGAGGAGGAGGACGATGAAGAGGAAGTCGAGCAAGAGGAGGATGAGGACGAAGACGAGGATGAGGATGAGGATGAGGATGAGGATGAGGATGAGGATGAGGAGGAGGAAGAGGACAAAAGTGAGAATGAAGAGGAGGACGAGGAGGACGAAGATGAGGATGAGGAGAAGAGAGAAGGGGAGAAGAGAAAGAAATTAAATCACATAGAGAAAGGGAGGGGGAGAGGGGAAAGGGAAGGGGAAGGGGAAGGGAAAGGGAAAGGAAAAGGAAAGAGAAAGAAGTGAAAGGAGAAGTGAAAAACAACGTTATCCCTAAAGTCAACGTTTCTTTTCAGTCCCCTTCAAGTGGGAAAGACGAACTGAAAGCCAACTTGAAGCCACACAAACATTCTAAACATGCACCTTCTTCCGCTTCTTCAGCCTCTTCTTCCTCTACGTCTTCTTCTCTTTCTCCTCCCGCTTCCTCTTCTTCTTCTTCTCCTGCTGCTTCTGCGTGGCCTGCCTCTTTCTGTTCATTCGGAGTGTTCGACATAGATCTAGTCAGTCTCTTCACCAACTACATCTCGTCTTCCTCTTCCCTCTCCCCCTATCCCCCTCTCCCCCTCTCTCTCCCCTCTTCTTCTGCTTCATCTTCGTCTTCTCCCGTCTCCATTTCCCCCTCCCTCCTTCTCCCTCTCTCAAACAAGCTCTCCTTCGCTCCTTTATCTCTATCCTCAACTGCATCCCTCTTCCCTCCTCGTCCTCTCCTCTCTCCTCCTCTCCCCCTCTTCATCCTCCTCATTCTCATCTTCTTCCCCTTCATCTCCTCCCCCTTGCTCGGTGGTCCGATGCGATTTCTTTCCTTTCGAGAGCATTCCGTCTCTTCCTCTCCCTCCCTCCCTCCCCCCTCCTCTCCCCTCTGGACCTCCGCCAGAAACAGACTCCTGACCCATCTCCACCCCTTCTGCTCCTTCCTCTCCCTCTTCCTCGCCGACCAGTCCTCCTCCGTCTCTTCGCTCGCTGTACTATGTTTCTACAGAGTGCTGGCTCTTTTCCCTCCTTCTCTTCTCGCCTCTTCTCTCTCCTGTTCTTCTTTCCTCTCATCTTCAGTCGCAACCAAAGACACTCCTCCCCCCTTTCCACCCTTCTGCACTCCTCACTCCTCCTTGCTATTCTTCTTCTTCGTCCTCCCCATCCTCCTCTTCCTCTTCCTCTTCCTCATCCTCTTCTTCTGATCCATACCCCTCCTTTTCCCTATCTTCTCTTTCGTCCTCCGTTTCTTCCCTCTTCTCTCCTCCTCCTCCTTCCTCCTCTCCCCTCCCCACCCTTCCCTCCTGCTCTTCCCTCCCTTGTCTTTGCTTTATACACCACGAGTGTTCGCTCAAGAAAAACAAATGCGGGTGCGAAGGGAAGAAGAGGGTGTGTGCATGGGCACAGAGGGAGGGAAAAGGGAGAAGAGGCAGAGGGAAAGGGAGAGGAGAACCAAAGAGAGGCAGAGAGAAGAGGGGAGGGCAGGGGGAGGTGGAAGAGGAGATGGAGGAGGAGGGGAGGGAAGGGGAAGACTTGAAGGAAAGAGAAGAGCTGTCACGAGCGAAAGAAAAACGGAGGAGGTGGAAGAAGAGGGAGAAAGAGATCGAGAGGGAGAGGGAGAGGAAACGGAAGTGGAGAAAAGAAGCAGATATTTCGAGATATTTATCTTCGGACTGCCATCGATGACTTCTCTGATTGCTTATTCAAAAAGATACAGACGAGTGTACAGATCTTTTCTCAGGGATATTTTCGACCACTCGAAACCATCATACGCTGTGCCTTCTATTTCATCTCTGTCCCTTCTATACTCTTCTTCCTCTTCTTCCTCTTCTTCCTCTTCTTCCTCTTCTTCCTCTTCTTCCCCCTCGTTGTCTGTGTCCCCTACATCCCTTAGCTCCCCTCTTCTCCCCCTTCCTCCTCCCCTTCCCCCAGCCTCCCCCTTGGCCCGCTGGTCCTTCCGCTGCGATGGACTGGATGAGCTGTATTTCAATCGAGTTTCTGTCTTATTCCCTTTTCTCCTCCCTCTCGCCCACCCTCTCCGCCCTCCTCGTACTATCTCTCCTATCCATGTTTTCTTCATCTGCTAATGCAGTTATTTCGTTCGCTGCAACTAACGAGAAGGAGAAGGAGAAGGAGAAGGAGAAGGAGGAGGACAAAGAGGAGGATGAGAAGGAGAAAGAGAAGGCAAGGGGAGGGGAGAGGGAAAAGGAGGGAGAAGGAGGAGAAGAAAGAGAGAGAATTGTGTGAGTTGGAGGTGGATAGGGGAATGGTAGGTGTCCACGGGTACCTTTTCCTCCTTCTTTCCTCCCGCCCCCTTCCTCCTTCTCTCCATATTCGCATTATTTCCCTCCTCACTTCCTCCCTCTCCCTCCTCTCTTCTGCTGCTTCTGTTATTTCCCAATCGAACAAACTCACTTCCTCTTCCTCTTCCTCTTCCTCTTCCTCTTCCACTTCTTCCACTTCCTCTTCCACTTCCTCTTCCACTTCATTGGTTTCTTTAGTTGACTTGCGTTCGATTGTCGTGCATGCACTGTCACTGATCATTCACATTTCCTCATTCTCCCCCGTGAATCATATTCTCCTGACTTTCTTCCGATCTCTCATATTTCCTTTTCGGACACTCCCCTGACTCGGACTCTGAATATTCGTTTTTCTACAACACCATGTGTCCCTCTACTTCCGTCTCTTCTCTTCCTCCCTCACTAGCGCACTCTTCCTCCTCCTCTTCTCCTTCGTCCTCCTCCTCTCATTCGTCCTCATCTCTGCCCCTCTGCTTGCTTGCCTACCTCCCCTTCTACTACCCACTTGAAGACAATGGAGTCAGCCCTCTTCCTTTCCATACGCCATCTGCCCCTCCTCTCCCTCACCCCCTCTTCCCGTCCTCTTCTCCCTTCCCTTCTTCCACAATCCCCCCTTCTCATCCCTCTCCGCCCCCTCTCTCTTCCCTTCGTGCTGAAGACCTTAGGCTATGCACCTCCATTTCGAAATTACCAGGGTCCCTCCCTTTCCTTCACTCTGCTAGGGTTATTTTCCCTCTTGTTTATCAAGAAAGAAGAGCTCTTCTGCTTCTGGCTCCGCCGTGTCATCTTCTTTCTCCTCCTCCTCCTCTTCCTCTTCCTCTGCTTCTTCCTCTCGCCCCTCTCCTTCCTCTACTGCTACAGAAATCAACTCTCAGAACAACACCATCATCCTTCCCTCCTCCTCTCCCTCCTCGTCCTCCGCCCCCTCCTCCTCCTCCTCCTCTTCCTCCTCTTCATCTGCTTCCTCCTCCAACCCTCCGCTTGTGATGGTGGCATGGAAGAGCAATAGAGCAAAGAAAACGAGCATTCGGTCACCTTCTCCATCTTCTTCTTCTTCATCATCTTCTCCTTCCCCACCCTTCCTTCCCTCCGTTTCACCGGAGCCTCGTATCGGGGGAAAGCGATGGGTAGAGAAGGAGGAGGGGAGAGAGGAAGGGGGAAGGGAAGGGAGAGAGGAAGGGAGAGGGAGGTGGATAGGGTGGGGGGAACTAAGGGAGGAGGAGGAGCAGCAGGAGCAGGAGCAGGAGCAGGAGGAAGAAGAGGAGCAGGAGTGGGTGTTGAAGACAACGCATTGACGGGCGAGAAAAGAGGAAAAGGGAAGGAGAAAAAGAGGGAAAAGGGGGAGGTGGGGGAAGATGAGGGAGAGGAACGAGAAGATTTAGAGGAGAGAGAGGGAGTGGGGGAGGGGAGTATGTGTATGCGCCGATTCTCTAACGGAGATGAATCCTTGTTGTTGAGGAGAAATCTCTCTCTCTCCGTCTCTTCCTCCTCCGCCTCCGCTCCACCCTCCTCATCATCTGCATACTCTCCCATCTACTCCTCTTCAGCTATCAACTTCCCTTCCTCTTCCTCTTCTTCTTCCTCTTCCTCTTCTTCCCTCTCTTCGTCCTCCTCCTCCTCCTCCTCTTCCGCCGCTTCCTCCTCCCCCGCCTCATCTGCTATTTCTTTTCGAACTTGTTCTCCTCTTCCTCTTATCTCCGCGTCCTCTTCCTCTTCTTCCCTCTCCTCCTCTTCCTCCTCCTCACTCTCCTCTTCTCCCTCTTTCTCTCCGCGTCCGCCCACTCTTAGATTATCTTCTACTGACTCTTCTTCCTCCATAACGTTTTCAAAAGCCTCGATCTCCCCTTCCTCTTCCCCTCTCTCTCCCCCTCTCTCTCCCCTTCCCTTTCCCCCTCTTCCCCGCCTCTTCTCCCCTCAACCCCTTCTCTCTCCTTCGTTCCTCCTCCTACTCTCTCCCCCACCTCTCCGTCCTCCCTCCGCATCTTCAGATTCGAACAAAATAAGAAAGAAATCGAGAAAGAGAGGGAGAGAGAGAGGGAGAAGGAGAAGGAAAAGGAGAGAGAGAAGGAAAAAGAAAAGGAAAACGCAAGAGAGAGGGGGAGGGAGAAGGCTCAGAGCCCGCAAGAGAAGTGAGCGAGGGAGGGAGAGGGGAGGGGAGGGGTGGGGAGAGGCAGAGTGAAGGGGTGGGGGAATTCTAGAGAAGCGAGAGAGACTAAGGCCAACAAAGATAGCAAAGAATTCCTCTCCTCCCTCTCCTCCCTCACTTCCTCCTCCTCTGCCTCGTCCACTTCCTCAGCTTCCTCCTCATCTTCCTCTTCTCCTACTTCCTCCTCCCCTTCCTCCTCCCCTTCCTCTTCCCCTTCCTCCTCTCCATCTTCTTCCCCAGTTCTTTCCCTTCGTAAAGTGGACTCAGCATCATCTCTCCTTACACCTCGCAAACCCATTGATCCTCAATTAGCTCCTATAATTTCTTCCTCCGCCTCCTCCTCCCTCCATCTCTTCCCTCGCCCTCTCTTCCCCCTCTCCTCCTAGATCAGCTTTTACTCCCCATCCTCCTTCCCTCCTCTTCTGCTCCTCCATCTGCTTTATTCAGAAAGAAAGAGAGCCCCGGTAGAATAGTTTTACAGGGAAGAGATAGGGAAAAGGAAAGGGAAAAGGAAAGGGAAAAGGAAAGGGAGAAGGAAAGGAGAGAGAGAGGGAAAGGGAAAGGGAGAGGGAAAGGGAGAGGGAGGAGAAAGGAGAAGGAGTGGAGGAAGAGGAAGGGCTAGATGACAGGAAGAGGGAGGGAGAAGGGAGGGAGGGGGAAAGAAGGGAGCTTGACTTTGTGGGTTGTGAAATCGATGATGCCTTGGACGAAGCAAACGAGAGAGAGAAGGAGAAAGATAGAGGAAGAGAGGACTCGAGGAGGAAGGGTAATGCGGAGGTGGAGGAGGACACAGAGGAAAGAAGAGGGGGTGGAGAGGAAGAGGGAGAAGGAAAGGGGGAGGGAGGTAGGAGGAGTAGAGGCGTATCGTTTTCTGATCAAGTGATCGAATTTGAACTCGAGAAGGAGATGAAGGGGAAGGATAACGGAAAGAGAAGGGAGAAAGAGGAGGGAATCGAGGATGCGGAGGAGGTGGAGGAAGAGGATACGGAGGACACAGAGGAGGTGAAGACGAAGGAGAGGGCGACAGAGAGGGAGAAGAGGGCCAAGATGGGGATGCTCTCAATTCTTAAACAGAAGTTAAAAACAATCAAAAAGACCAAGGACAATACTCTTTCATTCAATGCTACGGGTGCGGGTGGAGAGGGAGACGTAGAGGCAGAGGCAGAAGGAGAGGCAGAGCGAGAGAGGGGAGAGGGAAGAGGGGGCTGTGGGGAGAGGATGGCGATATCGAGGATGAGTGGGCGATGGAGGTTGGGGTAGAGCAGGCAAAGAGAGATGCGAAAGGGGAGACGGCAGTGGAAGTGGGGGCAGGAAGAGGGAGAGGAAAGGGAAGAGGGAGCGAAGGGGAAAGGGGAGGAGGGGGCGAGAGTGAGAAGGGAAGGGAAAAGGGAGTTTCGTGGAGTGATCAATGGGGAGAAAGCGAGGGAAGCGGAGGGGAAAAGAAGAGAGAGCGAGGGCAAGAGGGGATGGGAGTGAAAGTTGATGCTGGGTTTGAGGGTGTGGGGGGAAGGGTGAGGACGGTGGGAGTGGGGGAGAGGACTCCTCGTCGAACCCTTCTAGACAAAAGAGCTAAGTCACAGGTACTCAAGGCGATCAACTCGGTCGAAAGCTCTCAACGAAATGCCGTGTTTTCTCCTTCTTCTTTATCATCCGTCTTATCTCCCTCTTCCTCCTCTTCCCCTTCCCCCCAGCCCAGCTACCCATCATCTACGTCATCATCCTCTAACTCTATTGCCGACATGGATTCGCATATGGAAAGCGAAGGGGAAAGAGACAGAGAGCGAGACAAGGAGAGGGAGAGGGGAAGGGAGAGGGAAAGGGAGAGGGGAAGAGAGAGGGAGAGGGAGAGGGACACAGAGCGCATGCCTTCGCTAGGAAGAACGCCCTCCTCGTTCAGTCCTCCATCTGCCTCCTCCACATCGTTGGTTCCTTCGCCTCTGCTCCCCTCCTCCGCTGCCCCCTCTTCCACCATCCGCGACGTGTACACACTGAGCGAGGACTTAGAGGCATTGGATGGTTGCTCACGCAACACAGTGGTGGAGATTTTATCTCGGATGGAAGGCAAGGAGTGGGACTGCCGTTTCGAGGCTATCACCGACATCCGCAGAGCTCTCCTCTTCCACTCCCCCGCGGTTGCACCCCTCTCTAAGGCAGTCGTATCGTCCCTGTCCGCTGAGGTAGATTCCCTTCGCTCTTCTTTGTCAAAGAACGCTCTCTTGGCTGTTGCTGACCTTCTTGTCTCCATCTCTCCCTCTCAGCTCGAGTCCTCGCTTCCCCTCCTCCTCCCAGTTCTCCTCAAAAGGGCCGCTGACAACAACGCCTTCCTCTCCCTTCCCGCCAAAAAAGCCCTTCTCCTCTATGCTCTCTTCCACTCTGGGTGGAAGACGCTCCTCGCCCTCTGCTCCTCCGTCTGCTCCTCCTCCTCCAAACCCATCAAGGCCATTGCTGCCTCGTCATTAGACCTCACTCTCGCTTGCCTTATAGAATCTCTCTCTCCCTCCTCCTCGTCCTCTTCTTCCGGTTCCACCTCTTCCGCCGCTGCTTCGTTTGTTTCGAAGAAGGATTTCCCTCGTGTGCTTAAGGCGGTGTGCCGGATGTCCACCGCAGACAACGCTCCTTCCAGAGCGTCAGGAAGGAGGGCACTCGCTCGCCTCGTCTCGTTCTGCGGAGCCAGTCAAATTGAGAAGGCACTGGAGGGAGTGGGGATGAGTAAGACTGACGTTGAGAAGCTTAAGGCGATGGGGCAGAGGGATCCAAGAGAGTTGTACAATGATAACTCGAGGGAAGGAGTCCCCGATATAGCTGGGGTGATGGGGGTGGACGAGGCGGCGGGGGGGCTACCAGCGGAGGAGGAAGTGGGGTTGGGGGAGGGAGTACTAGTGCTATTGGCAGTGTGGGATGGGGAAGCACGAGGACTTTGATGGGTAGGAGGGCAGGAGGAGGAGGAGGAGGAGGAGATGAGTTCGTTGGGTTGAACTCTACTCTTGCAGGGCTTAAGGAGGCTTACAGGAGGTCAGCGGAGAAGAGGAAGAGGACATACGAGACAGGGAGAGGGGGGTAGATATGGGAGCTGCAGCGGGAGGAATAGGGCCTATGGCGATGAATGGAGGGGCTGTGAGCGGAAGAAGGACCAGCATTGGGACAGATGGGAGTATAGCAGGAGGATATGGGGGAGGAGGGGGAAGAGGAGGAGGGGGAGGAGGGGCAGGCGTGCCGAGGGAGAGTGCGGATTCCAGAGCTGGAGGTGTGAGAAAGGGGGAACAGCAGGAGGAAGATGATGAAGAGTGGGGAGAAGGGGGCACAGGGGGAAAGAGGGAGGGCGCAGGAGGAGGATATGGAGGAGCAAGCGACGCGTTGAGTTTTCTTCCGACGATGAGTGCGGAGGAGGAAGGGGTGTTACGATCATGTTGTTCGTCTCTGAACGAGGGAAGAGGGGTGGAAAAGGAGGAGCTATCGGGATGGCGGAGAAGCGAGACACCGTATCTTCTCTCTTCTCATGCCTCTCTTCCTCTTCGCCCCCTCCTTCCCTCTTCCCCCTTGCTTCCTCTGCCGTTAAAGTGTGCATCGAGGATTCCAACAAGAAGATATCTGCTCTAGCTGTCTCCCTTCTCCTTCCTTGCGCTTCCACCTCTTCCCCTGCCTTCCTCCTACACTTGATCCCATCGATCTTTCCTGCCCTCTCCTCCCTCTCCTCCTCCGTTGACCCTGCGTCCAGAGCAACAGCTAGGTCTTTTATATCTAAAATATCTTCCATCTCTGTTGTACCTTCTCTTTTCCCCCAATCCCCATCCCCTTCTTCCTTTCCCCTTCCACTTCTCCCCTTCTTCCTGTCCCTCCCATGACTTCGTCTGAGAGAGAGATGAGGGAGAGCCCCCTCTTCCGATCCCATGCTACCGCATTGGTTTCTTCGTTGATCGAGCTGTCTTCTTCTTCCCTCCGCTCAGCCACCAGCCCTAAACAGAGAGCAGCAGGGATCGAGGCACTCGCCATCGCTCTCCTCTCTTCCTCCGCCTCACTAGCTCCCTTTTGCTCGGCTTGGGGAGTCCCCTTCTGCGCCCCTTCGCCTTCCTCCTCTTCCTCATCGTCCTTCTCCCCCACGCACTCATCTTCCTCTTGGTCTCTATCGCTTTCCTCCCCCACCATGGTGCAGTACGTGCTACCCATTGTGCTCTGTTTTGCTTCCGAGACTAAAGCCCCTGTTGCCGAGGCAAGAGACGCTCTGCTTATCGCCGTGGCAGCTGTATGGGGCAGAGAAAACGGAACTAACCCTTTCTCCTCGATAGCCCAGACTGACCCTGAGCTTGAGGAAGGGGACTGCCTAGACCCTTCCCTCTCTCCTCCTCCTCCTATAGAGGTCACTCTATCATCAAGCTTCTCTTCATCGTTAATCGCTGTGCTCAAAAACATTTTCTCATTGCAACCGCTCCCTGGAGTAAACATGTCATCTGCCCTTTCAAAGCTCCAAATAATCACCAAGTATCCCCTCGCTCTCTCTGCCGTCGCCACTCCTGCTTCCTCTAGCACTCTCTCCCTCACCAGCAGCAGATTCATATAGTTCTGCGCCTTCACTCCCCAATCTACTCGATGCGCGTACATATCCGTACTGCTGGATTCCATCCCTCCTTCTCTCTTCGTTTCGTCCTCTCAGTCTTCGGTCTCGCCTCATCACCCTTTGCTTTTCTCTTGACCATCTTCTTTAGCATCTCATCTCTTCGATTCAATTGCTTTCGCCCATCTATACATCGTTTCTTTGTGTGCACATGCGATGCACATGCAGATAGCTAGCACTAAACATGCCTACGTATTCTATTCGAGGCTTCTCAACGCTTTTGTTTAATAAATTCATTGTTTTCATTTTCATGTTTATTTTTATTACTAGCTTTAGATCAATTAGTATTCGTATCTGTGTGTTTGTATTTTTGTGTACAATAAACAAGCAAACAAGCAAACAAGCAAACAAACAACAAACGAAAAGCAAGAGGCTATAAGCGTTCGTATTGAGAAATAGTCCAGATAACGAGAATTGTGAAGCCAATGCTGAGCTGTGGAAAGTGGAAAAATCTAAAGGGAGTATGCGTATATATACATAGAGGAGCTTAGAGGTGTTCAATAAATAGATTTGTAGCAGTTATAGGGATGCATTTGCTGTGCACATGCAGGACAGGCAGAAAAGTTACATGGTGAACGCGAAGAACGAGAAATAAAATACAAATAGCGCTAATAAAATAAAAACACAGTGCGGGACGCCATCGAGGTGAACGCTAATCGAAAGCGAAGCGATCGGGGTGCTCTTGGTTAACTGAGGGCTCTTCGAAAATATCTTCGTCGTCGAAGTGGTTCTGAATTATCCAGGTTGACAACCCACACAGCTCCGGGTTGTTACTCATACGTAGGTCCTCCTGCGTAGGGTGCACAGAGCAATCGACGGCGAGTTAGCCAAAAGGGTAGGAAGAGGGTAAGGGGAGTGGGAAAGTGTAAAAAGAACGGGGAGGGTCGTGGTAAGTGAGTGCGTTAGTTACATCCAATGCGGGGAATTTCAGAGCGAGGGATGATCAATATGAGAGCAGAGGTGTCTATATATATATATATATATATATATAAATACTCATGACATGCATGTAGATTGTGCTCGTATTCCTGTGATCGAAGAAACAAACATCCTCCATCGTTCATCCATCGTATTTATACATGGAGAAGGGAAGTGAGAGGGAGAGAGATGGGGAGAGAGGGAGAGAGTGGGAGAGAGGGAGACAGAAGGAGACAGAGGGAGAGAGAGGGAGAGAGAGGGAGAGAGAGGGAGAGAAAGAAGAGAGAAAGAAGAGAGAAAGAAGAGAGACACTTACGATGGATTCCCTGAGTGCAGAATCAGATATTGATTCCTTGCAGGAGGGGCACTGGGTCAGATAAATATCTAACGACTTCAGCACAACCAGCTGGGTCTCGACGTCTCCGAACTGAGGGAAGAAGCAGTGGGGAGGAGAGCGTATACGGCAAGAGAGGGGAAGGGATTTGAATGGGGAAGAGAGGGGGCGAGGAGAGAAAAAGGGAAAGAGACAAGGAAGAAGTAGCGAGAGAAAGAGAGGAAAGAGGAGAAGGAAAGAGGAGAAGGAAAGAGGAGAAGGAAAGAGGAGAAGGAAAGAGGAGAAGGAAAGAGAAGGACAAAAGAGAAGGACAAAAGAGAAGGACAAAAGAGAAGGAAGGAGAAGGAAGGAGAAGGAAGGAGAAGGAAGGAGAAGGAAAGAGAGACGGGACAAGTGAACAGATCAGGCGAGACGTTAGAAAGGAGGAAGGGGTTCGAATGGGACAGATAAAGCGAAAGAAGTGAAAGACATGGAGTTGGGAGATAGCAACCATTATAAAACATTTCTGAGATGGAAAAAGAGAGGGCGAGAGAGGAGGGAAAGAAGAAGTCCGAGGTGCGAAGCGAGAATGCAAATGCAACGAATCAACAGAAGCTCAAGTGGTGAACTACGGGGAGAGCGGAGGAGGTAGGGAGGAAGGAACCCAATGGGAAATGAAAGGGAAGGAAATAGGAGATATAGAGAGAGGGAGAGGGAGAGGGAGAGGGAGAGGAAGAGGAGGGTGTGGCATAAAAGAACAAAGGGAGAGAGAGCGAAGATGAAGCAGAGGTGTAGATTGCGATACCTTGAGTATTTCAGTGAGTGAATTCAACAAAGCTAGGTCACAGAAAGATGATGCAACACTGGAGCTCCCGTCTAACCAAAGAGCGTGGTCGAGGTGACAACACCTGTGAAATTAAGCGAGGGAGGGAGGCGAAGGAAGGAGGTGAAGGAAGGAGGTGAAGGAAGGAAGGTGAAGGGGAAAAGGAAAGGGTAAGAAGAAAAAGGAAATGGGAGAACATAGAAGATGAAAGAGCCAACGTAAGGGAACAAAACAAGAGGAAGTATACGTATTATACGTTGAGAAGGTTGTGGGGAAGGAGAATTAGAGGGGGGATGATAATTAGATCTCGAGACGATAGGAGATTAGAAGGGGAGAGAAAAGAAAAGGAATATGGGGGGGAATAGAAAGGACAGAGGGTAGCGAAGGGAAGAGAGGGTGAGGGTGAGGGTGAGGGTGAGGGTGAGGGGGGAAGTGTTGGTATAAGAGGGGGCGTATGTGTACATGAGAAAGAATAGTTGATGAAGAGAAGGTATAGCTGCGTATGAGGGCTCAAGTACTCATAAGAGAGAGATAGGGCTGATTACCTGAAAGGGGCGGAGATCATGTTGAAGATGGAGAAGACGACCTCTTTCTTTAGGTCGAATGGGGAGTTAAGAACGCTTGCCTTGATGGGTTGCACAAAGGAAAATGATAGTGAGAGGGGCAGGGGGGAGAAGGGGGAGATACGCTTCGGACGGAGAAGGCGAGGGAGGAGAGGAGGCAAGGGCTGAGAATGAGGCCTCTGAGGACAACATCCGAGCCCTGGGGTGAGGGGCAGAGGAGGAGGAGACCGAGCGAGAGAGGTCGATGAAGAATTGCGAGAAGTCTTGGAGAGAGAGAGACAGCACCCGTCTTGCAAGAGCAGCGGTGGGATTGAGAGCAGAACAGAAGAAGAGGGAGGAGATATTGTTCATGTCGAACATCCCTTCGAATAGAGAAAAAGATGCAGCGAACGACGCTACAGGGGCTGGAGAGGGGGAGGGGGGAGGGAGGTGAAGTGTTGAGAAAGAGATATGGAAAAGAAGCAGGAGGAAAGAGAGGGGGTAGGGGAGTAGAAGATCGGAGCGTTAGACGATTGAGGGAGAGTATCTTGGCGAATGCAAAGTGAGAGAGAGACAGAGAGAGACAGAGAGAGACAGAGAGAAGAAGAGAAAGAGAGAGACAGAGAGAAGAAGAGAGAGACAGAGAGAAGAAGAGAGAAGAAGAGAAACAAGGGATTTATGTGTGCATGCAAAAGTGTGTGTGTATGTGTATGTGTATGTGTATGTGTATGTGTATGTGTATGTGTATATGTATATGCTTTTGTCTGAATTGTATGTGTGTGCGCGTTTTTTTTTTTTTTTCTTACTAAGCGGGTATTGCTTGTATGGAAATCGAATATCACCAGATGGGGGAGGAGGAAAGGGGAGGTACGCATTGTCCATGGAGAGAGAGGCAGATGAATCCCTAGAGGAAGAAGGAGAAAGGGTGGAGGTGGAGGCAGAGTACGAAGCGGGGAAGGGACAAGAGAACGGGAACGCTTTGATGAAGAGCTCGACAAGAGCAGGACTAAGAAGGGAGACGTTGGAGAGAGTCCACAATGCATATCTCCTGACTGCTCTGTGTTGGTGAGGGTTCAGAGCGCATAACAGAGACAGAATAGTGCACTGGGATAGAAGAGACGGTGTGTAACTATAAGTTCCGCTCCCGTTCTGGTTCGAAGAGACATCTCTTCCCTCCACTCTCCCCCACCCCCTCTTGTTCCTCTCCTACGTCCATTCCTCCGCCCCCTACCTGCCCTCTTTCCGCTCGCTAACAGGGATGCCGCAGAAGAGGAAAAGGAAGATGGAGGAGATGGACTCGTGGAAGCGAGATACATCTTCTAGTTCAGATAACTCGTGAGGAAGAGGAAGACCTAGAGTACTGCTCAGACGTGCGTTCAGACTGTCCCTACGGTCAGTTACGTTGGCGCACAGAGATGAAAAGATGCCTACGAAGAGAAGAGGGCGAGGGGGGAGGGCGGATGGGAGAAGGAGAATAATGGGAGAGCAAGAAAGGGGGAAGGAAAAAAGAAGGGGAAGGAAGGAAGGGAGCGATGGAAGGGAAAGTGAGAGGGGAGAGAGGGGCGGGAAAGAGAGAAGGGAATATCCGAAGGAGACAGAGTTATAGTTGAATAAAACAAAGGGAAAAACACAATTAGAAAAGGTAAAGAAAAGGAAAGGGAGGGGGAGAAAGAGAAGAAGAGGAGAAAGAGAAGAAGGGGAGAAAGGGGAAAGAAGAAGCAAAGAAAAGGAAAGAAAAGGGAAGAGCGAGAGAAAGAGGAAGCGAGAGAGTGTGGCGTTCTACTTCTCTTACCTAGTAATCGCATGCACGCAACCCCAGTGGTAGAACTTAGCCCAGGGTGGACTAAAGCGAAGGAAGGGAAAGAAAGAAGGAAAAAGAAGGGAGGAGCGAAGGTAGACAATGCAAATCATACATGGTGAGAAATTGAACAGTTAGACTGGGTTGCATGGTGTACGTCGAAGATTAATTGGAAGTATGTGTACATATATATACACGATGCAAGCACCAGCATGTGTGTATGTGTATGTGATGTGTATGTGTATGTGTATGTGTATGTGTCTCACCCGTAGCGACGGAAAGCAGGAGAATGTGAGGAAGGACAGGCGAGACTGCTAAGAGTAGGTCTCGGGCAACCAAGTCGTTTCGTTCGCAAAGGAAACAAATTGTCCAGGTGGCCTCGGCTAAGATATCTCCGAGAAGAGAGAGGTGAAGAAGAGTGGAGGAGGAGGAATAGGCGGAGAAAGGGGAAGAGGAAGAGGAGAAAGAGAAGGAGGAAGAGGATGAAGAGGAGGAAGAGGAGGAGGGAGCGGAGGAGGAGGAGGAAGAAGAGGGAGAATTAAAAGTGAAGGAGGAGGAAGAGAAGGACGAGAATAAAGACGAGGGAGCAGAGGGGTGGGGTTGAGAAGAATCCGAAGAGAAGAAGGAGGGGTTGGACGAAACAGAGGAGGAGTGGGGCGAGAAGGCGGAGAACGGTGGAGTGATCGGGGATGAGGGGCGGAGGCGAGAGAGGAAGAGGTAATGGAAGAGGATGACAAGGGAGGGAGGTGGGAGGAAGAAGGAGACAGGACTGAGAGGGAAGAATGGGCAAAGGGGGAAGAGGAAGACGCACAGGGAGAAGGGGCGGGGGAGGGGAAGGCGGAGGAGAAGGGGGAAGGCCCAGAGGACGGAGAGGGAGAAGGGGAAGGAGAAGGGTAAGGAGAGGGGGAAGGAGAGGGGGAAGGAGAGGGAGACCGGGTTAACGAGTCCCTTACGCTCCCACTCATTGAGTTCATTTTTTGGTAGATTTCCCACATCTCTCCCTGCCTCTCCCTCTCATCCTCTTCATCTCTGTTCCTCATTCTCTCCCACTCCTCTTCCCTCTCCTTTCGCTCGTCCCCTGGGCCCTTGATCTTCCCATTGAGTGCCTCTGTTGGAGAAATAGAGACACAACGAGGGAAGAGGAGGAGAGGAAGGCAGATGCGCTGAGATTCACTAAGTCCTTAAGACTCTCGTCGATGGCAGACAAGGAGCGGTGCACCCTCTCTCTCTCCTTCTCCCTTTCCTTCTCCCTCTGGCACTCGCCTTCTCCTCCCACCCCCTCACCCTCTCCGTTTCCCTATCATCCGGATACATTCTCCTGTATCCCCTTTCCACTCTCCCTTTCCCTCTCCCTCGCCCCTTTCCCTCTGCCTCTCTCTCAGTCTCTCTCTCGCCGTAAATTTTTCTCTCGCCCTCTGCCTCTCCCTTGCTTTCTGCCTCTCCCACGCCCCATTCCCCCCTTCAAGAGATTAGACAAAGTCCATAACCCTACTCGACCCACCACTAGCATCCTCTCTTGCCTCTCCTTCTCTCCCTCTCCCACCGCCATTCCCCCCACTCCAATTCCTACCCCCGCTCCCTCTTCCACTCCTGCTCTACCATCCTCCACGTTCCCACTCCCCTGCTGCAGTTGAGACTCGAAAGAGGGGTTTCGAGACATTGATTGCTGAGAGCCTCCACTTCCCTCACGCATACCGACAACACTCGAACAACTGGAGCTAGCACACCAAAGCAAAGCAAAGACTCAGCGTGTTCAGATGCCATGTTCCCCAACAACCACAGCACCTGCTCCACCACGGGGCTATGGGCGTTCGGGTCGAGCAGGGCAACCACAGTTGGGATGACATCGAGAACAGATGACATCGAGGAGGAGCTGAGGCTGGAGATTGCAATCGACAGACAGTACAAGCACTGATACAGGGTGTCTGTGTCTGATCCAGGATTGCAGATATATCCGCACAAAATGTTCACGAGTTCCTCGTCGATCGGGACGTTATACGTAGTGACTGGGTTGGACAATAAAGATTTGAGCGTCTGTAGGGCGATGAGAAAAGAACGGTTTTCCTGCGTACCCTCCAACAGTCTCTGCTTAAGCATCGTCTTCAACTCGTCAATGATCGACGGAATATTATCTTGGTTCACGTGCGCCTTCGCCAGGTAATTAAGCGTCTCATCTTCTAATGGCTCTTGGGTAGACTCCAGATTCAACTGTCTTCTTTTCGTTAGAAACTCCCTACGGTCATGACTCACGTTCAGAGATAACTCTGCCCTTCTCCTTCCCATCGCCTCATCTGCATTGACTTGCCTCGTGTGCCGTTTCTTCATACGAACATTGTCTGTCATGTCTGTACCCTGAAAATACAGTAGCACACTGACTATATGATGGGCATTTAAGACAAATAAGAAGAAGAAAAAACAAAAAAAAAACAGAAATTAACGCGAGGTAAGGTGCGACCGATAGAGTTTAGGAGGAACATGGTAAATATAAATAATAAAGTAGGATATATGCCTCACAGAAACTTGATAATATATCCCTTAGAGGTAATCTCATTAGATCTTACAGCGTAAATGCACAAAAGAAATCAGATGGTCAGAGTATTTGCCAAATAGCGGAGGAGAAATCGAAAAAAAGAGGTATTTTTCTAATATGAAAAAAATCATTTCTCAATATGAAAGGAACACGCATCCCTCTCTTTCTATCTATCCCCTTTCCACCTCTTGTCACTACCGGAATCAAACATTTCATTTCTTTCAATGAGAAAGTTGCTGAAACTAATGAAATGGACAGACATTATATTTGTAAATAACATTGTGCCCGATCTTTAAATTTCATAAGCCCTGTTGTATTTTACAATGTAATCATTCCGATACTTTTTTCTTCCTACTCGGTTCCAAAGATAATGAAAGCTTATTCAATCGGTTTTCCATTTACATGTATATATGAACCTCAAACTGTTTTATTTTGGCCAGGATATATAGGACTTGCAAGTAGATCTAGCGATTGGTTATTTTACTTGACGAATAAACGTATAATATGATGCGGTATAGTGCAACCCCTGCAAATGGTGCTGCACTTGCATTCGGAAGGGTACTGAATAGGAGCTATGTAGCCTCTCATAGAGCGAGAGTATACCACAGCTCAGTATTCTTCTCGTTACCATCATGTATGACATCTACGGTGGGAAGAAGAAATATGGTGAGTGTGGTTGGGTCAGGAGTTCCCCTCGCTCAGTCCTTTGCTAGATCTGTGCACGCAGCTCAGGCTTCTTGTTTTCAGTCGAACAGCCAGTTCGAATCACTAGGAGACATTCCTTTGTTGGATGACGAAATGAACAGAAAGAAAAGTGGGAAGGAGCAAAAGAGGAGGACGCAGACGGCTCTAATGTTGGTTGGTTTGTTGTGTGCGACGGGAGTTGCTTTCAAAGAAGAGTTACTCACTCTTTACGCAGAGTCCCTCTCCGACCCTGACGATGACATCTCTGATATTCCTGACGAAGAGCTTGAGAGTGATGTTGTCGAAGACGTGTTTAAGTCTGCGCTGGAGGAGGAGCAGGAAGAGTTCCAGTTGAGACCTTCGGCATACAAAGACATGATAAGAAAGGTTTTGAAATTTCTCATCGTCTTCCCCTTCGCCCTCATCCGTGCCTCCTTCCACGTTGCAGCGACAGTGTGCAGGATAGGATCTCTGACAATCAGGTTCACTCCGTTGTTGGCTGCGTACCTGGTTCTGTTCTTCCTCCACCAGTTGAACATCCACATCACCCACTCCTCATCAATCGCTCGCAAACTCAACTACATCACCGACTGCTGGTGGTCTTGGGCCGTCCACACCCTGCAGTACGCAGGGCCCACGTTCATCAAACTGGGACAGTGGGGGTCAACGAGGCAGGACATCTTCTCTCCGTCGACGTGTTTCCAGCTGGGTAAGCTGAGGGAGAGCTCTTTGATGCATGCGTGGGAGGATTCACAAGAAACACTGGATAATGCATTGGGGACGGGGTGGGAGAACTACTTGTACATCTCAGATGCACAGAGAAAGAGACCTACTGGGAGTGGGTGTATTGCGCAGGTGTACAGAGCGAAGCTCAGGGCCCCTCCGATTCCAGAGGAGTACGAAGAGGAGGGAGGGGAGGGGGTGATGCAATCACCGCTAAAGAAAGAGCGGTTATCAGCAGACTCAGAGAGAGGAAGAGCAGGGGAATGGGAGTCTTCCGTAATGAGGGAGAGAGGGAAGAGAGAGAGAAAGAGAGAGAGAGAGGGAGGAGGAAGAGGGAGAGGGAATGGAAGAGAAAAGTTGAGAGGAGAGAGAGGAGGGGGTGTGGAATACCGTCTCACGTGCATGTTGTCGATGCGGCCAATAGCAACAGCATAGTCATTCCGTATAGGACAGATGAAGAGTACTCTCCCCTGGTGAAGAGAGAGAAGCGGAGGGAGAGACTATTGGCTGTGAGGGACGAAGTCATCGATGCCATAAGGGAAGCCAACGCAAAGAAGGCGGACGACCCCGACGCCTCACCCCCTCTGTCTTCGTCCACCTCTTCCGTCCCCTCCTCAGCAGCCCTTTCGTCCTCCTCTTCCTCCTTCTCTTCCTCCCACCACGCTCCCTCCGATGCCTCGGATGAGATGGACGTCGCAGTGAAAATTCTACACCCCCATGTGCATTGGTTTGTGAAGAGAGACATACAGGTCCTCAGACTGCTAGCCCACATCGCCGAAGCACTTCCAGTCATAGAGGTAAACTTAGATACAAAGATATACTCAGACATAATTCACACTTACGATTTACCCACATCGCTCATATGTAGCTATCCAGGTTTCCTTTCCACTCTTCCCGCCCACATAAACTCTCAGCATTGAACTCATAATGCCGTGTTGTTGCCTTCCATTGCTTTCTCTTTCAACCTGCACCTTGTTCTCATTTCCTGTATCCTGTCTTAACCACTCATCTCTTGGTCATCTTCCGCCTACTATCACTATTCGTCGCTCTCTGCGCATGTGTGCTACTCCGTATGTCGTTGGTGCCTCCTATTCCGTCCACCTTTGCATCCCTCATACTCCTCTGACCTCTATTCATTGTTGACCATGTCTTTCTTTCCTTCACCTTTTGTTCCTCTATTGTTCCTCTATTTTACTGCATCATCTCCAACGCTTCCTTCCCCTTGTGTTTCGTCCCTCTTGCCCTTCCGTCCTATGCCGTCCCTCTTGTCCTGTACTCAGATGCGCTGGGCATCCCCTGTGAACATGGTGGAGGAGTTTTCAAAGCTCATGGAGATGCAGTTAGATCTCACAGTTGAGGCATCGAATTTGGACAAGTTCAGAGACAACTTCAAGGAGAAAAAGACACCCTGGTGGTACTCTGGAGGTATGGCAACACTCCCCCTGCACACTCTCCTCACTCATTGTCATATCTGCACATATGCTCATATTATTAGATTCAACTGGTCTACTGGTCTACTTCTACTCTCAATCACTCCTCTTGCATATCCAAACGAACCATCGAAGACCATTGGACAAATATCTAACTCTTCCTGTTCTCTCTCTCTTGCCCCCCCCCCTCTCTCTCTTTCTCTTTCTTTCTCTTTCTCTTTCTCTTTCTCTTTCTCTTTTTCTTTCTCCTCTTTCAGCCGTAAGAATGCATTCGACATAGTTTTTCCTCGGCCGATCCATCCTCTCACTTCCCCCTCAGTGCTAGTAGAGACCTTCCACATCGGAATCCCAATGTCGACCATTGTCAATATCGATGGAGACAAGAAGAAAGCATCTTCTTCGTCCGCCCACTCCGCCTCTCCCCCCGCTTCCTCCACCTCCACCTCCACCTCCTCAGTCTCTTCCAGAGCTCCCTCTGCCTCCACCCCCTCCAAGCCCAAGATGATTTCCCAGTACCAAAGCATTTCAGTCTCTGAGGCAGAGAACGAGGGAGGGGTCCTGGAGGGTTCGCACCTCGTCGCCTCTTCTCTCCCTGCCTTGGATCCCTCTTCGTCCTCTCCCGTCTCTCTCCCTCCCTCCACGACTAATAGATCTTGGCTTGGAATCGATGAGAGAGGGGTGGCTGGGGCAGCGCTTGCTCCAATTCACGACATGTTCAACCTCTCCGCGTATCTTTCCCTCGCCAAACACGCGATCCCTGCTCACATGAAGCTGGTCAAGTCGAAGCTATCAGAGAGGATCATCCAGAGAGCGATGGCGAGCGAAAACGTAGACAAAGAGATGCTGCGCATGTACCTCTCACAGTCTGATGAGGACAGAGCACACATCAGGACTGAACTCTCTATGTCGGGAATAGATGTGTTCTTCCGCATGTTGTTCGAACACGGATTTGTTCACTCCGACATGCACCCTGGAAACACTATTGTCCAGCTTGCAAATGAGAAGCAAAAGAAGAAGTTCGGAAGCAACTACATGGGGAGCATCGTCATCATCGACGCTGGAATGGCGACGTCACTGAGTGAAAGAGACAAAACGAACATCTCCGACTTGTTCTACTGCGTTGCCACCGGAAAGTCCAAGAGGGCCGCGCAGCTTATTATTGAGAGAGCTCAGCCTGGAACTGTTCGAATCACGGAGGAAGAAAGAAACGGATTCATCAGGGACGTAGGGGACCTTGTGCAGGAGACCTACAACTCTAAGTTCCACCTATCGAAATTGTCGGTAGTCAAGACACTCAATAACCTCCTCACCGCTGCCAGGACGTACCATGTCCCTCTCGACACTCAGTTCATCACTGTTGTTATCTCCATCATGATCACTGAAGGGGTTGGACGCTCACTCGACAGCTCCATCAACATCATCACCCCTGCCATCGCCATCCTCTCGTCCGCTAAACTACAAGGAAAGCTCTAAGCTACGTTCCTCTGCGCATGAGTTGCAGTGTGATGCTTCGTGTACATTTCCCATCGAATAATTGCGACGATACACATTGTATGTCCCCTCAACAGTATATACCCCAAGACTCATTTTCCTTTTCTTGTTGTTAATTATTACTCAAGCATTATAAATGCTTCGGACTTTTAGTTCCTTAGTACTTGTATATAAATGATCGTAAATGTGGTTATCTCTTTTCTTATTGATTTTTCTGTGTAGAAATGCACTTCAATCGTCTCAAAGAAGTTGAAGATAAGAGAGGGGAATTTAATTTCATGATTGGTGATCATTAGTGTTCAAGACGAAGAGGATATGAATTGACTAGAATACTTAGTTTCTGACATGTGGGATCTTTCTCTCTTATAGACCGCTAGTTTTAAATGAACTTAAAGCTTGTTTTGTGTTCTTGCCAAATGAATGCCTGTGAAACAAAAATATAAAAACAAGTCTTATGTAGATTTATTGATGAGCGGAGCCAGGTCTAATAAATAGGGGGAGGGGCAGGGCGAGGGAAATAAGCGTGACGAAGGTAGTCAAATTAGAGTGATGAAGAACACACCTGGGTAACTTTGCCACGCAGATGTATAATTGCATAGTGCAGAAAGCACAATGCATAATTCGTTACACGGTATACCAAACACAACACTATCTGTTTTCGCTGCAGCATTAGCTCCTAAGGGATTGAGGAACCACGTGATGTGCGAGTGTCTGCTATCCCCCTTTCAGAATATCCCCATCGCATCTCGGAGATCCTCACCTCGGGACGTCTCACAGTGCTCATGGAGGTTGAGACTCTTAAGCTGGCTCGTGCGGCTAACGTCCATCTCCAACGTGTATGGACAATTTGTAAACAAAAACGTGTGAGGAGGGCTACCGGGTTGGTGATTGGCGAGAGTGGAGACAACAACGGTGGAGATGGCGGTGGTGGCTTCGGCAATGGTGTCTTCGGCGAGGTTGCCTCGGGTGGTGCTTCGAGACCTGGATAGATCAGGTTAGTTCTGAGGAGGCATTGGGGTTTCCTCCCTGAATGTATTTTCCCAGGAGAGGAACTCATTATCTTTTCTTCCAGCCCCTGATGCTCCTCGATTGGCGCAGGGGGAGGAGTCAGTCTGCGAGACCTCATCCATGTTGCATGGTTGTCCCATAGTAGAAGAGGTGGGGGATGACTGTATCGCAGAGGCGCCTCTCTGTGCCTTCTATCCAATTGGCTGATGAGCTTCCTCTTATGGAACTGGATGGTGTAGGAGTGGAGAGTGAGGTGGTGGTGAGAGAAGGTTTTGCTGAGGGAGCTGAGCGTTCGACGGATAGAGTGCGGTACCGCATTCCAAGGAAAAACGGTCGAGTAGAGAAGTAGAGAGGGAGGAAGAGAGAGAAGTGAAGCGGAGACGTGACTCATAGAGCTTTGTTTTGTTTGTTTGTTTCATTTGATATGTTTTGTTTGTTCGCTTGCACCTTTGATTTGTCCTATGAGAGTTTTTTATTTTTTGCGTGAATGTTTTGCTTGCCTGTGTACCTGCGTGCCTCTCATAGTTGCATCCTTTTTTTTCTAGCCTACTTTTGTTGTATATGCTTAATTTGTGTATGTTTGTTTGCTTTGGAGGTTTTCCTCCCTATCTTTCCAACCAAAGGATGGGTTCGTCTTATGCATTTGTAATGCCCACCTGCGTATCTTTAATTTCTCCTTCACGACTGCTCTTTATATTTTTGGGAAACTTTACTCTAACGTTCATATGTGTCCCCATGTTCTATGTTTTGGATATGCACGTATGTTATGTTATGTGTGTGTTTGTTTGTTTGTTTGTTTGTTTGTTTGTTTGTTTGTTTGTTTGTTTGTTTGTTTGTTTGTTTGTTTGTTTGATTGTTCGTTCGTTTGCTTGCTCGCTTGTGTGTTCGCTTGTTTGATTGCTTGCTGGTTACGTTGAGCCTCATCTTTCCCAACTTATATTTGATGTTTTTCGTGCTTGGTTTGTTTTTGATTCGCACATGTATGTATTATGTGTGCTGCTATCAACGTCCGTTTGGTAGATAATTCTTTGGTTTGGTTAGTTTAATTACCCCGTCAAGGCGGTTCATACTTTTCTATCCTTTTGGAAGAGTACTGCATAGTGACGTTGTTAGGGGCTTTTATTTTCAATAAATTGCCAGTTAAAAAAAAAAAATACAATAGTTATGAAAACTCGTCTGACCCGGGCGTGCTTAAGTTCGATCCTGTGTCGAGGGGCTAGGGATTTCGTCTGCCCTGAGATGACATCCTTGACCTCACACCACCAGGCTAGCCCGCCATCTAAGACAGTGGGTCCCTATCAGCAACAAGTAGTTAAAACAGGGGTCTTCTTCTGGAAAACAGATGGATGTGTTGTAAATGTGCTTTTAACATTAACCAATAACTGTTTCTGTCTTGATCGATGATCTGAGTTCACTGATTTCTAAGCGAAATCACAAATATTTTTAGAAATTGAACGAATTGTGCATTACTTCATATTCGAGAGTATTCTCAAGACAAGCCTATACAAACACTCAATAAAGGACCAAAACTGTATCAATGTAACTACTTATTTATTCACTTTTTGGAGAATGCAGGAAAAAGTGACCTGCCTCATTTCCTCTTTTAGATTCGGCCTTTTTTCCACAATAAAACAAAAATCAAGACTGCGCTAGCATACTTGATTCTTGATTTTGTACTAGTTTTTTATTTACATCTCAGTTGTCCTTCATTTATTGTAAACACATATTTAACAACCGCAAAACACTACTCTTTACCATCTACAATTCATCTATCCAACAGAAAGGAAATAAGATTGATCATGATTCAAAGAAACCGTCAGCCTCACATATATGCCGAACAGAAAATACAAACCATAGAGTCGTTCTATAACTGACTAAACTCTCCTCCCTTTTTTTCGTCATCCTTAACATATCTTATTCTTAAAAAATGTAATCGTGAAATTTCAACATTGTCTCAATTTGAAGAACTCAATTACGTAATGATAAAATCAACGAAAAAACGCAAGATATTTTATGATCTGTCCTCTAAGAAAAGCGTTCAACGTGATTGGTTTCAAAAAGAAAAAAAAATGATTAAGTCTCTTGTCAAGTGCACTGGATTCGTCTCTGGAGGACACTCCTGCCCCAAGTTTTCTGCTGACGTCAACGTCTCTGCTCCTCTTTACACCGTCTTCACCCAGGGAGAGGCTGAGCACACTACTTACCACTTCACTGAGGTCGCTACCAACAAGGAGATTTCTGCTTGGCACCACATCCCCCTTCACGATGGAGTACGTTCAATTTTTTTTCCCAAACATTTCTCACATACTCTTATTATTTATATTTTTTTAGTTCGAAAAATTTACGCTCATTTCCCTGTCTTGTTTGCGGACATCTATTATGTCATTTTCCTATACACATCTTTCTTCCTCTAATCTGTTGCGGGTTTAATTGTATCTGATAGGAGGAGCAGAAGAAGAACGTCTTCAACTTCTTGAACGAGATCCCCAAGGGAACCAGAGCCAAGATGGAGGTGAACACTACCGCTGAGAACACCCCCGTCAAGCAGGACGAGTCGAAGGGAAAGCCCCGCTTCTTCACCTATGGAGACATCCCTTTCAACTACGGATGCCTTCCTCAGACCTACGAGAACAAGTCTCTCGTTACTGAGGACGAGGGAACCTTCGAGGGAGACCAGGACCCCCTTGACATCGTTGAGATCAGCAACGTTAGCCTCCCCATCGTAAGTCCCACGTTTTTCTAATTTCCCTGCTCGTTCTTCGTATACTACTGCTCGTACACCTATGTTTTCCTCTCTTTATTTTAGCTGCGGCATCACTATTAATCTTAGAATTTTATTGTGCTATTGAACACGCTCATTTGCTTTCTGGTTCGATGTCTAACATTTCTTTTTATGTTAATTGTAATTTTAATTTTAATTTCCGTTCGTTTCTCGCTTTTTCTTCCCTGCTGTTCGCTGCCCCTTTTTCCCATCCCACTCCTATCTCTGCTACCTCTCGCCAACTCCCACCAACTTTCGTGGTGTATGTCTGTCTACAGGGATACGTTGGATCCGTGAAGGTGTTGGGAACTCTCTGTTTGATTGACCAGGGAGAGATCGACTACAAGGTTATTGCCATCCAGGAGGGATTGGAGGAGTCTGACAAGATCAACTCTATTGAGGACGTTGAGAAGGTTTTCCCTGGAAAGCTCGAGGCCATCTTCGACTGGTTCAAGAACTACAAGACCACCGACGGAAAGCCCGTGAACGAGTTCGCCTTCGGAGGACACTACAAGGACTTGGACTTCACCTTGCACGTCGTCGAGGAGACCAACGAGTGCTGGAAGGAGCTCATCCAGAAGGGATCCGAGAAGTTCTGGGTCCCTAAGGAGTAACTAGCTCTCAGAAACACACGCAACTCCATACACGACTGCCACAGTCTTTCCCTCTGTCCTTCTCTCTCGTCCCCTCTGTCTCTTCTTCCCCCAACTTGTGATTCTCTCTCCTCATTCTCTGCCCATTTCGCCTCTTCTTCTGCCCATTCAGCCTCTTCTTCTGCCCATTCCGCCTCTTCTTCCGTCTGTCATCTTCCTCTGTCATATTGCCCTTGTCCCTCCACCGACTCCTCGACTGTCGCCTTTTTCCTCGCTCGCCTTCCCCTCATCTCTCTCATTCATCTTCTGTAAACGTGACAGAGGTTCTGAATGTAGAGGACGATGGATTGGCGAAGGCGGGCGGAGAGGATACGATGGTGAAGGGGTCTGTCGGGGCAGAGGCTGTGGCGGCGGACATCGTGGAGGAAGGAGAAGCGGACAGTGCGGTGGAGAGGTACGAGAAGAAGCTGCTGTGGAAGAGGAGAGACCCGTTGATGGACTCGGCGTTCGACTTCTCTTCCGTTCGTCTGTGTTGGATGAGCTTGAGGCAACTTGTCTCTGGTCAGGAGTTGTGGTCCGTTTCCAACATCGTTGCTTCCAAGTTGTAGCCAGCTGGGTCCTTCTGTCCCGCTGCTCTACTTCTCTTTCGTTTCCATCCATCGTGTTTTCTATTTTCCAGAAGACTTGCGTTGTGCGCAGCTGTACATAGTTGTTAGTTTCTGTTCCTTGTACATTTTTCCGCAGGATCTTTTCATTTATTCATTTTTTACTATACTCTTCCCCCTCCAAACCAACCATTAATAAAAAAAAACCTTATTTATTAAACAGAGTTTTATTTATTATGCATGCACGCGCACAATGTGTTTTCTAAACATGTTTGATGTGAAGTGTATACATACCTTTATCAAATAATGCACCAAATAAGAGATGTATAAATAGAGACTTTTGAGGATAGGTCTTTCTGAAATCATTTCGTTCTGATATCATTAAGCTCAGATTTCAGTCTCTGAACCCTGAACCCTTAGATACTATCTTTTGAAGAGAAAATCACATGACTTCGGGTTAGTGCGGTGAGGTGTGGTGTGGCGTGTGCGGGCCGTTTTTATTTTTTAATTTTTTTTTCTATTTTCTTTTGCGCATCCAAGCTTCGTAGCTAAATTTTCCAACCACATGAATGGCCCTGTGAGTTCACATTGTCTTATGTTTATCTTCTCCTACGTTCAACACATCCTGCACCTTTATCGTCTGTTCCTTCTTCTGTACGACACACTTTTCGGCACCTGCAATTACTTTCGCATACGTTGTAATGCGTTGTTGACAAACGCTGCCTTATCTCTTTGGGTTTCCGTGGTTTTAGCACAGTATTGCGCAGCTATATTTGTAGGGGTAGTTGTTTAATAAATTACAGTAGTATACAAATCAGGAACATTTATTATACGAAACAAAACTGGCGCTAACCGATAGAAAAACAAAAAGGAAGGAAGAACGACGAGCGAAGGACTGCCGCACCTTAAAAACTGAAGATCATACTATCAACCCAGAAGAAAAATGAATGCACACGCCGCGAAACAAATAAAACGAACGAGGCAGAGCATCCATGTGTAAATAAATACTCATGAATACGAGTGAAGTTGAACCGACGTATTACTAATACCGTAGAATTACACTCATGCAAATACAGGGGAGGTAAGTGTGAGTGGGGAACTATGCCCACGAGACACGCATCCACATACATATACGTGCACACGTACATGACGCGAAGCTAAAAGGAGAGAAAGCGAAACTACACAGGCACATGAAGAGAAATAACAAGGAGGAGAGGGGCTGGGAACACAGACAAAAGGAAACGACTAAGATATAGAGAAAGAGAAAACAAATGTAAAGAGAGATCGAGACGATAGGTAGTCGAGAGATGAAGAGTGATCGAGGAGAAAGGATAGGCCGTTTCAGGAGGAAATATGAATGACAAAGAGATAGAAATAAAGACGACTATAGGAAGATAAATAGAACGGATGGAGGCAAACAAACGGAAGCAACAGAGAGAGGGAAGGGGAAGAGGAAAGATGGGGGAGAAAGCAGGCGGGGACAAGGAAGATGATGGAGAATGAGCAGAGAAGAGGTGTGTGTGTGTGTGTTCGTGTGTATATTTTAACCAGAGAAGAAGTTGTCGAAGAAGTCTTCCTTGATAGACTTGGTCTTGAAGATCAGTACCAGGGAGAATGCTTCGGCAATAAGTGCTAGCACGGAGATGACGAGGCAGACGACAGCGGAGGGAAGGAGGTAATCCCTTATGAGGTCATTGATCACCTGCTTGCATGTCTGCGTGTACGTAGGGTGCTCGGCGAGACAGGCAATCCTCTCAGGGAAGAAGGTTTGCGTGCTGTACGACCAACCACAGCAGTGTTTTACGTTCGCAAACGCCACTCTCCTTTCGTACCCGTCCCAGCTGTCCTGCTTGAAAGTGTCTTCTACCAGCGAAGGATTAAGAGTCAGCGACCAAACTCCCATCGCAAGAATAATGATCGTCAGAATGAACAAGAACAAGGTGTATGCCACCAACAGCTTCTTGAACTTGAATACAATCGCGATCACCCCCACGAACGAACAAATCACCACTCCTGCTGCTGAAAACAACATCACTTGCAGAATTGTTTCGAAGTTCAATTGTTCCAATAGCTTGATCTGAGATCGTAAAACATTTGCATTCGCATTCCCCAGGCGATAAACAGGGATACACACACATGCATGCATGTACATATGCACCAGCAGCGATATTCAGAAGATCACCCAGACACCCCGCATCCGACATTCACACACGTGCATTTCCACAACCGTATTTGATGTTCGTTGCATAGTTATCCACCCAAAATGACGGAGTTCCAATTAACGATGAAGAAAGGTGGTTTAGTTTCCGCACACCATTCGCACCCAGGTTGAGAAGTCACACACGGAGTTGCCAAATCCCATTTGAAGAAACACAACAAAAACCAAAAAACAAAAACGGAGCACGTTGGAGCAACATCGGAGTGAACAAGAGAATACGCATAGAAAAATATCAAATCATCGACACATAGCACACACACAAAGAGATATACAGAGATTAGATATGTAGCAATATGCATGCCATACATACACTATTTTATGAGTTCTAACGCAACAAAGCATTGCAGACAGACACAGGTCTTTTGAGCAAACAAATACTTACATCCTCGGTAAGAACACGGATATGCGTGTATCCAATTGCAGCAGCAATAATAATAGCAAGAGCCAGTACCTAAATGTACATTGAACATGTGTTGTTTAACGAGTTAATACGCGAGCAGTAAAAACACAAACATGGGGGCAGATTCCATACACGTTTATGTAAAACAAAAGAAACAAATTTAAGAAATAAAAGAACTTACGATAAAGAAAACGTCAATACCGATAACGATACGTTTTCCCCACTTTTCTAGTGAACGACGACCCATCTGTGTAATGCATATTAGCACATATATAGAAGATTACCCAGGAGGTACAATTAGGATAGAGATAAAAGAGCTGTCGAGTTAGAGCAAGTACACTGCAACATGCAAGTGTATCAAAGAGACGACCGCAACAGACGACATTCACACAAAGACCCTCACTGTAGCACCCACACACACATCCAAACAAGAGGTTCGTTTTTGCAAAAGAGCGGCAGTAAAGAAGCACGTGCACACTATTTTCGCTTAGAGTACCGACAACTTTTACAGTGTAGACACTATTTTTTTCTCCAAGAGCTCAATAAATGCAATAAAAATACGTTTATATTATCAATTCGAACACGTTCATCAAAATACTAACAACAACAAACCCCGTTGCAAAATTAATCCCTTACTTTGGCTATTTCTTGCTGCCCTTTTCTCAAAATTGATGCTTATTCACAATTATATATAAATATCTTCGTTTCTCAACTAAGTAACTGAATAGAAGAAAACGAGAAGAACAGCGTTTTCTATTAAAATCAAGTTGGATTTTTTGAGAAACAATGTCAAGTACATCAAATGCCAGACAGTCTGGCCGTCCTTCTGATTCAAATGGTTTGAATAATCAAGAGGCTTCAAATATGAGAAATACGCGTATCAACAGAACGTCAACCAAAGTCCCTCCCAGCGACTTTCGTTCGAGGAAGTTCATGAGTAACATCGGGGAGATCTAGGGCTCCTGGAGGGCAACGCAGAAAACAAAAGGGGAATGAAAATGTATTGGAATGGGTGAATAGTAAAGGGGAACTGGTGGATGTAACCCCTGAGCCCTTGACGCTAATGTTTCCTGACTTTTTGACAACTGAATCGAAGCCTTCGAGCACACAGATCTCCGATGAGGCGACGTTTGGGAACTCAGGGGTGTTCAATGGTCCTGGAGGGACATCAAGCATATCTCTGTCTGGGGTTTTTGGAGGTGATTCAGAGCAGAAGGCGAACGAAGAGGTGAAGCCGAAGAAGGTGTGGTCCGATGCAGAGCTATCTCAACTTATCGCAGTGAGGTTGGAGGAGACCCCCACAAGGATGCTTATCCACATTCCTTCGACAAGGGTATGGGAAGACGATTCGGTGGCGCTACAGCGTGCGACAGAGAAGAATGTGGAGTACAAGAAGGCGACGGAGGCGCACAAAGACAAAGACAAGTTTGTTGGGAAGCATTCGCAGACGATGAACAATTCTATTAGGACGAGGGAGACGCAAACTGAGGCTGTGTCTACCGGTGAGGTGGGGTGCCAGGCGTCATCGTGGGAGATCGAGGACGGAAATAAGGTGAAGGTGAGCGAACGGGAGGAGAGGAAGGTTGCTTCCGCAGACTCTTCTCGCAGCGTCTCTTCCGCCTCTGCTGTGGCTGTCTCGACCTCCCCCGTACCCTCCTTCCACTCTGCCTCTGCCTCTTCTTCCTCCCACAACGCCTTGTTGTCTTCGCTTGGATCTGCGGGAGGTCTACCCCTCTCCCACCTGTCGAGAGATTCCTCCTTCGCCCAACCTTCTGCCAACGCCCCTCTCTACTCCGGCAGTAGCAGCAGGCTTTCACCCTCTCCCTACGGCTCCCTCACTTACCCCTCCGGTGACTCTGCGCACTCCTCTGTGACGGCCTCCTCTTCGTCTTCTGTGCCGGGAATGGGTCTCCTCCCCTCTGCTTCTCCGACACACCCCTCCGTCCTCTCCTCCGCTGCCCTTCTATCCGCCCTCAAAGTCATGGAGAGAGCGGTCGTCCAAAATTTCATCCATCCTCAGCAAATGCTATACAAAAAGGATCTAGATGAGTTCGCTCAGCCCACCTCTTCCTCATCCTCTTCTTCCTTCTCTTCCTCTTCCTCTTCCTCTTCCTCTTCCTCTTCCTCTTCGTCCTCCTCTTCCTCTTCTTCGTCCGATGAGACCGTTAGGGTTCCTTCTCTCAAGCTCCTTTGGGCGTACGAGTGCCAACATACGAGTGGACTAGAGGTAAGCGGACTCAACCACTCTCCCCATATCTCTTTCCCCTCTTGCCTCTCAGCTCTGTTCCTTCTACTCTCTTCTCATCTCTTCTTCTATCTTTTGCCATATACGTCTTCTCTCATTTACCCTCTATCTTTCTATCTTCTTCCCGTCCCTTTCCATTGTCCCCCCTTTCCTCTTTCTTTTTCTTTCTTTGTCTTTCTTTTTCTTTCTTTTTGTTATATCTATTATACTGTTCTAACTCATTTCCTCCCTTTTTTTCGTTCTGCTACATTTTACATGTCCTTCCTTTCTCCTCCTTCCTTTCCCCCCTTCTTCCCCCCACTTCTTCCCCCCTTCTTCCCCCCTTCTTCCCCCTCCTTCTTTTCACTCCCTTCCTTCCTCCCGCTTCCTATTCTCCTTTCCCTATTCTCTCCTTTCTCGTTCTTTTCTTCATCTCCTTCATCTCTTTCTCCTTCCTCTCCCCCTTCCTCTCCCCCCTTCCTCTCCCCCCTTCCTCTCCCCCCTTCCTCTCTCCCCCTTCCTCTCTCTCTCCCCGTCGCCTCTTTCCCCTCCTTTTCTCTACCCTTTCTTTCTGATCGCTCCTTACTTCCTCATTGCTTAAACCTTTGGAAATATGATTGATCGCTCCTCCTTGACCCAGGTGACATGCATGTCCTGGAATACAGCTGTCACAGATATGGTTGCATGTGGATATGGAGACACTTCCTTCGGAAACGAGAGCAAGGGTATGATATGCGTTTGGCATCCTTCCTCCCCCACCTACCCTCTCAACATCATCCACACCCCCTCCTCAGTGACTTCGGTGGCGTTCTGCGGAGACCACCCCAACATCATCGCAGTGGGTTTGTATGATGGAAACGTACACATCTACGACGTCCAACAGGAGCAGTCCAAGCCCCTGCAGTTCTCTGTGCACTCCCAACAAACACAGGGGTCCTGTGTGGAGTCTCAAGTGGACCTATCTCTCCGCTTCGCGGAAGGAGCAAGATCTTCTGTCTCTTGGTACGCCCACTCGGTGTTTGCACTGTGCAATACATTATATCACTGATTTTGTACTTGCATTTGTATTTTATTTGCATTTCAACTCGTACCAATGCTCCTACTTGTATTCGCACTTGTCTATGCACTTGCGTTTGCGCTTCTATTTGCATGTGTATTGTCTTTGGTTCTAACCTTTTACCTTACATCTACTCCCCACTCACTTCTCCCATTTTGCCTCCTCAATCCGCTTGCTTTGAATGCTCCTTCTCTTATTGCTTCGCTTTACGTCTACCGTTTCTCTGTCCTTTGCTGTGTTCCATATGTGCCGTTCACGTCCCTTGCCCTACCTGTTTCTTCGCAGGAGGAGATGGTTGTGCGATCCACTGGTCTGTTAAGAAGGGGTTCTCCTGCCGAGTACTAATGGAATTGAAGAGAGTCAACAATCCAATGATCATGGGTCCTCGCTCCTCTTCCGACTCCACCGCTGTCGCCTCCTCCACTGTCTCTAACTACGGAGCGATCGGAATGTGTTTGGATGTATCGCCTGAAGACCCCTCGCACTACTACGTGGAACGGACGAAGGGGTGATCCACAAGTGCAGCATCAGCTACAACGAGCAAACACTAGAGACATATATCCACCACTCGAACTCTGTCAACCGCATCAAGTGCTCCCCTTTCGTCTCCGGGTGCTTCCTCTCTTGCTCTGCAGACTGGACCACTACCCTATGGCATCAGAAGAAGAACAAACCCGTCCTCCCTCCTTTCCAGTCGGGGTTCGATTACGTCACTGACGTCGACTGGTCGAGCGGAAACTCGTGTGTATTCGGTACTGTATCCAGAGACAACAGAATCTCTTTGTGGGACTTGGCTGTCTCTTCCATCGACCCCATCCTCCAAATCCAGAGCGAGGGTGTAACTCAGCTATCCACGATCCTCTTCAGCCCTTCCTCACCAGTGCTTCTAATCGGAGACAGCAAAGGAAAAGTAGTGGTCTACCACGTGAGTGGAGTAGACCTCAAGGGACAGTCGATGACTCCTGCTGAGAACAAGCAGAGACTAATCGATATCATCCGAAGAGAGGTAGACTTTGTTTAGAGTGGAGCAGACACACTGATTAGACTCAGTCACCGCTTCGACCAGATTTCCTCTCCCATGCAGATGAGGGGTTGCAGACGAAGGGGATTGCAGACAGTGCGGGTCGCAGACGAGGGGTTGTTTGATCACCGTTATACCTACATTCCATCGGCTACCCTCTTGTTTATGCCTGTTCTCCATTTGCCACCCTTCTGCTTCTTTCGCATCCGCCCATCTTCCTTGGTTGTTGATTCCCTCTTCTTCTTCCAAGACTCCTTTTCTTTTCTCTCATACCCATTTCATTCACCCAGTCCTTTTCTTTCCCAGCGCCACTCCCTTCCCACTCCTCTACTCCATTATGTGCTTTCCTATGCTTACTCTCTGCCCCTTTCTTTTCTTCTTTCCTCACTGTTATCTTCCTCTCTTTAGCCGTGTTCGCTCGTGCGCTATGTGCTTTTGTTGGACGAATTAGTTTGAACGACTCAGCTTTATCACACATGTACGTGTAGTTATACACTGTAATAGGTCAATAAAACGTACACAGATGTTCAATACATAAAGTGCTCAACGGAACTCCTCAGATATGCTCACCGCACGGCCTCTCTTTATCTCATACTACAGTGCCCCCCCACTGCCTGTTTCATCGTCTTCAGTTTTCAAACAACAGGGGCTATTCTCGGATCTTCATATGCTCGCTCCACCCCAATGCTGAGCCCCGTTAGCGAATACAGGCCTGGCTTAGGACTGTTGAAAGCCAGCCACGGTGATGTTGGCTATATGATCGTGCTTGGACATGCATAGACTTAAAAGACTTTCTATGTCTATCTGTGCACACGTGTCTATTGACAACGTATAACGATCTCTCACGTATTGCAAGAAACAACAAACAACTATATGCATTGCATGCATATATGCATATGTGAATCAATATTTAATAGATAGAATCCGAGGAAAGGAAAAGAAACTAAAAACAAGTAAACAAAAATATTCGTAATTGAACAATTCAACTATTATAGATACAAACTTGTCGAGCTTACAAAGCAAGCACGCACACTACATATGAGAGTAAAACACAATCTAATACAACTGGGGATATGCACGAGGGAGAGGAAGAGGCGTGCAAAACGTCAAGGACAAATATAGATAAAAATGAAGCTCATGAAAGAACTATCCAACCACCCATTCACGAATTGAATCACCGAGGAACGATACAATCGATGTGGAGCAGAGGCAAGAGAGGGCATGGGAGATGAAGGGAAGGCGAGGGGAGTAAGAAGAAAGAACAAGGGACACAAGTGAGAGCGTCAAGGCTTGGGGATGCCGCGTTATTGTTTAGGCTGGATGGGGTCGGGGAGGAAGACTCTCTTGAGGAGAGAGGAATGTTTCAGAGGCATTTGTCCACCGTTGGAGTTTATATACACATCCTGCGAGACTTTGAACATAGCGTCCTCGAAGTGAAGGTCAGGTCTCCTGATGAACTTAAGAAGAGAGTTTGTGAACAGTCCGTTGTTCGGGTTCTCTGCCGTTCCGTCCTGAGCGGTGTACCCAGGGGAGGCCGAGAGGACGATCATCGAGGACCCTCGGGGTAAATCCCCGACAGCCCACTTGCTATCTTTTCCTCCTCCTTCTTCTTCGACCCCCCGCTCCACTTCCTCTACCCTTTACCTTTTTCTTAGGGGGGCTTTGCGAATGGGTTATTTCTACAAGCATCAAGAATCATGATATTGGTGCTGCAAGATTCCTCCATCACCTTGAGGATCATTTGAGACGACATATACCCCTTGAGCGTGTCTTCTGTAACGTTCTTAGCAGTAAATCCCTGAGTCCCCAAGTCATTCGACGTGAATCCCGTGTGAAGCAGGTAGTTGTTTCCCGGATCTCGATCGCATGCCCTGCGTAAAAGAAGAATCCAATGCACCCATCGTTACCCTTCTTTACGTGTGCTTGCAGTCTGTCTCTGAATGCGTTAATAACGCTATCCCACCGGTTGAAGTCGTCGACGTCAAACTCAGTTACCACGGAGAAGCCGATGTCCTTCAGGGCCTGGGAGATGCACTTGGCGTCGTTCACTGGGTTCTTGAGGGGGGACTCTTTGTACTTGGAGTTGGCAACCACCAACGCTTCCTTTCCTGTTATGATCATCACATCGCTTTGATCTACTGCTCCTCTCGCGTCCTTCTTAACGTTCGGGTTAATGAGGTCGCTGTTCGCGAGCTGGCTCTCGACGTAGAGTTGGAGGAAGCTCTGTGGGGTGAGGTTGAGGTCTGCCAGAGCCTTCACATGAACGTCGTCCGAGATGTGGAGGAGTCCTCTAGACTTCTCCAGGGAGTCGAGCTCGTCCTTCGTGATCTTCTTATCAAACAGAGCATCCCTCAGCTCTTCCTTGTACTGCTGGTACTCCTTGGCTGAGCACTGGGGCTGCTTCTCTTCAACAAACCCTCCCAAACACTTGCATTTCTTCGCCTCCGATCCACAGTCACAGTAGAAGTCGGTAGGGTCTTGCCTTTCCATGTCATGACCCTTGTGGCACTTGATTGCACAAGAAGAACACACACAGTAGGGCTCGTTCCTGCTTCCACAGGTGTAACATGCGAACCACTTCTGCACGTAGAAGTTGGACTTGGTGACAGTGTAGGTGCAATTTCCATCAACTAGAGCAGCGGCTATCCTCTTTTCCATCGGGGACATCTTCTTCTGGGTAGAGTTCACCGTAATCAACGCCAGGATCTGGTCTCCATCATGGATATCCTTCTTCGCCCTCACTCTGTCCGCTACAGTCCTTCCCTTTGAGTCCTGGATGTTGATGTCTGCTCCAGCTTCACTCAAGAACTTGACAGCTTCAACATTTCCTTTTCCAGCAGCCTCCATCAAGGGAGTCACTCCTGAACTGTTTTGAGCATCAAGGTTGGCATCAGCTGCAGCTAACATCTCCAGTGCTTGCACATCATTCATATATGCTGCTGCGTGGGCCGGGGTCCTCCCTTGCTTTTGTCTGCGGTGTTCACGTCCAGCCCTTTCTCGATCATATCTCTGATGTACTCAGGTCCACACTCCTTGAAGATCGCAGCGGTCAAAGGAGTATAGTCATCCGTTGCAATATGCATGTCCTTCAATTGAGACAACAATTCGGTGAAGGTGTTGTAGTCATGATCCTCCAGGGAGTATAAAAGCTGAACACATGCACACACGCCACAGTATATTTAACACACGCATTAGTACTCCACGTACGAATTAATTCAACTCTGCAACATACTAACATGACTTGAAAAATATAGTTCATATAATGCACAATCTTTTATTCTACTCCACAGACCAAAAACATATAATTCTGGTAGAAATTTCCGTTTTTGTATGTAATTGGAGGACTGTGTGCACAATATTTGATTACGAATACGTTCAACAGGATATGCAAATAAACATAAAATTAAACATAAAATTGCCAGTAATCAAAAAAAGTATCTTACCTCGTCAATGTTAAAACCTCCCATATTTTCGTTTACAGATTAAAACAGGAGATAGCAATGCTTTTGCTATGCAAACCAAAGCTCGTGGGAGAAACGGCATTTTTCTCCCCAATAAAATCGAAACGTATACAGACTTCTGAATACTTCATGGCTGCCCCTCCTTGATTCAAAAAGGAACTGATTTCCTGACTTGTTTTGGTCCCCTTCTAGGGTTTGTTTGAAAAAGATAAAAGTATAGTAAACTCAGCATTACAATTTGTATATTGTAATTCTGCACTTGAATATCTTAGATACACACTATTTGCACACATTTCAGAGCGGAGTTATTTTTTTGTTGGAGGAGTGCATAGATTTGACCAGTTTTGAGATCTAAATCCAACTATGAATTACTTCCAAACGTTGATGGTGACTGCACCCATAGATGAAAACACTAAGTCTACGGTAGGATTTATACCACTTTATATATTTTTAGAGCGGATTTGTATTAATTCATGAGTGATGCATTGACTGTGGTTAGGATGAGGTTAGGTTTTTGAGTGCAAAGCATGTGTCGGTTTTTCTAATCAGTCATGTGACTATTCCATTACGCAATGTGTATTGCTCCATTTTTTATCGTGTGTTGTACGATAGAAAACAAACCAGGCTTTTGTGTCGAATGCAAGATATAACTTTGGTGCAGTTCGTGGGCGTATGATAAGGAGTGGACCCCGACTGGATCACGAGGAGAAGAGGAGATGGAACGAAGCTCAGAGAGGCACTTCTACTCTTCCTCTAAGCGGAACACAGACCACTAGATTCGATCAACAAGCGTCTCGGACTATGCGGAGTGCGGGAAAGGTGAGCGGGAGGGAGAAGAGCGGCCGTCGCCAGAGAAGACAATACGATGAGGATGAGGGTGAAGGACAGGAAGCGGAAGACGAGAACCCACTGGACAACCAGATCGTGAGGTTGGAAGATGAAATCAATGGGCTCAGGAAGGCAAGAGAAGCCCTTGAGAGAATGAAGCTGGGAGGAGTGAGGGCACATGATGAGGTGGAGGGGTATGCTCGTGGGTACGGAGGCAGAGAGGAGGGAGAGGGTGAGGAGAGAGAGGACGAGAGAGAGCGCTTTCGTCCTGTGCCTTTGAACGTGAACGATAGGGTGTTGGAGGCGGTGGCATTAGTTGATGGGGTGGAGGAGGGGGCCAGTCCAAGGACAATTGCTAGTGCATACGACAGATTGATGGAACTGAAGAGGATGGGGGATGTGGCAGAGGGAGAGGGAGAGGGAGACGGCGAGGGGACATGGGGAGGGGAAGAGGAAGCGTTGGGGAGAAGAGGCGTCGGGCAAATAGGAGACGAAGATGAAGAGGCGATGGAGGTGGGCAGGGGAAGGAGGAAGAAGCGAGTCGGTGATTCAGAGAAGGAGAAGAGGGAAAGGGAAGAGCAGGAGAAGGAGAAGACGAGATGGAGAAAAACCGTGACTGTGCCCGAACCTTTCTCGTTTGAGGGAGAAGGATAAGGAGATGCTGACTTTGCGAAAAGCAGTTGGCGAGCTGGGGGAGAAACCGGTGATGACAAAGCTTTTGAAGAGTATGCTTAAGGACACTAGGTTCACCACAGAGAAAGAAGTGGGGAGGGACGTGGAGAAGGAGAAACAGCGTAGGCAAGCGAGGGAGGAGGCCAAAAGAAAAGGGCTGCTGTCGTCTTCTCTCTTTGGGGGAACGAGGAGGGAGAGACACAAAGAAGACGTGGGGAGGGCAAGGACGGACAGCAGCGAAAGGAAGAGAGGGAGAGGGAGAAGGAGAGGGAGAGAGAGGGGAGGTGAAGGGGAAGAGGGGAAGAACGAGAGGGCGATGGGGAGTTTGGTCATAGGGGGCTTACTATGTCTGGCACTGAGGGGGAGGAAGGGGAAGGGGAGCAGGGGGAAGGGGCAGAGGGGGAGGAGGGGAGAGCAGAGAGAAATCAACGAGAGAAGGAGAGGGAGAGAGAGAAGGAAAGAGCAAGGGAGAAGGAGAGGGAGAGAGAGAGTCTATTGAGTTGCGGTACGTTGACGATGAAGAGAGCAGAGGGGGACCTAAGCGGAGGAGTGGTGTGCGAGGTGAGAGATCTTATGACTGACTCAGAGCTCCGGATGTTCTTTCCTTCGTCCATCGTCACTTCTTCCCTCTCGCTCTCAAAGAGGAGGTATCTGTCTGACGTGGCATACGATCGAATGGATGTCGATCAATCGCTCAAGAAGAAGTTCCATGCTAATCCAGTGCCAAGGAGCACCAAGGAAGAAAAGATGAAGCAGAAGGAGGAGGAGGAACTCCTTCGGTCTGGTAGGAACAAAGCCAAGGCCAAACAAACACTCCTCTCTTCTCTCAACGAGTTCTCTTTCACCGCCGAACCATCCTCGTCCTCTTCCTCTTCCTCTTCCTCTTCCTCCTCCATTTCGTATGAGCCTGGGATTGTCGGCGGAGGAGGAGGAGCGAAGAGGAAGAAGAGTCGTGGTAGCAGCTCCCTTCGGCTGCACTGCCGACCGTTTTTCCTCTTCCTTTGGCCCCACCCCTCTTCCTCTTCGTCTTCCTCTTCTTCGTCCTCCTCTCCCACATCTTCATCTTCCAAATTCCTCGCCAAGGTGGTGTTGACAGAAGAGGAGGTGGAGAGGGAGGAGCGTAAGAGGGCGGAGAAAGCCAAGTTGAAGTTGGGGGAACTGCCCTCACAGTGGTCATCCGACGCAGTGAGGGCTAGACAAGACCTTGAGGAGAGGGGAGGCGGAGGAAAAGGATCGATGAGAGAGCGAGGAAGATGATGGAGGAGAGCACTCTGCCTGGGAGGATGCAGCGCACTAAGAGGAGAGAAGACCTACGGAACGAGACGGATGAAGCTGAGACTCACTTGGATTTCGTCTTGGGAAGCAGAGGGGTAAACCTCTTGGGAGGGGCAGACCAAGAGAGACACTGAAGAGGGAAGGGCTCTCAAGAGATCAGAAGCAAGGCAGAAGAGGAATGAGTGGGAGGCTGAGCTGACTTTCAAGCCCACTATCACGAAGGACGTTCCAGACTTCAAGGCTCTCAGTGCAAGGTTCGAGTCGCAGCTGAAGAAGGCTAGGACACAGAGGAAAAACACTGTCCCAATCCCTTTCAACCTCCACCTCGCACCCCCTGATAACACTGCTCAGAAGGACAAGGAGGTCGACGTCGCAGGCACATTCGAGGGGGAAGCAGAGGTGTCAGCCTCTTTGGGGAGAAGGGTGGGAGACAGGGAGGGTGAGGGACAAGGCGAAGAACAAAGAAAGAAAGGAAAGGAAAGGGAAAGGGAAAGGGAAAGGGAACGAGGGAGCAGAGACTAGAGAAGATGGGGGTAACGTCGGAGTCAGTTGAGAGTGTATAGACAAATGAAGCAGGAGAAAATGGAGAGGGAAGAGAAGGAGAAGGCAAAGGGAGGAACAGGAGAGGAGGAGGATTGAGAGGGAAAAAACCGCTGCCACCAGAAACAAACTGAAGGACGTGCTGAGGTTGGGGTCTACGTCGTCTTCTTTCTCCACCTCTTCTACGTGCCCTCTGATGATTTTACAGTGGCAGATGCAGGAAGCAGAGGCGTGAACTTGGCAGGAGGACCAGGACATTCCCCCACAGAGGATTCGCTTGCCAGACAAAAGAGCGTAGCCAAGAGGGAGGCAATGGAGAAGATGAGGAGGGACGCGGAGGAATATAAGCGCAGAGTGAGGGAGATGAAGGAGAGGGTCAACAGGAGGCCTCTGCTCATCGAGAGGAGAAGGGAGGAGGAGAGAAAGCCAAGAAGAAGAAGAAAGACCTTCTTGCACTCAAGGCTGAACTAGAGAGACAAAACCTCAAGAACTACTCTAGGTGGTTTCGACGAGGAAATGCAGGTGCTTGGCATCGCCCAATCTGTCGCTGTGTAATGTTATAAATCCCTCCTCATAATTTAGTTATTAAGTTGTGCGTTTGTTCTTTATTAAAGCTTAGTACAACAAAAATCAAGTCATTCTTTCCCTAAATTAACGATTCTTCATACACAATATAAGGAGGAGTTTATGTACGTTCATATGTATGTTGGCAGAATTTCAATTTGAGATGCGCAACTCAATATATTGCATTTACCAATGCAGGTAATCTCCTGAGCTAGCTATCATCATTGTACGGTTTTATACACAAGCGCACGTCAATTATGCTACAAATCTATGGCCTTACAAAACGTAATTCTGTTCGTCAGAGCCATTGACGTGCTTCGAGATATTTGTTGGAACTTGCACTCAAGAGGCACACGCGTTTTCGTGCGAAAAGTGGAAACCTCGTAGTTCATTTCACGCATCGACAATACAGCTCACCGACAACCCTACAGTTCGTTCAAGTACAACCTCAGTAAAAAACAACCATGAATGCCCATTTTGCTAGTTTTCCTTGAGTAACACTCTATGTATTAGTGTACAGTCAGTTACAAAAAAATCTTAGAAACGGAAAGCGAGCAAAACACAGCTTCTTATTTTGCCCAAACTAACGGCAGAACTCTCAAAGAACGATAATTTATACATTAAAAACAAAATATCCAAAAGTATTTGCGCAGGAAAACTCACTTAAAATAATTGATGCTTACTATTCTTTGGAGAGGATTGGTGGCCAGGTCTACCCGTGTATGATCGATTTCAAAAATCGTCGCATTCGCATTTCTTTTTTGGGCTTTCGCTACATCTAAACTATCGAAGTGCACATATCCTTGCAGTATAGTAATTGAAAATTATGCGTGACATACATTTCAATTTGCTTCTTATTCCAAGTTGCAATATAAGTTTGCACTCGTAAACTGTGTTTTTCTGGGGTATGCGCACGAAAATCTAAAAATACTAACATCATTTGATTTACCACTTCGATCGAACTCTTTTATCGCCAATTTTTCATTTTTAATGGTCAAGGGCCTACATGACAGTTGAAGATTCAAGTAAGACGTTGCACAAACGGAAGGATTTACACACATCTCTTGTAGATCCTCAAGAAAACAGTGCTAAAGTTCGGAAAGATGGCAATGCACCTTTGCAGGTTCAAGTATTTCAGTGCCTCGATGGAGTTCGCTTCTTTTATGGTATGTCATGCTGAAAACCTATAAGTCGATATGTGAGCTTCTTACTTTTGCATGAGGAGTCTGTGGGATTTTCGCCAGCTTTGTCTTATCTACTGTGTCTCATTCGTTTCGCTTGTTAAACGCCATTTCTCTTCGCTTAACGATAAATACCTTTATCACAAGCCTTTATTACTCAAAGGACGTAGATGATCGCGGGAATTTTCTAACCATAGCAATAATTTACATTTACGAATGCCTGGCTTGCAATAATACTAAATGTTACACTTTACAATGTACGTGCGCACTTGATTTTCTGTACGCGACAGACGATCTGGGTGATCGTTTTCCATTGCTTATGGACTGTAGGGTCATTTACACCTGAGGCGGAATTCTTTGATTTCTTCACCCGACCCCTGTTTATAGCTCTGCGCAATGGGCTGCAATGTGCAGTGGATGTGTTCTTTTTCCTCACCGAGGTTTCTAATTGCTCTTCCTGTGCTATCCGGGAAGAGGACTGAATCCTTCTTCTCCTTCATCTGGCTCAGAATCACCCGCATCTACCCCGTTCTCCTCGCATGTATGTGCATCCATTACATTTCCCAGCCTCGATTTTCTTGGTTTAGATTTCCTGCTTTCACTACTTTTGCCGTCTTACACTCGGCCTCACATTGGCCCCATGTGCTCCAGATGTATACGTACGCTTGCACGCAGTTTCATGTCTGACATTCTAAGCATGCATACTTGATCTCGATACACCGTGTTTCTGGACTCGAAGCATTTGCATGCTTACTGACAATCGACAAGCCTAATTCAATCTTTATTGTTTCTTTTTTTTTTTTTTTTTTTTTTGTCTCGACTACACATTGCTCTTATGTTCTTATGCTCTCATGTCAGCCGTTTGCTTTTATTGCTTCGTGCTGAACACTCCAGATGGGGTGCTGCACCCCTTCTTTTCTCCTGCGACGGATGGCGTCCAAGCCCTACTGAAAAGAAGGGTACGGTGCGTCGCGGGGGTTCCACACAGGTAAAGCACTTGAACTGACAAGTCAACCAACGGCACGACTTGAAGACGAATCTTCGTATGTTTGTGTAGTTATTTCCATCGTTAATTTGATGGTTACTTGAAGGGTAGACTTTGTGCACGACTAAGACGATTGAAGAATCTGTCTCTCACTCCCGTATGCTTTTCTCTAACTGTTATCTGTACTCACTCTTGTCCTTCTACCCGCCTTCTTTATCTTGTACTCACTCTCCCCTCCCCCCTCCCCTCTCTCCCCCCCCCCCACACACACACATTCCCCCTCTCCTCTCCTTTCCCTGTCTCCTCCTCTGCTACGCTTACCAGTTGTTTCCTTGCCCCTGCTTCCTTGTTGTTTCTGAACAACCTGATCCCGTTTGGGGGATGCATGGGTTGGACTTGGTCTCTCACAGTTCAAGTCCATTTCTACGCCCTCTTCCCTCTCCTTGTCCTCATCTTTGGAAAGCATCTGCGTCTGCTTCTTGTGCTTCTCCTCACTCTTGTATCTTCTGTCGTCCTCCGCACTGTGCTCTATTTCTCTCTCTTTGATGCTCTCCCTCTCGCCAAGTTCCACCTATACTCCATCGCAGACACCGAACCCTTCTTCTTCTACTTCAACATCTGGTACTCCTCGTCCATCCAACGCATCCCCTGCATTCTCTTTTGGAGTCGTCGCTGCGTGGCTTTACGTCCACAAACCTATGCTCTTCCCCCGCCTCAACTCCTCTCTTCCAGTCGAGCTCTCTCTCTGGTCTCTGTCTGCCTTGGTCGTATACATCTCCTTCGACATCACTGCTTTCCCGAAGTCCTTCCTCATCCTCTTCTCTGGTATGTTCTATCCAATGCAACTCGTGTTCACCTCTTACCCCTTTAGTATTTATTGTTTTCAATCTGTTTTGTTATCTTATACAACCACTTCCTTTTTTTTTTTTTTTTTCACTTTTGACGTGAACTGCCTTATGTTGTTTACCTTTCCTGTTCACCTGATACTCTGTTTTTCTGTTTGTGACTTACTCTTATTATTGTGATCCTACCACCCTTTTCTCTTCGTATAACTATGCATTGTCTCTCGCGTGTCTAGTGGGAGGAACGGTGTTCCAGATCAGTATCTTCTACATGCTTAACAGCATCATCCTCAACACAGGAGTCATCGGCAGTGCACTCAACTCCTTCTTGAGTCACCGCGTGTTCTCTTACCTCGCTTATTCCCACATATCCTGCCTACCTCATCCACCTGGGTTTCATCTTCAAGTTCTACGGATACTTCTACACGCCTTCTCTTCCTAATTTCGGAGTCCTTCACCTTGCCATCGTCTCATCCATCATCATATCTGTCTCTTTCTTCTATGGTAAGCAATATAGCCTCCTCTCCTTCTCCACTCATTTATCGCTCCCTCTCCCATCCCCTTTCCTCCCTTCTTTTCCTCTTTCTTTTCTAACCGATATTATACCTTCAATTTGTGACTCTCTATGCCTCTGTTGCTCTCACATGAACATTTCAAACCCATTCGTATTCAAATTTTTCTACGCTCACACTACTATGCTTTTTGTTTTCCCCCGACTCCCTTTTCGTCGGCCTCACCTTCTCTTCCCATTGCCTCACGGATCTGCAGGAATGATCATCTACTTGTTGGTTGAGAAGCCAGCGAAGACACTCACCTCCGCAACAGAAGCAGGGGCGTTGAAGGCAGCCGAGGCAGTGAGGAGAAGGGGCAGAGTCTATAGCCAGCGAGGAAGAACAGCTGAAGTTGAAGGAGAGGGAGAACGAGAGCGAGAGGGAGAGGGAGGGAAGAGGAGAAGCGACGCAGATGAAAACCAAAGCACTGGAACGAAGGTAGTGGAGGGAAGGAAAAAGAGCTAAAAGAAGCGACCTGGGCGATGAACGCGACGATAATCACTCCCTCTTGCCTTCTTCTGCCCTTGCCCACCTTCACCACGAGTAAATAACCGGAGTGCCCTCTCGTCCTATTTTGCCTGCGTACACTGTCTTTGTCTCTGTTTTACTCTCTTCTGCTTTACAGCTCCTTCGTTACGCATCGCTTCGCACTTGACAGTATAGCACTTCATCGCTGGCATTATTTCTCGACTACGTTATTTTCTTTGCTTGCACTACTGTTTCCTCTCACGAAGGACTCCTTTTAGCTTTATTTTCCCGTGTTTGCCCCTTTTTCATTGCAGTTTGAATTCGTTTGGCATTGTTTTGTTTCACTTTGCAGTATTTTGTTTTGCATGTGTGTTTGTGTATTTACTTCAGTTTCCCCTAAACTGAAGAAGTCATTATTGTTCTATTTTGTGTGTACTTATTTGTTGTTTTTATTTTGGTTTCATTTTTTATTTTTTTTATTTTCCTTTCTTTTCTTTTATTCAATGTTATGTTTCATCACTGTGTTGCAACTGTTGCAAGCGAAAGCTCCTCAGCTCTTCCTTCCTTCCTCTTTCATTCTCTCTTCCTCTGTTTCCTTCACAACTCTCCTTTCCTTTCCTACGTTGCTTGGATATTCACCAAACATGTCATGCTCAATTTCTCACTCTGCCACTGTACATGCTGGGGTCTTGCATACAATTATGCTCTACGAACCAATCCCGCATTCGCAAGCAAACACTGGCCACAGAGCTGATCAGATTAGGGTATCGGAGCATATTTATTCAAAGCTTTCTGAGGTATTTTTTTATGTGTGTGTGTGTGTTCTTCACCGTATTGTTTAGTGCTTATTGAGGCTCATGCACGTGATGTGGCTTTGCAGTGTGTGTATCACCACGTCATTCCTACATCTTGTGCATTTAATTTAATTTTGAACTGAACAGACTGTCACCCCCGTTTTTTTTTTTTCACTTTTCATTTCATTCTCTCTATTGCTCAATGTTCGTTTGTACAACCACGTATTATCACGTTTGTATGCACCCATGCGTGCCAAGCGGTTTGCATATATCCACGTGTTTTGTAGTTTCGTACTCTATATAATAGGATGTTTTGTTCATGAGGGTCGGTCAATGTACTGTATTCTTTTTGTCTATTTAATAAACAAGCCGTCAAGGCGGTTCATACTTTTCTATCCTTTGGAAGAGTACTGCATAGTGACGTTGTCAAGGGCGTTTATTTTTCAATAAATTGTCAGTTAAAAATAATTAAATAGACAAAAAAAATAATAAATTAAAAAGAACTATTCATACAGGTCAGTATAACGACTAGAAGAGTAACACTCTACTTAAAACCGCAACAAAACAACTACGTATACTGAGTGAAGAGAATTCGATTTATTACTTTAAAAATACCGTCAGAACCGACAAAGAGCATCGACTACGGGAATGAATTCTGTAGTCGGCAATCCTCGAGAGGAGGACTGATCTTGCAACCAGTCCACCTCGGCCTCATGCTCAGCCCAATGCCGCTTAAATCATCGTGCGGTAAGAAGGGGTCTATCATTTTAGAGTAAAAAGATAGGATAGAAATTACTTTAGAAATGAATCCTGAACAAGTAAGATCTCAAGAGTTCCATTGTAGCGCTCTGAATATACCATAGAATTTAAATGTCCATGTTTTATGGGACCACCTTGAATATTTGTAAAACAGCTAATTTATTTTTTTTTGTTATTTTACAGAAATTAAACTATTTGCTAGTATGGAGGCTATATAAACTTAAATGGGTGCTGAATATTTACTAAACCCAATTATCATTTTCTGTCTATATTGTATTTGCCAATGTTCCCAACTAATACGTGCGCACACCGAAAAAATCGTTTGACCTAGAAGAGCAAAGGCATGATTTACGAACATTAGAGAGAACATGTTTTTCCACATTTCCACATTTATTGCCTAACGCTTATTTGTTTCAATATCTCTTACAGATCCGAATTTTGGTTTCTGGGGGTGCATTTTGTAGGCATATCTTAATTTATTTGATCTTTCTTACTTTCGCAGTGTTTGCATCATCTGAGATTCAAACATATGATCTTTGTTTAGTTAAAGAGACGAAACGTATTTCTTGTATAGATCCGACACATTCTCACTGTATGCAGTAGTGTGCTACTGAATAAGCGTGTGGCACTATATTCAAGATTCTTCTGTGCTACTTTTGAAATCAATGCATCTCATTTTTGTGCTCCAATCTGACCGACTTTTTTCGCGCATATTACGTATACATAAACCTTGCTGCAATCCAAACAATAATGTTTTCGGTTTCACGTATTCCTAAGATGTCAGTGACAATTGAAGAGTCCTGGACTCTTCTGCGCCGAGAGTTGCTCGATGAGTTGCGCGGAGGACTGCTGAGTGAGACTCCTTTGCCCCCACCATCGACTCCCAGAAGCTCCTCCAGCTTTACACGGTCGTTTACAAGGTATGCACTAGCCCATCCAACGCGATAGCGAACACTTCTAAGCTGTACAAGTTGTTGTACCTTTGGCTGGACGACACCCTGATTGGAGTGGCCCAGCGCTTGATGAAGAGACTAGGAGACGTGAGGAGAGGAGATACCTCCAAGAACTCTGATGGGACTCTTTCCCTTAGGAATTCCCGTGCGCTTGTCTCCACCTTCGAGCTTTTCCAGACTGTAACTGAGCCCATCCTCTTCGTCTTCAGATACATCGACAAGTGAGTTTCCCTATCTCTCTTCATTTCTTCTGGCTCTCTCGCTTTTTAGCTTTCTTATCTTCATCTTTTCGCGGATTGTGTTTATTGGACATGCCACATTATTACTTGTTTACTCAAAAATTTCTAAGTTCTTGGCCTGACCTTCTCTGTTCTTTCCTTGGCTATTTGTTATTTCTCTCCTGTTCTTTCTTTGTGTGTGTTCATTCCTTGCCCATCCTGTTATCCTTCTTTTGTCCCTCCAGGTACTACGTGAACCGCTTCAGGAAACCCTCCATCGACACCATAGCGATGTGCTTGTTCAGGTTAGGATCATTCATATTCCCCTTCTTATTATTCGCTGTTCTAAAAATATAACTCTCTGAGTGAGTTTAGAGTGAGAAAGGGGTTGGAGAGGGAGCAGAAATGTGGAACGCGGTGATCATTCTAGGGGAAATTACAAGAAAGTGGGTAGAAGGTTAGGAAGAGGAGTGAAGGGGAGGGATGGGTTAGAGATAGGCGAGCAAAAACGAAAAGCATTCGAGCGGGTGTGTTCTACGTGGATCGCACGAGACTGGAATTATAGAACTAAAATGATTGGATAGCGGGGATAGAGTGGAGCGTAGGGAATGTTCCAGCTGCAGGGTCTAGGGTGGGTTGGGGTAAGGTTTACGATTACATGTCTATGGGATTAGGGAGGGGTGTTATTAGTGGGGTGATAAGCGGCCATAAGCGAGGCGTGCTGGGTTCAATTACTGCGCAGGAGAAGCAGGGAGGGGGAGCGAAAGGGAAGGAAGAAGGAAACAAAGCGGAAAGTAGGGGCATAAATAGGTCACTAGCTTATTACATGTCGATCGTGAGCAACAGTATATCGGAACATCCGTGTGCGTGGATGAGTGTGTGTGTGTATACATCGATGTATGAGTACGCGTGTGTACGTCTCTCGCACTAACTATGTTGGATGTTTTGTTCTGTTTCATACTATATATCTCCATCATCTTTTTCCTCCTCATTTTCCTCTTCATACTCATCCTGCTCTTCCTCCTTCCCTTTCTTTTCCTTTTCCTCTTTTCCTTCCCTTCGCACTTGTTTTTTTTTTTTCGCAGAGTGCAAGTGTTTGGGTTGGTAGTAACCGCTGTTTCCGAAGAGCAGATATTTTTGCTGGGTTGCCAGCGAAGATCATTTGTGGAGGCAGTGGATGAGGCAGAGGAGGAGGGCATGTTGGAGCAGTTGGACCCTGCAGACATCGTGAACACTCAAAAGATAGACTCTGCCTTCAACCTGTACTTCTACCCCCCTGCTTCTTCCTCCTCTTCTTCCTCTTCCTCCTCTTCGATTTCCCCTGTCGCTTCTTGCGCTGTGGTGGCCGGAGTGTCTGAGGCAGTGGTCCAACCAGACAGAGAGAGAGTGAGGCAGAGCAAGGAAAAGATGCGGGTGATAGCGGAGGGAGAAAACGAGGAGGAGAAGGAGTTGCAACAAAAGGTGTTGTTCGTATTTGTTAGCGTCAGCAGAAATACAAGGGACGAGCTGTTGGAGTACAAGGAGAGAGTCATCATTCCTTCCGTCAAATCGTCAAGGGACTTCTTTGTGTCTCTCTCTCAGCACTGGTTCCCCGCCTCTCCCTCTTCCTCCTCCTCTTCGACTAGCTCCGCCTCCTCCGCTTCTTCCTCGTCTTACCTCCCCGCCTCCATCCTCCCTTCGCACCTCTTCATCGTCAAGTTGTGCCTTCTCTACGTGAGAGAGTGCAAGAGATCTCAATCCATTGTCTCTCTCGCGGAGGCCCCCCCCTCTTCTTCCCCCTCCTCCTCCCTCATCTCCTCCTGCACCCCCTTCGAGGACCTGTCCCCCTCTGCGTTGTCTTCATCATCTTCCCCTGCTCCTGCCCCTCCATCCTCCTCCTCCCTCACTTCCGGTGTCTCTGTCCGGACTCTTCCTTCCTGGGGTCCCTCTCATTTCCCCCTCAACTCCTCTCTCTCTCTCTTCTGTTCAGAGGCCGTGGCATTGGTGCTAAACGAGGTCTTGATGAGGAGAGTTGGGATCCTCCTTCGTCTCCCACATTTTCTCGTGTCTCTCTGCTGGACACCTCCACGCCTCCTCCGCTGCTTTCTGCGTCTTGTCCTCGTTCTCTTCTCCTGTGAACTCCTCCCTCATTGACTTAGTCTCTGCTGGGGTAGAGGGGTCGATCTTATCGATCGGAGAGCGCGTCTCTTCCTCCCTCTCTCTCGCACTTGGGGTGATTGGGAACGCGAACCCCACTTCGAAGCCAACCCCTCTGCCCTCCTACGAAGCACTTTTGTCCTCCTCCTCTTCCTCCTCCTCCTCCTCCTCTTCCCCTGCGGAGGTATTGGATTGTTCGATGTGTCTGTCTACGCCCTCTGCATCCTCCTCCGTCTCTTCCCTCGGTCTCCTAGGTCTCATGGACTGTTTCGTATTGTTGCTGAACAAGTACTCCTCCGCTGCCTCCCTGTGCTTCCTTTCGTCGCCCATCATTTCTAGAAGAGTTTCACTCGGCCTCCGCTCCCTACTTGAAAGGACGGTGACGGTGCAGAAGAAGAAGAAAGGGGACGGGTTGAAAGCTGAAGCACTGAAGAAGAGGGAGAGGGGGGCGGAAGAGGAGGAGGACGAACAGGTTGTCTTCACATTCGCTGAGCTCCTGAACGGAAGACTCTCTCTCGATGTCACCTCCAAATCTTCTTCTTCCCCCTTCTCTCCAGTAGACATTGCTAATGTAGCTGAGATCCCAGTTAGAATACTCATTTCCCCCTCTTCTCCCTCCTCTCCATCCGCTTCCCCCTCTCCCTCCCCCTCTCCTTCTCCCTCCCCTCCCCCTCTCCCTCTTCCTCTTCCTCTTCATCCTCTTCTTCATCGTCTTTTCCATGGTCTTGCTGCTCCACTGACCTTCCTACGAAGAAGTTCAGTTGCGTGTGTTTGTTATCGTTCTTGATGGATGTTGACTTGTTTGTTGACCTGTTCCGCTTTTCACTCCGGCTAGAATACTGTCTGGAAGGCAGTCTTACATCTTGCCCCCCTCAGTATCCTCTTCCTCGTCGTCCTCTTCCTCGTCCTCTACTGCTACTGCCCCTGGCGTGGTGGCAGAGGATGCCCTAGTGGAAGAAATTAGGACTGTGTGTTCTTCTGTTATTTCCTCCTCCTCCTCCTCGAAGCTCAAGTCGAGCGTTATCGAGATGAAGAGGTGGTCTGCCCTCAACCAGAAGTTCATTTCCTTTGTCTCAGATCTTTCTCCCACCGCTCTGCCCCCTTCTCCTTCCACCATCCTCGAAGTGCTTTCGTCGTCTTCTATGAGGGAAACACCTTCAAATCCAGATTTGGATGGGTCTGCGGAAGGCACACAAGTACTTGATGAGCGGACCTACTGAAAAGCTGGTGGCGACGATACTGAAAAGGAGAGGGGCTGGAGTATGTCTGGGCTTTGACTTTTCAGTCCGCTCTCTTCACGCACACCCTCTGGGCTCCTATCTCGGAATCTATTACCGTTGCCCCTCCCCCTTCTCTCCTCACTCCCTCTCCTCTCCTGCCTCCCCCTTCCCCATCTCCCCACTTTCTACCCCCTCTTCCGACAAGAAGACTGATCTGTCACTTGAGGGGCTAGTGCTCCCTTGGGAAGTGAAAGCCTCGGAGGCCCTGTTCAATCAGTTCCTTGCTTCCGTCACCAAGAACAGAAAGCTCTCCTTCTCCCACTCCACTGGGTCGGTCATACTCTCCGCTAACCTCTCCTCCGGGTCTTACGAATTTTCCATGCTCCCTACACAGGTACGCATGCACACCACTCGCACGACTAGACACGTATATGTTTCCATTCTTACACTTACTTACACGCATACACCTGCACACGCACGCCTACACACATATACATATATATGTGTATATACACACATACACATTACATTTAACAAGTATCCCCCCAATCTTATTTGCACACTCCTGCGCTATCTATCGGAACATCTCCCATGCTTACTCGTATTGACTTGGAATGCCCAACGCCATTCAACGTCATCCAACGTGATTTAACCTCATTTAACTTGATTCTCTTGACTATGTCTAACGGAATTCATTTTTTTTTCATTCAATCTATCGCTGCTACTTCTCTCTTCCTCCTTGTTCCTCCAATACGTCTGTTCTCCCTTCCTCCCTCCTCACATTTCTTCCCCTTCGCTCTCTCCTCTCTTTCCTCTCTCTCTCCTCCCTTTCCTCTCTCTCTCCTCCCTTTCCTCTCTCTCTCCTCTCTTTCTTCGTATGCCATTGACACTCTGAACGAAGGCTTGTCTGCTTCTTTACCTCAGTAGAACGGAGAAGGAGGTGGGGGTGAACGAGAAGGGCGTTCCTCTGTCTCCCTCTCTCTTCTCCATCTCCCACATCTCCTCCGTCCTTGGAATCTCTTCCTCTGCACTCAAGCTAATCGCAAAGAGCATGTCTGCCAAGCCTAAGGTAAGCCTATACCTGTACTCATGTGTTTCTCTCTTCCTCCTCTCTCGTCCTCCTCTCTCTTCCCCCTCTCTCCCCACTCATTACTTCTCTCCCTCCCCCCTTACTTCTCTCACTCCTCTCTTCCCTCTCCCTTTTCCTCCGAATGCATTTAATGCAATCGTTTCCTTATTGTTGTGTTGTTTCTCATTTAATTTCCCCTCTTTGTTTCTTCTTCCGCCCCCTTCTCTCCCGCTTCGTTCCTTTCTCTCTCGCATTTACCTCACCTCTCACCTTTCTGTTTGCTTCCCTTTATTTGTGCCTTCTCTTTCTTCAATTATTGCCTTTCTTCCCCCTTTCCTTCCCCCTTTCCTACTCCTCCCCTCTCCATTCGCTCTTCGTTCACCGTTCCTCAGCTCTTGCTCAAGTCTCCTCCCACTGGGTTCTCTGACTCAGATATTCTCTTCCTTGACAAAAACCTCACTCTTCCCGTCCCCAAGGCCAAGCTCCCTCCCGTCGTCAAGGTCACTGCTCCTGCTCCTGCTGGTATCAAGTCCCACTCCTCTTCCTCTGCCTCGAACTCATCTTCATCCGTCTCATCATCATTATTCTCGAGGGACACCCTCATCAACTGCTTCATTATGAAGACTATGAAGGCCAAGATCTCATGCACACACGATCAGCTCCTCTCACTCACCAAGGAGTTCTTCAAGCAGAAGTTTGCGTATGTTTTCTCTTCTCTTTTCTCTCATCATACTGTTTTTCTTTCTCTTTGTAAAATGCACGTTCATTTCCTCTTCTTTATATTTACGTGTGTTTATTCAATCAGCATCTAACACTCGTTGGCTTATACATATAACTATTCGTTTCTTACTCTTGATAGGCTTGATGTTACGGAGTTCAAGACTCAGTTGGAGTACCTGATTGATGGAGAATACATCGAAAGAGACAACATTGATTCTTCTCTTTATCACTACATTCCCTAATTTAAACAAGTCCTGGGTTTATTTTTATGTGAACACGCCAATGAAGTGTGTTATATCGTTTGTTCGTATTAATACGTTTTATGTCAAAGATAGTTCGTTTATTTTTGTCATCTGTATTTGCTTTTTTTGCTTATGTGGCGTGCACCACCACACAAATGTTCAGCGAGGAAAATAGAAAATGCATTTTACTCAATAAAAAATGAATAAAATAAGGAAACAGTTGCATACGGGTTTCTATGGTGTCTGTTTGTTTTTTGTTTTTTGAATGTTGTTTCGCGTTGGTAAACACACAGGCATTACTGTAGTCCACATATTTATGTTTCATCATATTTCCTAACTGATTATTAACGCCCTTTTCTCTCTCTTCTATTTTCTCCTCCCAATTTGAGCAAATTGCACCGTAGTTCAAATTTGTAACGAAAATTGCGATTATGTTATCAAATATTTCATTATTATAATGTATTAACGGAGTATTATCATATGGATCTTGTTCGTTTACTTTTGCATTTAGGATGGTTGCTGATGTCACAGTAGATCATGTGTTTGCCTCCTTGAGACCAATTGACTTGGTTGATAAGAGCAGCACATATTCTACGTACACAAGGCAATTGCTTACTATATCTAATAGATATGGTTTAACTTGCAAATCTTCTCCTGATGGTAAGTCTCTATGAATGCTCTGGTGAGACGTATTTCTTTCGTGGTTTGGTAATGTGTCTTTGGGTGCGATATTTGTCTCGATTAAGCTAACTTGATCTATATTAATCGGCTGGCACTGATTGTATTGCAGGAGTTGTTGGTCTTTCTTTCACTCGCAACCTTGTGGAGTTGCAGAACCCCAAGAAGAAATCTGTGTCAGTTGCCTCTGTGGATCTGAAATTGGAGGATGGTGATAAAGTGATCGAGATCAAGTTTTCTCCCTCGAACAACCTCATTGCTGTTCTTTCCCTGAAGAAGTTGTTTGTGTTGTACCCCCTCGACCCCCTCAAAACATCAAGCTTGGAGGTATTGGAGTCTGTCTCTCTGAAGGAAGACTCCCTTGCTTTCACCTGGATGACTGACTTGAAGATTGCGGTTCTTTCGCAGAAGGGGAATGTTTCAATTGCTAGCTGCTCCTCCCCTCTCATAATTCTCCCCACTGCCTCATCTGCCTCGACCTCCTTCTCAAACGTGAGCTGCATTGCTTACAATGAGTTCTCGGATGAGTTGTACCTGTACGGGAGAGACAACAAAGTGGTGAAGTATGCGTCGGCAAGTGTGAAGGAAGTCGAGGGAGAGGGAGAGATCGTTGGTGCGTTTGCCTCTCTCTTCGAAGCAGTCGACAGTGCAAAGGAGGAGGACGTGTCGTTGTGTGCGAACACATTGTTCTTCGTGACGAAAGAAGACGCAGTGGTAGGTTTTTACGGAGACTCGTCTCACCACCACAACGGACAGGAGTACTCATTAGAGTCGTTCGAAGAGAGAGTGGGGTTGTCCTGCGTCGCTGTCGTAAACGTCTCTTCCGCAGAACATCAGGTCCTTGGAGACATCACCAACGACTCGTTCTCCTCTGCCCCTCAACCCGTGTATTTTTCACCTTCTGCCTCGCTAGGCGGACAGCCTGGCTCTCTTCGACAAAGATACAACATCTGCTTTTCTCCTGCCTTTGGTATGGTATCTCTTTCCTCCGCCTTCTCCTCCTCCCTCGCCCATATCGTCTTCCCCTCTCTCCGTGCAAGGGTCAGGGCTGCGCTGGCCTCCGCTAGATCGTCTTCTTCATACTCGATTGGGGCGATTGACGCTTCCCTCGCCCTTCTCTCCCCCTCTCTCGCCCCTGCCTTCTCCTCCTCGGTGTTCTCCTCCTCCTCTGACGAACGAGAGGAGGAGGAGGAGAGAGAGAGCGTGTGTGTGTATACTCTGGGAGAGACTAATCACGAGATGTCGGATGAGTCCTACAATGAAGCGCAGTGTTTGGGTCTGTGTGTGGATGGGTCTTCCCACGTGCCTTTGTCTTTCTTGGAGCTATGGGCGGAGGACAACGACGAAGAAGAGGGAGATGAACAGGAGACATTCCCCATCGACAAAGACGCCTTCCCCTTCTTCTTCGTCCTCAAGTCGAATGGGATGGCAGATGTGTGCAGGTACGATGACAAGCACGACGGGTGGGCGTCTGCCCTCTCCCAACCTTCTCCTCTCCCCTCCCCCGCCTCTCTCGCTTCTCTTCCTAAATCTGCTCCCTCTTCTTCTCCCTCCTCTTCCCCTTCTGCTGCCCTTTCTCCTTCTCCTTCCACCTCCGCTGCTTCCCCTGCCCCCGCTTCCACTTCCTCTCCTGCCTCTTCCCCCTTTCCTTCTCCTTCTCTGCTCCCTCCTCCTCCTCCTCCGTTTCTTCTTCTTTATCTTCCTCTTCTTCCACTCCTTCCTCTGCGTCCCTCTTCCCCTCCTCTTTCTAGCTCCTTCTCCTTCCCTTCGTCCTCGGCCTCCGCTTCCTCCGTCTCTCCCGCTAAGCCCTCCTTTGGATCCTTCTCTTTCGGTCCTTCCACTTCCTCAGCCCCCATAGCCTCTACAGCCGCCTCTTCCTCCTCCCTTTCTCAATCACCTTCCCCCTTTTCTACCACCCCTGCTTCTTCTTCTCTTTTCGCTCCTGCCACGGGTTCTCCTTTCGCTCCTGCCACCGGTTCTCCTTTCTCCCTCGCCCCCTCCTCTTCTGTGTCATCCTCTTCCTCTTCAGCTTCCGCTGTGAAATCTCCCTCTCTGTCCTCCTCTCCCCTCCCTTTCTCTTCTAAACCCTCTGCTTTCTCTTCTTCTTCTTCTTCTCCCTCTCCCTCCCCTTTCGCTGCCTCCTCCACTCCCGCGTCCTCTCTTTTTGCTCCTACGCTTGCTTCTACTACTTCCTCGTCCCTTTTCGCCACCTCCTCCTCCACTTCCTCATCCCCTTTCGCTGCCTCCTCCACTTCCTCATTCCCTTTCGCTGCCTCCTCCACTTCCTCATCCCCTTTCGCTACCTCCTCCACTTCCTCATCCCCTTTCGCTACCTCCTCCACTTCCGCGTCCTCTCTTTTGCTCCTAAGCTTGCCCCATCTACCTCCTCCTCCCCTTTCGGTGCCACCTCCACTTCCACTTCATCTCTTTTTGCTCCTAAGTTCACCTCTTCTCCCTCTCTTTCTCAATCCTCTTCGTCTCCCACCCCTTCCTCCTCCACCCCATCCTCCTCCCCCCTACTCCCTCTTCCACCCCATTTTCTACCGTCTTCCCTGCACCTTCCTCAACTCCTTCCTCTGCTCCTTCGTTCTCCGCTTCCTCTGGTGTTGTTTCTCCTATATCTTCCTTCTCTTCCTCCTTCTCTTCCTTCTCTTCCCTCTCCTCCGGTGCCACTCCTTCTTTTGCGACTAGGGAACTGAAGACAGAGAAGGTAAAGGAAGAGGAGAAAGAAGATGGAGTCAAAGTGAAAGAAGAGAAAGATGAAAAAGTCAGTTCGAAGCATGAGAAAGTTACGGCAGATGGGGACTTGATCTCTGGAAGAGAGGGGCCTGAAGTACTACGACGAGGACGAGGAGGAGGAGGAGGAGGATGACGACTTGTTTATGTTCGGAGAGACCTTGGATGAGGAGGAGGAAGAAGAACTTGGACTCAGAGGAAAGGGAAAAGGCAAGGGGGAAGGAAAGTCAAACGAACTCTATGTCGATGATATTGATTTCGGAATCAGAGCATCTTCTTTCTCGTCCGCTTCTTCTCGCTCTTCCTCTGCCTCCTCGGCCTCCTCTTCTTCTCTCTGTAGATTCGGTGCTAAGCCCAAGACGCTTGTGGGAGGGGAGAGAGGAAGTGGGAAATGTTCGATGGTGAGTGACATAGTAGGGTATTCATCCTCCTTTCATAACACCAAGGTGAGCACTGGAAGAGGAGGTGCGTGGGGAGGGGAAAGGAAGGCGGAGGAGGAGGAGGAGTGGGTGTCTGCGGAGGAGGGACTGGAGGTACTAGAGCCCTCAGTGGCCGAGGAGGAGTGGGTGGGGACGAGAGCCCAGAATAAGTATCAAGATGGATTGATATCTGTGGGGGAAGAAGTGGTTGACGGCAGGGCCATGCACTCCACCTTCGCCTCTCTCTTTCTGTCTGATATCAGCAAGCAAAGCGAGGGGCTGGGCAGGAAGTGGAAGGAGGCGGAGGTGAGGGAGAGAGAAGGAAGACTCCGCTTCGTGAGAGGGGTGGAAACTCTTGGGCTAGCTCAGATTGTGGCAGAGGTGAAGGGGAGGAGGCGGATGTGGTCAGGTCTCTGTCGCCAGCTGCGAAGGAGAAGGCGAAGGAGGAGGAGAGAGTGAGGAAGGAAAGAGAGGAGGAGGAGGAGGACTGGTTAGAGTCGGATGCCGTTTGTTTGATAGCTGAGAGGAAAATTTCCTCCGTCTCAGCGCAGTGGAGAAAGGATGTAGAGGCGAGGAGGGCCGAAATCATGAAGAAGAGAAGGGAGGGAGAGGGAGAGGGAAGGTGGATCCAGAAGCAGTAGAGGAAAAGAAACGAGGAACATCTCCTCATACAAGCATTCTGGAGGATGAAGAAGACGGAAGGAGGGAAGGGAGCAGCTGCAGACAAGAAGAGCAGGGGGAGGAGGCACCCCCCCCCCCCCCCCCCCCCCCCCCCCCCCCCCGCAGGAGGAGGAGAAGGAGAGGGAGGAAGAAGAACTGAGACGGCTGGAGGGGGGAGGGAGAAGGAGATAAGAAGTCGGACAAGGCTGGAGATCACGCCCAGCAATTGTTTTCTCTGCTGTCTTCGATGGCACAGTCCTCCTACATAGCCAGATCTTCTCTCGTCCGCTCGTCTTCCCTCATTTGCGCAGACAAGAGGAACAATAAGAAGCAACTAGAGGCTGAGGCTGAGGCAGAGGAGGGCGCGGACTCAGGAGGCGAGTACGAGTGAAGGAAGAGGGGGCGAGAGAGAGGGTCCTTCATTGGACTCCGAGTGTAGCCGTGAGGAGTAGGGTCGAAGTAGTAGGGGAGAAGGTGCTGGACGAAGCATCCTCCCTCCTCTCTTTTGATTCGAGGGACAGAGCCAATCCAAATTGAGATCTTCTGCCCCTCTCCATTCGGTAAAGACGAGCTCAGGAGGACCCGGGCACCGAAGGGAGGAGCAGGAGGAGCAGGAGGAAGGGAAGAAGGAGGAGGAGAAGCAACCGATGGAATCAAGAAGGAGGAGAAGGAGCGAGCGGAGGCAGGGGAGGAGGATGAGGAGAGAAGTGGAGGGGCAGATGCTGAGTCTGAGTCTGAGCTTTTATCAAGCTGGACGGTCAGCTGCTGCCAGCAACCCACAGCCCCGGCCCCCTCCCCCTTCCTCTTTCAGTGCTTTCTCTCCCTTTTCTTTCCCGTCGTCTTCGTCGTTCTTCCTGCCGTCCTCTCTCCCCTTCGACCTCTCTTCCTCCCTTGTCCTCTCCTCCTCTCTCGCCGCTAGGAGAGCATCTTACCTCTCGCACCCACTCAAGCAAAACAAACACAACGCACTCTTCTCCCTCCCTCTCTTCCCCCTCCTCTTCTTCCTCCTCTTCTGTCCCCTCACTCCTTCTCTCTCTTCCTCATTTTCCTCCACCCTCTCCTCCGTCGTCGTCCTCTTTGGCAGACTTCATTCGGATCTTCTCTCTGGAGTGGAAGTATGATTGCACACTCGCCCCTCATCCCACTCAAGTCCCTCCGTCTATCTCTCTCCTCTCAGAAGCAGTTGGACTTCGCCCTCTCCCTCAGCTGACCTCTCCTCCTCCTCCTCTGTCCTCCTTTTCCGAGGAAGGACGAGGAGAAGACGAAGGCTTCCGAGGGGAGGTCACCTCGTCCTCGGCCAAGACCATCCCTCCCCCCCCCCCCCCCCCCCCCCCCCCCCCCCCCCCCCCCCCCCCCCCCCCCCCCCCCCCCCCCCCCCCCCCCCCCCCCCCCCCCCCCCCCCCCCCCCCCCCCCCCCCCCCCCCCCCCCCCCCCCCCCCCCCCCCCCCCCCCCCCCCCCCCCCCCCCCCCCCCCCCCCCCCCCCCCCCCCCCCCCCCCCCCCCCCCCCCCCCCCCCCCCCCCCCCCCCCCCCCCCCCCCCCCCCCCCCCCCCCCCCCCCCCCCCCCCCCCCCCCCCCCCCCCCCCCCCCCGGGGGGGGGGGGGGGGGGGGGGGGGGGGGGGGGGGGGGGGGGGGGGGGGGGGGGGGGGGGGGGGGGGGGGGGGGGGGGGGGGGGGGGGGGGGCCCCCCCCCCCCCCCCCCCCCCCCCCCCCCCCCCCCCCCAATAGAAACGTCACCTTCTCTGAAGGTCTGCGCAAACCATCTCCAAACACTTTTCTCCTTCTTCCTCGTCTTCCTCTCTCTCCCCTACACTCCCTCGTTGCCTCTCTTTTCCTCCGCCCTTCCCCACCCCCTTGCTCTCTCTCATTCGTTATCACCCTCCCTTCGCATGTGCTGAAGCAGTGAAGAAAGATCAGGAGGCGTGGGAGGAGAAGAGGAAGGAACGCGGGGCGGAAGGGAGACGGGGGAGAAGAAAGTGAAGGAGGAGGAGGTTAGGGAGGGGGGAGTAGGGGAAGAGGAAGGAGATGGAGAAAACGATGAAGGTGTCCAAGCTTAGCAGACATCGCATCGTAATCGACGATAGCGACGAGGAAGATGAACTTTCTCCCTCTTTCTCCTGTCGCTTCTCCTATCTCTTCCCCTCTCTCTCTTCCTCTCTCTCTTCCCCTCTCTCTTCCCCTCTCTCTTCCTCTTCTCTCTCTTCCTCTTTCCCTCCATCCGCTGTTCATTCACTTCGCCCCATTTCTTCTTCCTCCGCCTCCACTTCTCTTCCTCACTCTCTCCTCTCCTCTACTCTCCATCCCCCTCTTTCTCCTCCCTCTCCTCCTCCCTCCGCTCCCCCTCTCTCTCCCCTCTCTCGTCCTTGATTCCCTCTCTCCCCACCCTCTCGTCTCTCAGTGTCTCTCCCTCTGCACTCTCTCTCCCCATCCCTTCCCCTCTCCGTCCTCCTGTTTCCTCAATCTACCCGTCTTCCCTCTCCTCACTCTCCCTCGCCCTCCCTCTCTGCCCAGCCCCCGCCCCGCCCTCTCCTCTTCTCTCCGTTCCCACCTTTTGCCTTTCCTCCTTCGCTTCCACCTCCTTCGTCTTTCGAAATGCCTAGCGCAGAAGGTTGTCGGAAGAAAAGGAGAGGGCGCGACGGAGTGCCGAGGTACTGGTGAAGAAGTATGGAGAAGAAGGAGAGTGAATGGCTCAAGAAACAAGCTGCGATCGGAAGCCCTCAACTTTGAGACTAAGAGAGTCGTCAGGAGAAACGTGAGACCAGAGAGCAGAAAGTAGAAGAGAGGGGAGAGGCAAGGAGAGGGAAAAGCAGGAGAAGAAGAAGAAGGCTGAGGAGGAGAAGGAGAAGAAGAGGGAAAGAAGGCGGAGAAGGACACTGAGTCCAGGGAGTCCAGACTTAAAAAACAGTATGTTCGCCGTACCCAATCTATCTCTTCCTCCATCTCCCCTCTTCCTCTTCCTCTTCCTCTACCTCTACCTCTTCTTCCCCCACTTCCTCCTCCGTCTCATCTGCCTCTGCCTCTCGTTCGTCGTTCGTGTCTCTCGCTTCTATCTCCCGTGTGTTCTCCTCTCGCCTCTCTCAGAAGTCGAAGATGGTCCGCAGGGAACCACCTGGAGACTTGGTGCTCTGAAGGAGGAGAGGGAGGAAGAGGAAAAAGGAGGAGGAGGAGGAGGAGGAGGAGAGGAGGAGGAAGGAGGAAGAGGAGAGGAAAAGAAGGAGGAGGAGGAAAGGAGAAGAAGAGAGGAGGAGGAGGAGGAGAAGAAGAGAGGAGGAAGAGAGGAGAAGGAGGAGGAGGAAGAGAGAAGAGAGGAGGAAGAGAGGAGGAGAAGAGAGGAGAAGTTGAGAAGGGAGGAAGAGGAGAGAAAGAAGAAGGAAGCAGAGGAGAGAAGAAAGAGAGAGGAAGAAGAGAGAAAGAGGAAGGAGGAAGAGGAGAGAAAAAAGAAAGGAGGAGGAAGAGATGAAGAAGAAGAAGGAGGAAGAGAGAAGAAGAAGGAGGAGGAAGATAAAAAGAGGAAGGAGGAGGAGGAGAAGAAGAAGGAAGAAGAGAAGAAGAAGGTGGAGGAAGAGAGAAGAAGGAGGAGGAAGAGAAGAAAAAGAAGGAGGAAGAGAAGAAAAAGAAGGAAGAGGGAGAGAAAGTGAAGACTCCATTTTCATTCGGGTTCAAAGACTCGGTTTCCTCCTCTTCTCTCTCCTCCATCTCTCCCTCCTCTTCTCCTTCAGATGTTGCTTCTCCCTCGTCCTCTTCCCCCTCTTCCTCCTCTTCCTCCTCTTCCTCCTCCTTCTCTATCTTCGGCTCTTCCTCCTCCTCCTCCTCCTCCTCCCCCTCCTCTTCCTCTGCCCCTTCTAATCCCTTCTCTTCCCTTTCGCTTGGGTCGACTCCCTCCACTTCGTCCTCCTCCTCTTCCCTCTTTGCCCTCGGTTCCCCCACCTCCTCCCTCCCTCTGCTCCTTCAAAGAACGCATCTGAAGCTGCATCGGGTCTCTCTTCCGGGCTCTTCTCCGGTGGTGCCAAGTCCCTATTTCCCTCCGCCTCCTCCTCCTCTTCCTTCGGGTCTACTTCTTTCGCCTCTTCCGCCACTTCTTTCGGTTCCTCCATCTCCTCATCTACCTCTCCTTTCGGTTCGGCCTCTTCCTCCTCCCCCTTCGGTGCTCCCGCCTCCTCCACCCCCACCTCCGCCTCTTCCACCACTTCTGCTCCGTCAATGTTTGCCTCTTCCAATGCTCCCTCTATCTTCGGATCTTCGATGTCCTCCCCTCCCTGCTCCCACGGGATCCGCTGGAATGCTGGGAGTGAGCTTTAGTTCAAGGCCCGGAATGGGAGGCATCGGCGCCTCCTCTGGCTTCGGTTCTTCGGCCCCTGCCTTCGGTTCCTCTGCTGCCCCTGCCTTCGGTTCCTCCGCTGCCCCTTCTTTTGGTGCTTCCGCCCCCTCCGCTCCCTCCACTCCCTTCGGATCCTCTTCCTTTGCCTCCAAGTCTACCTTCGGGTCCAACTCCTTCCCCTCCTCTGGCTTCGGGTCCAACTCATCCGCTAGCAGCTTCGGAGATCTCGTAAAGTCAGCTGGAAATGCATTCCCTAATGCGTTTGGCAGTAACAACAATGGAATGAATGGACTCGGTATGAACAACAATTCTTCTCCCTTCGTTTCCAACTCCTCTCCCTTCCTCAACAACAACACCAACAACAACAACAATGGAGGAAATGGGGCACCTCTCTTCATTAAGAAGTCCGCTCTTCCTTCTGGAAAGCTCTTCAACTAGAGTGGTCTCTGGGCAATATTGCATCTGGGAAATTGCTTAGGAAGTGTCTGTTCTTCGTGTTCGGGGTCTCTTCATGTTTCTCTTTAATTTCCTCTTTTCTTGTTTTAAATAATACTCATGTACCTAATATGGTATAATTTTGTTGGTGATCATTTGTTTTTAACTTTTTTTTTCTTTTTTTCGAAATGTGGGATAGGTTGTATGTAAACTAGGTTTCTAGTTCAGTCTGCTTTCATTTGTGTTCTCTCCCTTTTTTTTTCCTTTCTTTGTGCATTTTTTTTAAGCATTTGTTGGTATTTTTTTCGTGTTTTATATGCTGCTTTATAATGACCGTCGTGCTGACCTTACTTTGGTGTAATACAGTTAGAGGCTAGTTCTGTGCCTTGTGTTGTATTGTTATAAATATATCGTTCATTCTTGCTGCTTTTATATATATATTGAATAAATAATTCCTTCTTGTCAAGTGCATTTAAAAGATGTAAATATACTTTGTATGTTGACTATTAGATGGATGAGTATTTATTCTCCGGTCTCTTGAATACAATCGCGTATCCCTGTATATGTTTCCACTTGATATGCTGTAATGTTTTTTAATTTGGCCAAATGTTTCTGCCGCAAGGATTTTGAACAAGTAGTGTGCAAAACAACAAGAAAATATAGGAAAATGGCTTCCGTTTACTGTTGTACTTGCTGCTTGTGAATTAGAATATACTTGACTCGAAGCCTAACTGGTTGGGCATTTGAATGTGAACATGGCATGAGTTGATGTCTCTTTGTTCTTTCGTATCTACTCAATAGTTGAATCATTTCTAGTTAAATATCCGCATCTTTTTGTCTTTGTGAAACTTTCAATCTGCATATTCAACGACTGGAAATTACTACTGTTTTGAATATGAATGATACATGAAAAATGTCAAACACGTCAATGCACATGTTTTTCTAATTGTCTGTGTGTATTTTGTGATCTAAATATTATCCGTAGCGTTGTTTAAACCGCCACGTGTTTTATTTTGCTTGCAGATAAGATATCTCTTGTAGTCTCATGGGTGCATGTGGAAGTAAAACCTCCCCGAGGATCCTTACTTGGATGCAGAAGCTAAGATAAAGGAGAAGAAGAAAGATAAGGGAAAGAAGAATAAGGATAAGAAGGAGGAAGCTAAATCTGAGGAGGAAAAGGTGAAGGAAGAGAAAGCGGAGGAAGAGGGGAAAGACGAAAGGAAGACAGATGAAAAGATAGGAAAGGATAATAAGAAGGAGAGAAAGAGTGGTGAGAGAGAGATAGAAGGTGAAGAGGAGGGGGGTGAGAAGGATACGGTAGAGGATGAAGAAGAGAAGGATAAACAAGAGGCGGATGAGACAGCAAAGAAAGAGAAGACGGAAGAGAAAGTAGTAGTGATGGTAGGAGGAAAGGAGAAGAAGGAGAAGAAGGAGGAGAAGGAGAAGAAGGAGGTGGAGGAGCAAACAGCGGAACACCACAAGAATGAAGGGGAAGAGAAAGGGAAGGAAGATAAAGAAGAGGGGGAGGGGAAGGAGGAGAATGAGAAAGAGAAGGAAAAGGAGAAAGAGAAGGAGAAGGAGAATGAGGAGGTTGAAGAGACTGAGGAAGAGAGGAAGAGAAGGGTGTTGGAGAGAGTTAAAAGAGTTCTGTCGTATACTCGGAAGGAGTAGGAGTGGGAGTGGGAGGAGGAGTTGGAGGAGGAATGGGAGGAGTTGGAGGAGGAATGGGGATGGGGATGGGGATGGGGATGGGGATGGGGATGGGGATGGGAGGGTTAGCTATGCAGGCTGCACTTCTGAGAAGGAAGAAACTAGGAATAGAAGATGATGCGGACCAGGAGAAGGAGGAGGATGAGAAGAAGAAGGAGAAGGAGAAGGAGAAAGAGAAGGATGGAGAGAAGAAAAAGGAGAAAGAGAAGGTAGTGGGAGTGGGGATGGGTGGAGGAAGAGTGGCATTGCCTATGTTGGCAACATCCTCTTCTTTTTCTTCTCCTTCCCCTTCCTCTTCCTCTTCCTCCTCCCCTTCCTCTTCCTCCTCCCCTTCCCCCTCCTCCTCCTCCTCCGCTTCCCCCTCTTCCTCCCGCTCCCCCTTTATGTCTCCGAGAAGACCTTCAGTAGCAGTGAAGAGGATCAACAAGCAGTCCTCCTTCTCCTCCTCCTTCGCCTCGTCGCCCCTCCACACTTCCTCGTTCTTCTCCGCCAATGCTCAGTCACGTCCTTTCTCTCCTTCCTGCTCCCCATCCTCCTCTTCCTCTTCCACTTCCACTTCCACTTCCACTTCCACTTCCACTTCCTCTTCCACTTCCACTTCCACTTCCTCTTCCTCTTCCTCTTCATCTTCCTCTTCCTCTTCCTCTTCGTCTTCACCTTCGTCTTTATCTCCTTCGTCTTCACCTTCGTCTTTATCTCCTTCCTCTTCTCCCTCCCCTGCTTCTGCTGCTATTGCTGAAGAAGATGAGGAGGAAGGAAAAGAGGAAGAGGGGGGACAGAGAGAAGAGAAGGAGGATGAAGATGAAAACGAAGGAAAGAAGGGAGATGGTGTCGGACAAAAGGAAGGGGAGAAGGGTGAAGAGGAGGAGGTATGTGAGAAAGAAGAAGAATCTAAAGAAGAGGGGAAGGAAGAAAGAGCAATGAGTGAAGAGAGGAAAAAAGAAGAGGGAGAAGAAGAATCCGAAGCGGGAGAGGAAAAGGAAAGGAAAGAAGAGAGAAAAGAAGAAGGGAAGGAAGAAAGGAAGGAAGAGGAGAAGAAAGAGGAGAAGGAAGAGGGGAAGGAAGAGGGGAAGGAAGAGGGGAAGGAAGAGGGGAAAGAACAGGGGAAAGAAGAGGAAAGCGTATCAGCTGACGTCAAGACTCCTACCGTGTTCGTCCCTCTGCTCACTCCCTCCTCCTCCTTCTCCTCCTCTTCACCCTCTGTACTCTCTTTCCCGCCCTCCCCCTCTCTCTTTTCATCTCCTTCCTCGCCCCCTCGCTTCGTTGGACGGAGAATCATTCATTTTTCGAACACCTCAGAAAAAGAAGGTTGGAGTGAACACGAAGGAAAAGAAGGAGGCGGAAGGAACTGCATCCGTAGAGCATGCAGAGAGAGTAGGAGGAGCTAGGAAGGGTGAGGGAGAGAGAGAGGGGAAGGAGAATGATGAAGAGGACGAAGAAGATGTAGGTGGGCTGTTTGCGTTGGGTGGAGTAATCGATTTGGATGTAGAAAGTACCGATGGGGATGGAGGAGCGGAAGGAAAGGGAGGAGAAGGCAAGGAATGGAAAACAAAAGGAGAGGCAAAGGGGAAGGGGTATGAGCGGGAAAAGGGGGGAGAGAGAGAGGCAGAGATAGAGGGAGAGGGGGATGAAGAAGGGGAAGGGGATGGCTTCTTTTGACCTTCCCTCTCCCATTCACTCACTCTCCCCCTCCAAGATCTCCCTCCCCCCACTCCCTCTCCGCTTCCCCCGCCCGTCTTCTTCTTCGGAAGCCCGCTTCTCTCCTATAGCTCCTGGCCTATCCTCGTCGTTCTTTCCCCACCCTTCGTCCTCTGTGTCCTCCTCCTCCTATCATGCTGTTTCGTCGGATCTCTTCTCAAAAGGACACAACAGATCTCAATCTATGGGGTTATTTTTGTGTAAAACGGGAGAAGAGCAAAGGGAAAGAGAGAGGGAGGGGCAGAGCGAGAGAGATGTGGAGGCAGAGGCAGGAGTGGAAGGGAAGAATGGTGTGGGGAACGGAAGAAAGGGTGTGAAGAAGGTAGAGAGGAAGAGAATGAGCGAAGTTGGAGTGTGGAGGAGAGGGGAGGCGGGAGAAAAGATAGATGCCGGAAGGAAGGGCAGTGAAGAAAGTGAAAGGGAGGGAGAGGGAGAGGGAGAGGGAGAGGGAGAGGGAGAGGGAGAGGGAGAGGGAGAGGGAGAGGGAGAGGGAGAGGGAGAGGGAGAGGGAGAGGGAGAGGGAGAGGGAGAGGGAGAGAGAGAGTCCATTGTGCCTGTCTCTTTTGGGGATGTATTAGCTGAAGAGGAAGAAGAGGACGAGGAGGAGGAGGGGCAGAGGAGGAGGAGGCAGGCGAGAGAGGAGGAGGAGAGGAGGAGGAAAGAGGAAGAGGAGAGAAAGAAGGAGGAAGAGGAGAGGAGGAAGGAGGAAGAGGTCCTGGAGGCAGTATTGGAAGAAGAGAGGAAAAGAGCGGAGGAGGAAGAGGAGGCAATGAAGAAGGGAGGCGCAGAAGCAAAGGGAGCGGGAGCAGGAGCAGGACTGGAAGAGGAGGCGGTAGAAGAGGGAAAAGAGGCAGATGAAGAGGACGGGTTAGATGAACTGGAGGGAGGTGGGGGAGAAGAGTGGGATTCTTTATGGGCGCAGGACGAAGATGAAGACTGGGGGGGTCAGGGAGGAAAGGAGAGAGGGTCAGGAGTAGAAGAAGGGGCAGAGGGAGAGAGGGAGGGAGAGGAAGGAAAGGAAAGGGAAAGGGAAAGGGAAAAGGAAAAGGAAAGGGAAACGAGACAGAGGAGTCTAAGGACTCTGATCGAACATCCCCTCTTCTCCCAATTCCCGTGTTTCCTTCCTCTCCTTCTTCCTCCTCCCCCTCTTCTTTCTCTTTCTCTTCTTCTTCTCCTGCTGGTAGTATTTTGTCGCCTCTTCCTCCTCCTCCCTCTTCTCCTCTCCCCTCAACATCTCCCTCCACTCCGCCTCCTCTCCCTTCCTCTCCTGTACCCTCCCCTTCCTCGACCTCTTCCTTCTCCCTCTCCCCTCGCTCTTCGTCTGCTCCCCCCTCTCTCCCCCCCAACCCCCTCTCTCTCCCTCCGCCCCTCTTCCTCCTCCTCCAACCTCGCAAAGGAAAGAAGAACGCGTTACAGGAAATGAAGAGAGAAAGGAAGACATCGAAGACGAGAACAGAGGCAAGAAGGGACAGAAAGACGGAGATCAAAAGAGAGAGAAGGGGAAGGAGAGTGAGGAGGAGAGCGGGGAGAAGGAGAAAGAGAAAGAGAAGGAGAAAGAGAAGGAGGAGAAGAAGGAGAGGGAGAAGAAGGAGAGGGAGAAGAAGGAAATGGACAAAAAGAAAATCAGGAAGGTTGTGGTTAAAAAGACGCAACCATCCTCTTCTCTCTCCTCCTCCACCGTTTCTGCCTCCTCCTCCTCCTCCTCTTCCTCCTCTTCTTCTTCTCTGCCCTCCTCCTCCTCTTCCTCTTCTTCCTCCTCCCATCGCCCCACCCTTACTCACTCGGCAAAGAAGAGCTCTTCCTCTCTGCTCTCTCCCTCCAAGCCCACTTCCTCTTCCTTTTCTTCCCCCCTTCGACTGCTGCCCCCTCCTCTCCTTCTATGAAGTCATCCCGCACCTCTCTCTCCCTCTCATCCTCTCTCTCCTCCCCCTCCTCTTCCAATGCCAAGTCCAGACTTTCGTTCGGCGTTCGCTCCCCTCCTCTCTCTCCCTCCTCTCTCTTCTTCTGCCTCCTCATCGGCCTCCTCTAGGCCCTCCTCCTTCTCCCTCTCTTCCTCCGCTGTGCCCTCTTCCTCTGCATCCTCCTCCGCCTCCTCCACCTCCACCTCTGCCTCTACCCTCAAAAAGAAAAGGAGCTCGTCTTCATTCTCACTTTCTTCCTCTTCTTCCTCTTCCTCTTCCTTGTCCTCTGCCTCCTCCTCCTCCTCTCGCGCTCCCTCTTCCTCCCTATCCCCTCCTTCTTCCTCTCTCCTCCTCCTCCCACATCCAAGAAGGCTCTCCTCTCCCCTCGTCCTCATCTTCCTCCTCGTCCTCCTCTTCTTTTCCACCTCCACCTCCGCCACCCCCTCCTCCACCCCCTCCTCTTCCTCTTCCTCTTCCTCTTCCTCTTCTTCGTCCCACTCCCTCCTTCCCACTTTGAAGGAATACGCAGCACAATGGGAAGCAAGAAAAAGGGAAACCACGCTTCCTGCTCTCGATCCCCTCCTTGCCTCCTCTCTCCTCCTCCCCTCCCCCCGATGTCCCATCTCCTTCATCTTACCCCCCTTCCCACATCCCCATCCCCGTCGTCTTCTCTCCCCGTCGCTCCCCCTCTCTCCTCAAGTACCGCACCGCTACCCTTCCTTCACAATACACTGCTTCTACTTCCTCTTCCTCCTTATACTCGTCTCCCTACTCCTCCTCGGTATCTTCTGCGTCCTCCTCCTCCTCCCTCCTCCTCGCTCTCCCTCTACGAGAGAATACAAGTCACTCACAAGGGCACAAGCAAATGCGATCGCTCCTCCTTCATCCTCTTTCTCCTCCTCCTCTCTCCCCTCCTCATCCTCATCTTCTTCTTATTCTTCTTCTACTTCTTCTGCTCACCCCTCCTCCACTGCTCCTTCACCTTCCTCCACCCTCCCTCCCCCCTTCCTCCAGTCCCTCTTCCCTCCTCCCCACTCCCCCCTCTCCTTCTCCGACACGAAGAGAGAAGAGAAGAGAGAGGGAGAAGAGAGGAGGAGTAGAGAAAGAGAGAGCGCAGGGGAAAGAGAAGAGGAGAAAAAGTTCTGCCACCCCTCCTTCTCCCTCTCTTTCCCCGCCCTGTCCCTCTCTCCCTCTCGCTCTCCTTCTCCTTCCCCGCATCTTCTCCTAACCCCTCTCTCTCCTCCGCGACCACCTCTTCCTCTTCCTCTTCCTCTTCCTCTTCCTCTTCCTCTTCCTCTTCCTCTTCCTCTTCCTCTTCTTCTTCCTCCTCTTCTTTTGAAAGTAACTCAATCGTCCATCGATCCCAAGCGACAAGAAGGGGGTCGTCCTCTCTGTCTCCTCCTCTCCCCTCCCCTCTCTCCCCTCTTTCCCCGGGCCCTCTCCCTTCCCCCCTTCCTCTTCTGCCTCGCCCAGCACCTCTTCCACTTCTCTCTCCCCTTCCTCGTCCCCTCCATCTTCCTCTTCCTCCTCCTCTTCCTCCTCCTCCTCCCCTCGCCCCTGCGGATGCGATGATGATGCACACACAAAGTGCATCGTGATTAACAAATCAGCGCTCGCAAACTACGTCCCCCCCAAGAGAAGAAAATCGTCCGTCTCCTCCGTATCCTCCCCCCTCTCCCCCTCCCTTGCCCTCCCTCCCCTGCCTTCTTCCTCCCTCCCTCTTCCACCCTCTTCCTCCCTCCCCCCTCCCTCTTTTTAGTCCTCTTCCTTCTTCTCCCCCCCTCCCCGTACTTTCTTAAGAGACCCTTTCTTTCCTTCTCTCTTACTCCTTGTTTCTCTGTAATTAATGTCAATGTGCGTCTTTCATTCTCCCGAATTGTAGCACTCTATTTTCCCTTGTCTTGCATTGAGTTTTGCTTGTGTATGCTGACTTGTTCTGTGCTTTTGTGTTGCAATGTGTTTTGTTTTATTGTGTTGTGTTTTGTCTCACTTTCGAGTATTTTTTTGTGTATTCCTGTCATAATAATGTGCGCTTTTCTTTGTTTTTGCTCTCCTTTGTTTTCGCAAGAGGGACATTCTGTATCAGAGTGTCTGTGTGTTGTGTGCATGCGTGCATATGTGTGCAATCAACAGTTTTCCTTCTGGCTGTTTCTTTTTTCTTTTTTTTTGTCTTTATTTTTGTATAGTGTGTTGTTTTTTTTATTTACTGCTAGATAACGTAGAAATGTTCTTTGAAAGAATTTCTTTCTGTGTGAACTCATGTTTTTTTTAGTTAGAAGGTTTGAATAATGTTGACTTTTCTTTTTTAGTGAGCTAGTTGTTTTCTCCATTGTGTATGACTCTTGTGGTGTTATGGGGAATATGAGTATGTTGTATGCAACAGAAAATTTCTCCAATAAACAATTATTTCACTCAAAAATATGTGCATGTAATTGCTAGGAATGGTTTGATGTGCGTTGACTTGAAGTGTTCTACAAAACAGTAAAACTATGACACCTCATATAGTCCAAAGAGACCGCATATTTTACTGTGTTTTTGAATGTTCCATATAATATTGCAAAATGAAAGTAAATCAAGAGTTAACCATGTAAATTATACATTTTCGAATTTCCTACAAAAAATCTGTGTCGATTATTTTAAGGTTGTTTCTTATAAAAGGAACATTTATTCTGTGTAGCAATACTCTGTTAGCTTTCCTAGCTCGCATATATTATTGTTATCCGAGAATAAAGCTTTACTGAGTTAATTGTTATTTTTAGTAAGTAAATTGACCCCCAATGGCAGTGGAACAAAAAAAGCCCTCGCTTGCTCGCGATTTGTCCTGGACTGTCTTTAAATTTGCAGTCTGTTCTCGTGTCGCGGTTTTTGTAATTGCCGTGTTGGCGTTCTACCTTGTCGGCTCTTTTCCCACAGATGCAGACTTTCAGCCTCTGGTTCCCTTGGCTGAAACCTACACCGGAAAGCACACGACGAACGCTTTGCTAGAAGCAGAGACGGAGTGGTGCGACGCCCGTGGATTCGAAAAGCACGGAGAGGGACTCATCTCCAAAGCCCTGAAGATGTTCGTCAGCTGGGATGGTCTCATGTTCACTGAGATTGCCCAATTTGGATACGAAGCAGAGAAGCTGCACGCCTTCTTTCCTCTCTTCCCCATTACCCTCCGCTTCCTTTCCTTCCTTCTCAGCTTCGTCCCTGGCCTCGCCTCCACTTGTCTTCGCCCCCGTATCATTCTCTCAGGATTCTTGCTGAACAACTTGCTGTTCCCCTTGGTTGCCGTCTTATTTTACCGCCTCTCCCGCGCTGTGTCTGGCAGCAACACCTTCGCCGTTGCGGCAGGTGTTTTGTTCAGTTTCAACCCTGCATCAATCTTCATGTCTGCGGTTTACACTGAGACCTCATTCCTCTTCTACACCATCTCCGGACTCCTGTTGCTCCTGCGCTACAATGCGTGGGCTTCGACGGCGTTGTTCTTCCTCTCTGCGCTGACGAGGTCAAACGGATTCTTGAACATGGGATACTTGGTATCAGCAGGAGTCTTCTTCATATTCAGAGAACTGTTGGAGGTCGGCAGGAAAAGCAAGTACGCGTCAATGTCGATGGCCAACGGTGGAGGCATGCCCTTCCCTCCCCCTCGGCTGACGCTGTACACAAGAAGACTGATGGAGACAAAGAGAGTGATGCAGACGTGAACAAGACTGGGCATTGGTTTGTGAGGGTTTGGGTGTTTTTCTTCTCCATGATGGCGCAGTGTGTCATTGTCTCTCTCCCCTCCCTCCTCTTCCAGTCGTTCACCTTCGCCACATTTGGAGACCTCCTCTTTCTCTCCCAGCAGCAGCTCGCCTCCCTCTCCTCCTCTTCCTCCTCCTCCGCATCTACTATCTCCGACCTTCCCTCCATCTCCTCTACCCTCCACTCCTTCGCTCTGCCCTTCTCCTCCCACTTCCTCCCCTCTCACCTTCACGTGGCAACTCCTCCCGTTGATACATACTGGTTCTTGCAGCAGAAGCACTGGGGGGTAGGGTTCCTCTCCTCTTTCTCCTTCTCGCAAATCCCCAATGTGGCATTGGCCCTTCCAATGATCCTCCTCGTCTCCTCCGCTGTCTTCTTCTTCCTTAAGTTCAACGCCGGTAACTTCCTCAAGCTCAAGGACTCGATCTTTGCCTTCATCGTGGACGCCCTCCTCGGTTGTGTATTCTTCTCCGCTGCTCTCTCTGCGAATGGAGTTCGAGCTGACGTCGACACCGCAGTGTCTGCCTCCTCTGACTCCTCAAGCTCTTCCTCCGGCTCCTCTGAATCGAGCTCTGTATCTTCCTCTTCGCCCTCCTCTTCCTCTTCGCCCTCCTCTTCCTCTTCGCCCTCCTCTTCCTCTTCGTCTGGATGGATTGCTCATGGGTTTTTTTGTTTCCGTCGTTCGTGTTTGAATCGGAGAGGTACGTGTCGATGAAGAACGATTCCTTGGGAAGAAGCATCACGACGGACATGCTGGCGAACGGAGGTTTCTCTGTGAACCCCATGAAGATGGATAAAAAGGTTTTCCGCAAAGAGGAGGCATCCGAGGAGGAGAAGGAAGAGGAGAAGAAGAAGAAGCAGCAGGAGGAGGAAGAGGAAAGGGTGAGGGTGTCGGAGATGTCAGTTGGAGAGCGTATCGTGTTTTCGTCCCCCTGCCCCCCTATCTTCTCCTTCTCCCTCTTCTCCCTCTCCTTCCTCTCCTCCAGTTCGTCGCCATCGCGTTCGTGTCCTTCTTCTATGCCAACATCCAGGTCTCCACGAGAGTTGTAATGTCGTCCTCCCCCTTGTGTTTGTGGATAGCTACCCTCTTCGTCCTCTTCTCCATCAAACCCTCCTCTTCAATCCCTTTCTCATCTCCCTCCGTCTCAGAGGACCGTCTTCTCATCGACACCCTTGAAGCTGCCTTCTTCTCATCCGCTAAGTCCAATGCCTCTTCCTCTGCTTCCCCTCCCGCTTCGCCTTTCTTTCTCTTGCCAAGCAACTCCTCAGCACGAACCTGACCTTCCTTTTCTTCGTAACTTACTTCATAGTCGGAGCGTATGCCTTTTCCATGTTCCTTCCATGGGTCTAAACTTCTAGCTCACCGCAAGCAAAAATGTTTGTATCTGTGCAGCTTAGTTTCCTCTTAATTTATTTATTATTCATTCTTGTCATGAATGGTTCCATTTTGTTTTCTTGCATCATGAGAATTTACGTTTTGAATGTGTGTTTATGTTTATGTGTGTTAGCTTCGTGTGTATAGCGTGTATATAAAATATATGTATATGAAGGTTTGATTTTGAAGGTGTGTATATGAATATGTAGTTAGTATTTGTATAGTGATTGTGCGTAATCATTAAACTGTAATGTCAAATATAAAGTGCGTTGAAAATGACGAGATTTACACGTGTTATACTCTCTCAACATAGTGTCTGCAGAGCACTGTCTTCCTTAAATATGTTTGTCTATATATATGCACTACTGTATACACATATATTACGTCTAATTTTATTTTTCCTCAAATTTGCTCTTAGACAACTTTTTGAGTTCTTTTGCTGATTATGCGAAGATTTAAACTACTACAGAAATCATTAGAAATAAGTTGTAGACATAACAGAATAAACCATCTTGCTTCTGTGGCTTTTTCATTCGAATTGGTTAACTGCAGTAGCTTAACAACCGTAGATTAAGAGTAGAATCTGTTTTTCACCTTTGAATATCTAGCTGTTTTCGCAAGAAAATGACTAACACAGTACTGTTCGAAGAAAAATTATATGGATTCGCTCACGAGCATGTATTGTTAGTATCCTTTTTTTCTGCATGGTATATAATACCATTTCTTTCTGCTAATAAATCATGCGTAATGCAAAATCAATTGCGAGAGGGAGAAAATGAAAAAAAAATCAAGCCGGTAAGTAATAGGAATCATACAGTAGGATGTTTACTTTAAGTCGCTAAACGAAAGAATGAACAGTCTACTATATAAGTTTAAATTGATACTATTATATGGTATGAAAAAGGAACCTATATCGTTTATTTCGATATTGTCTTCTCTAGTTTTGGTGTTCACATTATTAGTTTGGAATGTTGTAATGAGTTTCCATTGCAGCACTCCAACTTCTTGCTATTCCACGTTCAGGAACTTCTACTTGAAAGAAGCTCAGGATGGGTATGAAAACGGTGTTTCTGTTATTGGAAACGTCTTTCAGATTTCAGGCGAGGGTTCGGCAGATATGGTTGAGTTATCCATGCCCTCGTCTGAATTGCTCAATAGCCAACTCATGTCTACTAGAAGAAAAGATTATAGGGACATTTCTGCGGCCATAGTGTACCTGATTTCTCCATTGGATGACGATGTGGAGGATCTTAAGCGTTCGCTAGTGGCTCTGTACAATAACTTCCTCTCCATCCATCCCTACTACTCTGTATTTTTGTACTATGACAGAGCAGAATTACCAATTTGGAAGAAAAACGGGTTGTTGAATGAAGATAATCCCAATGGATTTGTGGGGTTTGGGAAGAAGTACGGGATGGACATTCGCCTGTACTCTGTTGCTTTCACGCCTAGGGCGGGTTTTGATTTCGAGAAGCATAAGAACAGTCCAATGAAGAATTTCAAGAGGAGCGAGTGGGCATATGGAAACATGATTCGATTCTGGTTTAAGACTCTGTTTTCTCGCCCTGAGATCCAGAACCTTGATTTCTACATGCGACAAGACACGGACTCGTTTATAATGTCTCCGCTTCTTATTGATCCTTTCGCAGTGATGCACAACAACAAGGATAAGTACTTCTACGGGTACAACAACGTCGAAACGGAAGACGCGAAGTGGTGTGCTGGGCTCTTGTACTATGCCTACGTTATCGCAAAGAAGATGGGCAGGGAGAAGGATGTTGAGAACTTCGCACCGTGGTTCTCTTGGCCTGAGGAGTTCAATCGCAGCTGGAAGGAGATCAAAGGAAAAGAGGAGGTGGTGAGGAACCAGAACAAGGTGAAAGCGGAAGAACAGCTCTTAGCCCAGCTCAACACCAAACAGAAGGAAAAGAAGTCCGCGTGGGATTCTCTCGAAAGGGGGTCGAAGGCGAAGCTTTCAGCAGCGAGGGGAAGTGCCGCTAGTGCTGTTCAGTCCGACGCGGGAGGGGCAGTTCAGTTGCCTACTCTCCAGCCAAAGACGAGCGAAGTTATCGGAGACGAAGCGGGGGACACGGGGGAAGACAGCTATGGCACTGGTGTTGGGGCTGGACTGTCCTCTCTCTTCGACTTGGTCTCTGGAGTTGTCTCCTCCACCCCTTCCTCTGTACCTTCTTCTACCTCCCTCTCCCCTATCTCTCCTTCCACTTCCTCCGTCTCTTCGTCTTCTCTTGAATCATCTCCCTCCGAATCACCATCTCCCTCTCCCGCTGTTTCCAGTGAAGACGTGGCTAAGGATGATTCTGCACTCTCTTCCTCCTACTCAGCCTCGACTCCCTCTTCCGTTGAACTGGAAGAGAGTGATGCAACTGCACTCTCCCCTCCATCCGGTCTATCAAGAGTCTTTTTAATAGTGCCTCTCTTACATATTCCGCCGTCCCCGACCCTCTCTCGACGGCTGTGACAGACTCGATTGACCTCCCCCCTTCAACCTCGTCGACACTGAACCCTACCTCTCCTCGTTCCGGATGCAGATGGTTCCTCTCTTCTATAACAACTTTGAGATAGTTAACATGGAGTTTTTCCTTCGCAAAGAGGTCAGGAACTTTATAGATCTAGTCGACGAGTCCGACATGATCTACCTCAACAGATGGGGGGACGCTCCTCTCCGTTTCATCACCCTTCTTCTTTTCAGGTCGTTCCGCTTTTGAATCTACGCTCAGCTTCTCCTTCCAATACTATCATCAAATGAAGAGAATCGTCACTCCCATTACCTCTGACCCTGCCTTACACGAAAACAAATACTTCAACTACTTCCACCAACAACCTTCAGACCTCCTCATCCTGTCTTGAGCATAGCGTTGTGTATTTATTTTTATTTATTCTTGTATTGCTGTGTTCATATTCTCCTGTGTTGCTTTCTTTTTCTCTTTTATCTCTCCTGCACATTGCGAACAAATTACTGTTTGTTCGTATTGTTACCTATGATTACTGAATGTTCCTATTTATGTTTTGTTACCCATTGTTACTCAATTCTCTGGGTGTCAGTGTACTATAGTTAATATGCATTAGCTCTCCTATTTTTCTTCTGGGCTGCAAATTAAATTTAAAAATTGTCATGTTTTATTCCACTGGATTACTTGCTTAGTTCTCCTACTATTCTATAATGTTCAAACATTTAAGATTTGAAAAAATAAAAAAATAAAATGTCTGCCTATTTACGGGTGTATACATGTTCGACGAGTTATGAGGATTGTTGAATATCATTGTACAACTATTTGTTTTTCATTTTCCTTCTTACAAGTTGTAAGTTATAACTTTTACGTGAATTTGCATTTGTCATGATTAAATGGCTGTATGGCACAAAGTATATTAGATCTGGCTTAGCTTCATAAATGCGAGGAAAGTAAACATATTTCGTTGTCTTCTGACTCCTCAATTACAAAATAACTGGTTGCGGGAGCGATAATTGAGCGAGTTATATCTTGAACGAAAAATTACAACAGTAAACAAACATACGAAAGTGTCTCACAAAATATTTTTCATTTTGTTGTAAAATGTAGTGTTCAAACAAAGTTTCTTCGTTGTCTCAATTTGAGTGGTACATATGCAGGGGCTAGTATATTCAAAAATAATATACGAAATATTACAAAAGAAGTTTCTATAACCACTACTTTTATTGTAGAAAAACAGTACAATGGTAAGTATATACAATGTGCCATTTAAGAATGTTTTGTTTTAACTTGTATTGTTGCTGAATATATGTCTGTTTTTTAGGAATGTGTTTTTTCTCGTAGGTTTCTCGTGTGTTTCTGTTCCTAATTTGTACTGTGCTATTTACTTTGTTATTTTCAGGTCAACTTCCCCAAGCAGAAGAACACCCTTTGCAAGGGCTGCAAGAAGCACAGCCTTCACACCATCACCTGGCAGAAGAAGGCTGGAAAGGCCTCCAAGGTCGCTCAGGGTATGTTAATTTCTTCGGCAGCAAGCAAGCAATGGAATGATAGGAAATGCTTAACTAGCGGGCGGTGTGTATGAGAGAAGCCCAGTTTATGTGAATGATAGGTCTCTGACGAATGTGTTAATATTTTTATTTTGTCTAATTTCCTCGCTGGTTTGATGCAAATACAGGAGCTCGTCGTTATGAGCGCAAGCAGGCCGGATTCGGAGGACAGACCAAGCCCGTCTTCCACAAGAACGCCAAGACCACCAAGAAGGTTAGTTTTGCGCTGATGTCAAACCGATAGTAACGTCGCATATACAATTATAGATATATGGTTTTTGCATTTTACAATTATTTAACCTATTGTATGTTGTCGTGTACCCTTTCTCCTCACACTCTTCAGATCGTCCTCAAGCTCACCTGCAAGACCTGCACCCAGGCCCACCAGAAGGTGTTGAAGCGTTGCTCTTCCTTCGAGGTTGGAGGAAAGAGGAAGTCCGAGTAAATTTAAGGAATGCTGCCTTAATACTAATAATAAAATCATTGTGTTGTTAATACACTTCTACTCATGTTTATTCTGTATCTTGTGGGTGTGTGAGAGGATTTCGATAAAATTTTCTTGGCATAGAAATACAACGGTAGTTATATGTGTACCGATGCGTGCTTAGTACTAATGGCGTTTGTATCGAAGGCAATTAGAGCTTCTGTGAAGTAGTCTTTGAATTTATGAAATTAGTCAATGCTCATGGTAGAAAAGAAAACATTGGTCAGAAATATATTTTAGTACGCACAGGCGCATTGTAAAATTAGGGGTAACAAATGTGAATATGATAACAGGTTATACTTAGTGAAAATAGTTATTAAATACGACTTGTTTTCTATATAGTGTTCTTATTCAAAAATATATACTCAATCATGTTTCAAATGAAGATTATCACCCACAAAAATCTGAATGGGGCCAAGAATTGGCATTTGCCTTAAACTCACGGTTTACTAGTTGTTTTGTAATAATCAGTATTGAGTGATTGTCACTATGCAGAACTTTCTTTTTTTCTGGTCATGGTTGTCCGCTTCTCTCCCTTGAAACAGCGTGAAAACAGTTTTGTTGGCTATAAATGCTTCTATTTCAATATGGGTTTATGTGTTTTTGCTGATTTTTCTCTTCGTATTTCTTACGGTATGGGCTCAATTCTTTCATATGTTCACGCCAGGCATGTTCCGCTCCCTTGTTAAGGTGTCTGCTCGCGCCGTGCAGAACAAGTGCGTTCTCCCTGTCGTCAAGTCTGCTGGGTTCGCTGTCCACGGAGTTCCCTACGTCCACGATGGGTATGCTTCTTTCCATGTCTTATTTTGAACTGCAAGTGTTTGAGATAGCTTGCTATTGTGATTTATTATGAACGAGAAGGCGGTGTTTTGTGTTTTGTGTTTAATGGGGGTCGGATTATTGGCATTGTTTGGGCCATAATGCTGGGAAGAGCAAGCTAGCGAAGGCATGTGGTTAGGTGATGAGAAAGGAATGAAGAGGGACAGAGAAGGATTGCAAGTATTGGGGGATTGGGGAGGTGGTGATATGAAATTATTAGAATGAAACGATATTTGAACGAGCTAAACTAGATGGCACTGTGTTTGTTGATATGTGCAATGCAGAACCTACATGGAGGTTCAGCACGATGGAGAGAACGACTACATCTACGTGACCAACAAGAAGACTGGAGAGATCGAGCCCCTCGTCATTCCCGCCACTGAGTTCACCGTGGACTACCTCCACACCTCCCCTGGAGATGAGCACGTCTTCGAGATCATGCCCGTCGTAAGTTTGGTTTTGTACCTCGTCTTTGCTCTGTTGCTCTTTCATATTCATATCTCTTGCCTCCCTCTTCTGTGTTTTTTTGTTTGTCTTTAGGAGATATAGTTCTGGGTCGGTTCAATGTTCCAACTATATGATTGAATTATAATTAGGCTTTCTCTAGTTTTCTTTTCCTTGATCTTTATTTTCTAACAGGAGTGTTTCCTGCATGATCCTTTCGTCTTAAATGTTTACGTTGGTTGATTGTGATCGGTTCATCTTCAATTTGTGTGTCAACTCGTGTCATTCATTGCTGCTACCTTTCTGTTCTGTTGTTATATGTTGTGTGTGTATATGTGTGATGGGTACTATAGGTTAAGGAGTGCCCCGGAACCTTCTACAACGAGTACACCCCCGAGGAGATCCAGGACTACTACGAGAACCACGCCAGCATCTGGGCTAAGGACAGAGCTTACTTCCTCAAGAAGCACTACGACCAGTACACCAAGGAGGGAAGATTTGACAACTACGACCCTTGGGAGGATGAGACTGACCTCAGAGCCAAGTTCTTCCACGAGAGGGACCACAAGCACCACGACGAGCACCATGGGGAGCACCACGACGCTGCTCACGAGTCTCACGAGACTGCCCACCACGGAGAGGAGGCCCAGAACTCCAACAAGCACTAAGTGTTGCTAGTCATAGACTTTGACTGATCCGTCTAACTTCCTCATCGGGTGCTTCTTGTTTCTCTTATAAAGGACAAGCTCCCAGCGGTTAGAGCTTAGTACGTCGCTTTTTTCTCCTTTGTTATAGTCCTAAATCATTTATTATACCCGTTTTCCTGTGAATCTTCGGAGTTGCAGAACCCTTTGTTAATCTGCAAGGAGCATGATAAAGTATTTGCTCTTCTGTTTTAATAAACCAATTATCAAAAAAAAAAGTATATATTCAAAGTCACTCAAGCAGTTTGAGACGCATGTTTGTTGTATATATTTTATAGTCTTGTGGAACTGATTTTGCGCGAAATGTAAACAGTTTAGTTACGCATGAAACAAGTATCTTGAGTTCGCGGTTTCGTATGTTTATAATTGCTTACTTCGAGTTGTGTTGTTAATGTAAAGCTATAATATTGTATGTCAGTGTAAATTTAAATATGACACGAATATTGGATGTCGAGTTTCCTGTGTATTTTGCGCCTGTTAAGAACGTTTTCCTGTTTAATGCGTTTGATTACTGACAAAACATATACTCGTGACTTGATGTGAGTATTAAGTTGTGATCATTAAAATTCGAACGAAAAAAGAAACTTTATTCCATTGTGGTTTGCGTAGTACGTAGTAAAGCCTTGTATGATACTTGTTATTTGAAAAATCATCGAGTAAAATAGGCGTACGAACGGAGTCAGGAAAAAATCTCACCTTGTGCAAAGGAACTTATTCTGTGGGACAGAGCGTTTCTCTTTTTTCGTGAATACAGTGAAGCACTCTGATTTATTCATTAATATATATACACTCCTCATTTTTTTGCTAGTTTCGATCAAAACGATGAGGGCTATTAAAGAAGAGGTTTTATGTTTCAGCTTTGAATTGAATTTCTTGAACATACACCTGGATCCTCGCTTCTTGTAGTTTTCATTTTCACTCACGCGTCATGTATTTGTTTCTCTAACCTTTTTTTTATTTTTAATGTCAATCACTTCAGGAATCATTGGGTATTAGAATCTCATTTAAAGCGGCAAGAGATAACTGACAGGCAACTTGTTGGACTGAGCGGTGTTAAAGAGATTAGTGTTTTACCCTTAAATCGTTCGTTCTCGAAATTTTACTGCCGCTATGACATCGGATAAGCAAGCGAGAAGTTTGCGCAAACAGAATGAAGAAAAAGGCAAAACTTCTCCTTCGTCAACTGCAAATTCGAATGGGAGCTCGAGTCCGAGAGAAACAGTCGAGTATTTCGGTCCACGTAGCAGTATTATCCCAACGTCGTATATAAATGCTGCTAGTGCGGTAGCTGCGCTGACGGAGGCTGGTCGTTTGGGTAATTTGCAGGAGATCTATGACGAAGAGGGAGAAAGAGAAGAGGCGAGTGGGGTTGCGTATGTGGGTACTCGTCTGTTTCCTTCGCACCAGAGCCCCTCACTCAGTGCATCTATATTGGATCGATGTGAAGAGTATCCTGGAGGGAAGGCAGGAGGGGAATGTGGAGCATTGGACTATGGATCTGTACATGGGTCTCTCTCTTCCTCTTCTCTCTCCTCTTCGTCCTCCTCCTCTTCTTCCTCCTCCTCTTCTTCCTCCTCCTCTTCTTCCTCCTCCTCTTCTTCCTCCTCCTCTTCTTCCTCCTCCTCTCCTTCTACATCTAGCAATGGTGCTGCAGTGTGCTCAGCTCCATCCTCTCCCTTCTCGTCTTCCTTTTCCGTCACTGGTCCTAAGAAAGTAAATGACGACTCCCCTGTGGCATCCTTTTGCTCCGCCTCTTCTTCCGTCTCCTCTTCCTCTTCCTCTTCCTCTTCCTCTTCCCCTTCCTCCTCCGCTTCTTCTTCGTCATCTTCTGTTGTCCCCTGTACGCTGTCGTCGTCCTCTCCGAAGAAGACTTGTTTAGTAACTGGTTGTCCTGAGCTTAGATTGAGGAGAGGTTATTGTGTTGCGCACTCTCAGCAAAACTCTTCTCCCCGTCCCCTCCCCCCTCTCCTCCCCCCGCTCTGTGTCCTCCGTATCCTCCTCCGCATCTTCTTTATCTGTATTTGCACATCTTCCTTCTTCTCCTTCTTCTTTTCCTTCTTCGTCTTCTTCTTCCTCTTCCTCTTCTTTTCCTTCTTCCTCTTCTTTTCCTTCTTCCTCCTCCTCTTCCTCTTCTTCTTCCTCTTCCTCTTCCTCTTCCTCCTCTCGCCCCCCTCCTCTGCCCAATCTTTCTGGCCAAACGGGTTCTCTGAGTCTGTTTCGTCTCTCTTGTCCCGCTTGTCTCTACTAGTAAACTCTTCCTCTGTCTCCTCGCACTCCTCTTCTGCCCCCGCTGATTCGTACGTGGAGGGTATTTGCCTGTGTCTGGAGCACCTACTCCATGCCTCCTCCTCCTCCTCCTTCGTTTCCTCGTCTGGTCTCGGGTCGCCCTCTTCGGACATCTTCGCTTTTTAGAAGCGTACTGCTCTTCTCCCTTCATCCGGAACTCTTCTCCCGCTGCCCTCAGAGGGGTACTGGCGCATCCATCCGTTTCCTCTGCTGTAGGTGCATACAGAGGCAGAGAGGGGGAGAAGGACAGGGAGAGAGACGGAGGAAGAGGGAGGGCTTGGGAAGGGTACTCTGGAACGTTGCGCGGTGGAGATAAGGAAGAGAGGGATAGAGATGATGGCAAGAAGAAGAGAAGGAGAAGGAAGCGCAAGAGGGAGAAGGAGAGGGAGAGAGGCAGGGAGAAGGAGAGGAGAGAGAGAGAGAAAGAGAGAGCTGAGCAAGTGATGATAGGTCTACGTACACTGGACCTGTCCTCTCTTACTACAGGCACCTTATCCGTGTTTCCCCTCTCTTCACCCTCCCTCCCTCTGTCCCTCTGCCTCCTTCTTCTGCCTTCCTCTTCCCTTTCCTCTTCTTTTTCTTCCTATCCCTTCCTCCCACCTCCTCTGTCTCCGCATCCGCCTCTTCCGCGAGCGGAAACCTGAATTACTCGAATAGCCTCAACGGTATTTCTTCCCTTGGCTCTCTCACCCAGGGACAGAGGTCTGTTGGAAACTACTCTGCCACACGATCTCCTCCTCTTCCTTCTCCTCCTCCTTCTCTTTGAAGGATCCGAACAAGAACAAGACTTCTCTCTCCGATGTCTTCAATGTCCCCTCTCCCGCATCCGACCTCTCCTCCGCTTCACCTCCTTCCTCTTCCTCTTCCTCTTCCTCTTCCTCTTCCTCTTCGTCTTCCTCTTCCTCCTCTTCGTCCTCAGACTTTGTGTCGGACGAGATCCTCTTTCCACTTCTTTGTTTCCTTCTGCGCCGGGTCCACCTCTCTTCCATCCCTTCCTCCCTCTCTCTCTCCGCCGGCTCCTCCTCCCCTGTCCGCTGCCTCATCGTCATCATCCTCTTCATCCTCCTCCAGAGCCATCCCCACTCTCTTGTTCCGCCCCCTCCCTTTGCTCCACGATATCCGCTTCATTTTCTGCCATATCCTCAGCATCTTCCGTATCCTCCTCGTCGTTCCCCTCAACCCTCTCGTCCCTCCCTCCCCCCGTGATCTCTGCAATGCGATCCCTCTAGGTGCCCCATCTCCCTCACTTTCAGTCTCCTTCTCCCGCCCACGCTCAATTCCTTCCTGTCTCTCCCCTGTCCTTTACACGCCTTCCGGTCACTCTGCTAATATTTCGTCCACCCTTGCCTCCGCCTCCTCCTCCGCCTTCCTCCTCTGCCTCATCCTCCGCATCTTCGGCCCCTCACTTCTCCCATATCTGTGTGGGAAGAGAGGAATATGCCTTTATCCCATTCCACGTATTCGGTCAACAGAGAGTCATAGATGCTATTCAAAGCGGAGATCCTTCTCTCCTCTCTTCTTCCCTCCTCTCCTCCTCTCTTCCCTCCTCTCTTCCTCCTCTCTTCCCTCCTCTCTCCCTCTTCCTCCTCTTCCTCCTCCTCCTCCTCCTCCACCTCTCCGCCTCCTCTCACACGTTACCTCTTCCCCTCTCTCAATCTTCCTCCCTCTCCTCCATCTCAGAAAACCCGACAGAGACATCGTCCTCCTCTTCTATTTCTTCTTCCTCTTCCTCCTCTTCTTCCTCTTCTTCCTCTTCTTCCTCTTCTTCTAGTGATAAGCGAGAGGGGATAGGTCGATTGGATGTCGAGGCGGAGAGTGGGCAGAAGATAAGCTTCACGACAATCGAGAGAGGGGCTGGAAGCGAAGGCGGGAGAGGAGAAAGAGAACGGGGAGAGACACAGAGGGACGGGTCCGAAGAAGCGGGAGAGGCAGAGAGAAGGCAGATGGCAAAAACGAAAGGGAAAGAGAAGAAGTCTCTTCGCCTCTCCCTTCCCTCCCCTCTCTTCCCTCTTCTCTCCCCCTCTGTCTCCCTCTTCCCTCCCTCCACTTTCCCCTTCTTCTCCCATACCTTCTCCTCCCTCCACCTCATCTCCCTTCGCATTCATCCCTCCTCCTACCATCGGCTCCTCTTCCTTCCCCACTCTCTCCACGTTCCTCCTTCCCTCCACCTCTTCTTCCTCCGCATCCCCCTCCTTCTTTTCATCTGATCTACTATCTCCCTCTTCTATCCACTCTGCCTTCTCCGCTTACCTTTGCAACTCAGACCCATCTTTACTCTCTCCCTCGTCCTCGTTCTCCTCCACCTCCTCCTCCTCCTCGTCCACTTCCCACGTCCCCCCTCCCTCCATCCCCTCCTCCGCCTGGCGTAAGGAGAAGAAGAACTCTAGAACCCTCTCGATGGGAGACCTTGATTTCTCTAGGGAGAAAAGGAACGCGGCCCTCCCCATCCTTTCCTATGGGTCCTCGTCCTCTGCCCCCTCCTCATCGTCATCCTCCTCCTCCTCCTCCTTGTCCTCCGCCTCAGTTTGCCCCATAACCTCCATTCATGTCGTATTCACAGATATCGGCGAGGAGGCCCCCTTCCAGTTCGACATGGTGTTGTCTTCAGCTGACTCGATCTCTCCAGCCAACATAGGGATCCTAGGACCAGGGGGAGTGGGGGCGGGAGGGGTAAATTCAAGCACGAGCGCAGGAGAGGGTGCGGGGGTGGGAGGCACGTGGGGAGGCAAAAGCGTTTACTTGGCAACAAGAAGGGGGAGGGAGCACCGGTGATCGATGTGGGTGTGGTGGGCGAGCACGAGGCGGTTCCTAGGGGATGGCACAAAGTATCCTGGACTCCCTTCGGTCACAGAGCTCTCATCAGGACGGCATGTCCTCCCAAGGCCAAGGCAGCTGCAAACAACAGCAGCAGCAGTTCAAGCAGCAGCGGAGGAGCTGGGGTCGAAGGCAGTGGAGGAGCAGTGGGAGTGTCTAACTCTAACCAACACGAGCAGTCTTCCTCCTCTTCCTCCTCCTCTTCCTCCTCCTCTTCTTCCTCCTCCTCCTCCTCTTCTTCCTCTTCCTCCTCCTCTTCCTCTGGCGATATCTCTTCTTCCTCCTGGTCACCCTCACCCTCGTTCTACGTCATTTTCAAAGTGGATGTTTCCAGTCTAGTTCAGAGAACGTTCATTCCCCTTCTCTCCCCGCCCTCGCTCTCGCCCTCCTCCTTCTCACCTTCGTCCTTTTCTCCTGTCGCTCTCCCTTCGCCTTCCCCTGTGCCCCACGCCATATCTTTTTCTTCTTCCTCCTCCTCTGCTGCCTCCTCTTCTACGGAGCACCCCCCTTCTCCCTCTTCTCCCCCTTCCCTTCCCGTAGCTCCTCCCTCTCCCGGCTCTACTCCTATCTCTACCGTCCCTGTGCTCTCCCCCTCCTCCCCTCTCTCTCCTCTCCCAGCACCCCTTTCCTCTTCTTCAGTTTCTTCATCTACCTCTTCCTCAACCTCTTCCCCAACCTCTTCCCCAACCTCTTCCTCCCCTTCCTCAACCTCCTCCCTTTCTCCCCCCTATGCCCACCCACCCTCTCTCCCCTCTTTGTCTCCTCTTCTCAGCCCCTTCTCTCGGAATACGAGTCGATGACCCACAGTATCTGCAACCTCTTCGCTATCCTAGTCTCCCTCATATACTGCCCCAACGAGGACGTTGTATTGGAGACCCTCGCATTCGTCCTCTCGCTCTCCCCCTCCTCCTACCCCTCTACCCTGTACAACTCGTTAATATCTTCGATTCTCTGCGCCATCCCCTGCGTCTCCGTGATCTTCAGTCCCAAATCGCACAAGTACCTGGCGCAGTGGGTGGAGAGGAAGTAGGGCAGCACATTTCTTTCCTGTCCCCAGACACCCTTCTCCTCCTCATTGACGCTGTCCTCCTCCTCCGACACGAAGTGAGAAACACGAAGATTCTCTTCTCCATCCTCGATATCGCAATCGAGTCGGTGAGGGACGAGTCCTCCGTGTTCCGCAACCCTCTCTCCCCTCTCCAGGAGGAAGAATGGAGCTTTCTACAGGGCTCTCTTCGCTCTCTGGGAGAAGAAGAACAAGTCCACTTCCTTTTCCTCCTTCGCGCTCGTTGCGAAATCAGCTGCAGAAGCTGCGAAAGGGGGCAAGGAGAAGAGCAGGGAGAGGGACAGGGAGAAGGAGAGAGAGAAGGAGAAGGGACGCAGGAAGGATAGAAAAGAGCGAAAGGAGAGGGAAAGGGGTAAGGGCAGAGAGAAGGGAGAGAAGGAGAGGGGAGAATACAAAACATACAACCCCACTTCTCCCACCTCCTCCTCCTTTTCCTCTGCTTTCTTCCCTCCTCCTCCTCTTCCTCTTCCTCCTCATCTGCTTACCCTGCGCCCGCCCCTTCGTCCTTAATCTCGTCCTCTTCTTCCCCCTCTCCCTCTTTGTTGTTTGGTGATGAGATAGATGCAGTCATTGTCAACGCGGTGTTGAATCCTATTTCCGTAGCAGACATGTGCGCAGGGGTAGTCAGAGATTGGGCAGACAGGATTATCGATGCGCAGACCGTGAAGGAGGCTTCCTCCCCTTTCCTCCGTATCAACTATGCCTTCTCCTGCCCTACACCCTCTCGACCATTCGGTCCTTTCCCCTTCTCTTCTGCCTCCTCTTCCTCATCCTCCTCCTCATCTTCTTCTGCTTCTTCCTCCGCCTCCTCTTCCTCCTCCTCCTCGCTTCCTTTGGTGGAGTGTTCGGTGGCCGAGGACCCATGGAGAGCGAGGAGGAGGACAATGTGTGAGAGCGCCGAGGTGTTGCTTCACCTGGACTCAATACCCACCTGGGTGGACAGAGTGTTGAGGAGGAGGAGGGGAGAAGATGTTGATGCAGAGGATGTTGACGAGAATGGAGTTCCCTTCTCTCTTTACAACTCATTCCCCTCGAAGAACTACGCGGCGGTGGTGTTGGAGGAAGAGGAAGAGAAACAGAGGAAGCAGAGGGAGGCGGATGAATCAATCAGGAAACAGAGGGGAGAAGACAGTGGAGCACTCTCCTCTTCCTCCTCTCTCCTGTCCTCTTCCTCCTCCTCTGCTCTGCTCTCACTGGACGGGAAGGGGAAGAGAGGTAGAGGGAAGGGATTGTACGATGACAATGTAGATGACATAGTAAGCTCTCTCATGGCCACCATTGCGAGGAGGAAAGAATTGAAGAAGTCAAAGGAAGGGGTCAAGGAAGGAGAGGGAAGCGAGAGGAAGAGGGAGAGGGTCCTCGAGGAGAAGGGGAGGGGGAGAAGAAGGAAGGGGAGGGAGCGGAGAGGAAAAACAAGACTTCGTATTCTCCTACTTCTCACCTACATTCACATGATCATCCTCACTCACACTCTCACTCCCACTCCCACTCTCACTCTCACTCACATGGAGTGCCTAACAAGTACAACACCTTCTCCTTCCCCCTCCTCCCCTCCCTCTCTCTCTCCCTCTCCCTCTCCCTCCTCTCCCAGCATCTCCTCCACCTGCCCTCCCCCTCTCCACTCCTTCCTCACCTCCTCTCCCTCTCTCTCCCCTCCATCTTCTCTCACCACCTCTTCTTCCCCCTCCTCTTCTTCCTCCTCTTCCTCTTCTTCCTCTTCTTCCTCTTCCTCCCCCCTCCCCTCTCCCCCTCTCTATCTCTCCTACGTCTCTCCGAACGTCAATCGCTTGTCGAAGTTCACCCCTATCTTCCCTGGTTTTACTCTTGAAGAAGAGGAACTCATGAATTTCCTCTGCTCGCCAACCACTTATCCCCCTCTTCCCTCTCCCTTCGTCTCTTCTTCTGCTTCTTCTGCTTCCGCTTCTGCTTCCGCTTCTGCTTCCGCTTCTGCTTCCGCTTCTGCTTCCGCTTCTGCTTCCGCTTCTGCTTCCGCTTCTGCTTCCGCTTCTGCTTCTGCTTCTGCCTCCGCTTCTGCCTCCGCTTCTGCTTCTGTTTGTGCTTCTTCTGCTGCTTCTGCCTCTCCTGATATCTCTCCCTCCTCAGCTCCTCTTGTCCGAGCGTTCGAAGAGCCTCACCCCTTTAGCTATTTTCCCTCTGCGACTCCCTCTTGCCTTTCCCTCTTGACTCCCCGTGTGCTTGCTCCAGGGTATTTCTCTAAGTGGCGCTACACCTCGATCAGTCCCTTCGGAGTGGAGTCGGAGGGAGTGGTAGGGCAGAGGAGAAGAAACAAGTCTAGACAACAAAAGCTCAAGGCACAGGAAGAGGAAATAGCGAAGAAGAAACGGGAGATCGCGGAGAGAAAGGAAGCTGAGGAAAATAAGAGAGCCATCGCCTGCTGCTACTCGGTCAGGACGAGGAGGAAGGCAGAGAGGTTTTTGATATCGACGGTGCTGCTGCTTTGTTCAGTGGCGGGAGAGGGGGCGGAGGAGCCTAGCTACCTAGTGTCGAAGAGGGGAGAGCGCATGAAGAGGAGACTGTTCTGTCTCAATCTAATAACCCACCTCCTCTCGTCTATGTCCTCCTACATCAAGACGAGCCCCCACTGTCTGTACCTCCTGCACCACTTCGTGGTCCCTTCCATCTGCTCTTGTCTTTCTTCCTCGGTACGTTCCATATTCTCCCAGTCCATGTTTTCGCTCATTCTCCTCTTCGAGAAGTTCCCCCATCAGATAATGGCGCCTGGTGCAGTTGTTATCTCGAAGGTTCTGCTTGAAATGGTTGAGAACGAATCAGTTCCTCTAGACCAACGTTGTGACGTCCTCGACACTCTCTCCCGACTAGTCTCCTCCCCCATATCACTCTTCTCTGTCTTAAACAACTTGGACATGCGCCCTTCCCTCCACACTCCTATTGTCGCTAAGCTCTTCCGCTCCCTCGCGTCGATCGTCGATGTGTCTCCCCTTTACTTCATTACTCATTCCGCCGACGGAGGCTCAGGAGGGTTTCTAGGTACCCAAGAGACCTCTCAGAAGGGAGGGGGAGGAGGCGACGGACTGTCCTCCTCCTCTCTCCCTCGCTCCAATTCGATCCGCCTCAAGTCTCTCTCAATCATCCTGAACCTGATCCGCTTCATTGCCCAGGTGGTGGGCGTTCCGTTTGTGAAGCGTCCGGATGACCTTCTCAGAGTGCTCGCCTCGTATATCCAGAAGAAGAAGGGTACTCAGAATAAGATGTGCTCGATCCTGGAGCAGGTGTTGTGGGAGAGGATAGCGGTGCTTGCCCCCTCTGCCCACCCCTCCACTCCCACTGCAGTAGCGAACAACCCCCTCCTCCAAGGCCCCTTCCCACCGATGTTCTGCCTCTGTTGACCTCCACTATCTCAACATCGGGCCTTCAGCCCAGTCAACCACCAACGACACGTTTAAATTCCCCAACCCCGGTTCTCCCACCTCTTCCTCTTCCGCCTCCTCCGCCTCCACCTCCGCCTCCTCTGCTCGTCCTGAGGGAGAAGTGGTATATGCCCCTGGTTGCCCTCCCTCTCCCTCCTCATCCTCCCCTATGCACCTCAGGGGTGCTGGAGAGGGACTAACTTTCGTGCAGGAAGTAGAGGGGGAAAGTGAAGATGATGAGGCGGAGGAGGGAGACAAAGAGAAGGGCAAGGAGAAAGAGAAGGAGAAGGGGAAGGAGAAAGGTAAAGGACTGGGTGTCTTAGTCCCCAGCACTTCAGCCTCGTCTATCCACGTGCTTCGCCCCTCCTCCCCCTCTTCATCAGCACTGGCTCAGTCGTCGTCCTCCTCCGACCTCTCCTCCCCTCCGCTGGAAACCTTCTCCACACCGAGTGGGAGCTAGGGCTCTCGGTGGGAAGAGAAACAGATATGACCAACATACTAAGTAAGGACGACGCGTCGTACTACTCGCGTCTGTGGGTAGTGGGGAAGAGTAGAGGGTTCAAGGCGGTCATTTCCCAGCTCAAGACCTCCAACCCTCGTCTCCTCTTCCCTCCTCTCTTCACGCAATTTCTGATATTTTCCCCTGGGTTGCCGAAGGAGGATGTGGGAGACTTCCTCGGTTCCTCTGACGACAACTTCTTCTCCCAGCGCTATTTCAACCACATCCGCAAGTGCTTCGCCTCGCTCCTCCACTTCACTGGTCTCTCTTTCGACCACTCTCTCCGTCTCTTCCTGACTAAATCTGGTTTCAGGCTCCCAGGAGAGGGGCAGAAAGTCGACCGGTTGCTGGAGACGTTCTGCAATGCATACGTGAGAGACAACAAAGGAGTCTTCCCTTCAGTCTCATCCGCCCACGTCGTATGCTTCGCAGTGGTTATGCTCAACACCGAGCTCCACGACCCCCGAGTGAACTCCGGATCGAAGGGGAAGGCGAGGGAGCCGATGACTAAGGAGCAGTTTGTCAAAAACATCAGACAAAGTGACGAGTCGGTCGACCCCCAACTCCTCTCTCAGCTCTACGAGACCATCGCAGCTGAGCCCATTGAGTGGAGAGACGGTCTGTCGGGTGGGGCAGGGAGCTCAGGAGGAGCGGGGACAGGTGCCGGAAACTCTGCTGGAAACTCTGCTGGAAGTGGGGCAGGGTCTGGAGGAGCTCAAGGAGGAGGTTCGGGAGCAGGAGGAGCTGGAGGGGGGCGGGAGGGCACATGGGAGGAGCAGTCGTGTCTGTCTCTCCCTCCGTCGCTGCTGCTTCTCTCGTTGCCAGCGCCATCTCTTCTGGGGGAGGCTCGGGTCATCCAGTATCATCAACCTCCCTCTCCTCTCTCTCCTCCCCTGCTATCCACTCCTCTCCCTCCTCTGCTTCGGCTTCCTCCTCCCTTCCTTCCTCGAGTATTCCTGGGTCCCTCCCCTCCTCCTCGAACCCCCACTCCTCCTCGTCATCCTCCTCCTCTTCTTCCTCCTTCTCGTCCTCCTCCTCCCCCTCTTCCCTCGTCGTATCCAATATGCCACCTCCCCCATCGTTCCTCTCTCCCTTCCTCGCTCCCACCTTCTCCTCACTTGGATCCATCGGTTGTCTTCTTTCCTCAGGTCTTCCTCTCAAAACAAACCTTTCTCATCCTTGCTTATCAGTCCATGACGTGTATCTCTCTCGACTCCTACCAACCCTACTCCCCTACGCCAGCATGGTCTCCTCGTCTCTTGTGCAGCAGCTGGTTCTCTCGTCTATCGGAAAGATTGAGGAGGTGGGGTGTGTGCCGCGCAAGTACTCGTCGACGTGGTCTCCTGAGTTGGCGAAAGATCTCTGGCAGAATATTTGGGCAGACATCCACCGCTGTATCTCTCACAGTGTGCAGGTCGGTGTGGGCATAGAAGAGTCGATCAAAATCGTCGATATCGTCGCTCTGTCTGCATGTGTTTCCCTCTGCCTCGACATGGCACTTGAAAGGGATGCGTTCGCTGAACTGTTGGGGAGGATGAACTACAGGCAGTTCCACTCAGACGAGGACGAGGAGACTATCAGGAGAAGCATTGGTAAGGGATATCACCGTAAGATGGAGTGGTACCGCCAGCTCAAAGTCAGGGCTTCCAAGGACCCTGTGCTCGCATGTAGGTCTATGGTAGAGGTATCTGAATCAATGAAGCTGAGACAAGTCATGGAGAGGAGGCAGCAGAAGCTCAGGGCAGTGCAGGCTGAGTTCGGAACAGAACACAGTATCGTGGTGCCAGAGAGAGTACTTTTGAAGGAAGGGAAGCTGGTTAAGCTTGCCTCGTCGACTGGAAAGAGACAGGAGTACACGTGCTTCCTCTTCAATGACCTATTGGTGTATGCAAGCGATGGAATTCAGTGCAAGTACAAGATCCACAAGGTGCTGCACCTTTCCTTACTCAGCGTCGTCGACATGGCAAACTACCATCGCACCCCTGCCTTCAAGATAGTCTCCCCCAGAAGACCATCATTCTCATAGCGCCCTCCAAGCACGTCAAGGACGAGTGGACTTCTGCAATCGTTGACGCTGTTAGCAAGGTAGGAGTAGTTATTTGTCTTAGTAGTTATTTATCCTAGTAGTTATTTATTTTAGTAGTTATTTATCTTGGTAGTTGTGTATAGTTTATATTAGCTATCCGTATACTCATCCACCCTCTCATTTCTGTATTCGTATGCTGCCTTACCTATATTCTCCTCTTGTCTGCTCCTCTGTCTTCTCCCTTGTCTCTATTTCGGATATGTCTATTCTTCTTGATATGTATCGCGGCATGTCTTTCTGTTCTGTCCTTCTTTTTCCTTTTCTCATTCTCATTCTCATTCTGATTCCGATACTTCCTTCCTCCCTTCCCCTTCCCCTTCCCTTTCCTTTCCCTTCTCTCATAGCTTCGCTCGATAAGAGCCGAGATGGTGTCGATGCAGCTGGATGGAGGTTCAGCAGCCCTGAGTTCCTCTTCCTCCTCCCCCACTCCCTCCAACGCATCTCCCTTCGCCCTGGACTTTACCTCGAGATCATCGTCTAATATCATTCCCATCATATCCGCTTCTCCCTCCTCCCTCCCCGATGCGTCCACTTCCTCCCCCTCGCTCTCCGTCATGGACCCCAACTCCTCTCCCTTTGCCTCTAGCTCCGCATCAACTTCCCCCACTTCCTCGACCACCTCTTTCTCTCCCTCTCCCTCTTTCCCCATCCCTTCGTCTCTTTCATCTTCTTCGATTGCCTCCCACTCCTCGGCCTCTCACTCCCCACAAGTGAAGGCTTTCTCTTCTAATAGTCTCATCGATCCTCAGGACCTGATCTCCTCCCCTTCGCCCTCCTCCCCGCCCTACACTCCAGATGAAGAATACTTCCGTTGCTGTTCCCACTTCGCTGCTATTAGCGGATATCCCTGGCCCCCTCCCCTGTACCTCCTCCAAGTCTCAGCAGCAAGACAGCTTCTCCTACTGCAAGCTGTGTCTCCGCTTCTTCTCGTTCTTCAAGCGCAAACAGGTCTGTCGCTTCTGCTCTGATAACGTGTGTTCTGACTGCTGTATGTCGAAGGCAGTCATCCCCTCCCTCTCCACCTCCGCCATCAAGGTCTGCGACTCATGTTACGGAATGGTCACCGGCATGTCAACAGATAATACACAGGTCCTCACTGTCGTTGACGAAAGCACTCCTCTCTCCTCCTAGGCATTGTCGTTGTTTTTCTCGGCTATCTCCCCCTAGTCAGAGCAGTAGCTCTTTTTACTCGCGTTTAGCCTGTCTCGTTTTCTTAATCTCTCTTTTTTTGTATTTTGCTCTTTTCTTACTCCTCCTTCTCCCTCGTCATCTTTCGAACAGCAACATATCTGTGCCTTTTTGTATATGCATGTGTGTGTGTGTGAGCAGAGTGTTATCTACTCTCATTTTTTTCTCTCAATTTCCCTTCTTTTCTCCCGTCTCTTTCATTTTGTGAAATCTGTAATTCCACTATTAATTCGTTGCGATGTTGCATTGTGTTTCTTATTTTCTTTGTCTGTATGTGTGTGTTCGATTGGCACGTGCGTGCTCTTATTTGTTTTCTTCCTTCTCGATTGTGTTAATTACAATGTATTTTAGTTTGTTGATTTTTGTTTTTATTTTGTAAGCTGTCTTCTTTGTTCAAGTCAAGCTCCATCCTTGTCTTTCCTTTTTCAGATATGTTACGTTGAGTTGTTTCTTTGTTATTTATTGGTGATGTTTCCTGTAGTGTTGTTTGCTAGTCGCTGTTGCCCTTCCGTCTGAACGGTGTATGAACGTAAATTTTGTCTCTCTCTGCTTGTGAAAGTGCTCGTGTCATATTGATATGCACAACTACTATAAACAACTGTTGTTATCAGCTACTGTGTTCCCGTATTTCATTTGTCTGCATGAATAAATTACATAACAACTATAATTTAAATATTAAAAACTGTAAATGTCAACTGAAACCTAAATACTCACCACTCGTGCAAAAAAATGAAGCTTGCATCACCAGACAGTTCCCCGGTGGTCACCCACCCGAGTACTAAGTCGGCCCACCGTGATTTAACTTCGCAGATCGGACGGGATGCGGTGTATTGCACGAGGTATGAACGCAAGCGAAGACTTCGTAATAATTAAACTTGATATTCTATACTTTATTAAACTGTATGCATTTTTCTTATACTTTTATCACATATAGGTTAACATTGTTTGAAGCTTCAGTTTTCTATAATTGCATATACATGACGGAGATTCTTCGCTTGAAAAGAAGAAGAAAATATTTATTCATAATTATAAAGAAACAATCGATATTTGTCTGTTGCCAAGAGAAACAACGAAAAGAGAGAGAAAGCTTTTGTTGTAAACATGGCACAGATTGTGAACCCCAATGCCGACATTATCGGCAAGAATCAGGCTTTGATGATGAACTGCGCTGCAGGAAGAGGACTGCAGGCTGTTGTGAAGTCTAACCTTGGACCTAAGGGAACCATGAAGATGTAAGTGATACTCGAGAACAGAGAAAAATAACCACTAATACTGTTGTTACTCAACACACACAGCACTACTTGAAGGGAAAACCCGTAAAAAAAATGACAAAAGAATCCTCAATTGAACTAGAAATTCAGAGTTCGAGTTTAATTGCGACCTAAAATTCCAAATTGCGCACATGCGTGCGTGCTTTACCGCATTTCTTTACTAGAGCCATTCATTCTGACATTAGTGTTTTATTACGATTCGAATATAGGTGCCCAATTACATGTTCGTCTTCTTAGCGTTCATTCAGCTGGTTTAATTTTCTGGGAATTGATTAATGTGTTATTTTCACTATTTTTGTCTTGTTCCTTTTTTGTCTGTTGCTGTTATAGGCTCGTGAGTGGAGCTGGACTGATCAAGCTCACCAAGGACGGAAAGTGTTTGTTGGATGAGATCCCCATCCAGCACCCCACTGCTGCCTTGATCGCTAGACAGGCAACTGCTCAGGACGATGTGACTGGAGACGGAACGACCTCAAGCGTTATCTTCACTGGAGAGCTCTTGTCTGAGGCTGACCGTATCTGCAACAAGGGGCTTCACCCTCGTGTTCTTGTCGATGGAATCGAGAAGGCTCGTGAGGAGACCCTCCGCTTCCTCGACACCTTCAAGACGGATGTGACTGACATCACCAACGACGTTTTGTTGAGTGTCGCCCGTACCTCCCTCCGCACCAAGGTGCCCGAGGATTTGGCTGACCACTTGGCCGACATCGTGGTGAAGGCTGTGACTGCGATCAAGGACGACTCTAGCTCTAACAACGCCATTGACCTTCACATGATTGAGATCATGCACATGCGCCACGGAGCTGCCACTGACACTCGTTTCGTCGATGGACTCGTCCTTGACCACGGAGCTCGCCACCCCAACATGGCTAAGCGCTCCGAGAACTGTGGAATCTTCGTGTGCAACATCTCCCTCGAGTACGAGAAGACCATGGTGGACTCCACTGCTGTCTACAAGTCCTCTGAGGAGAGACAGAAGCTTGCCCTCGCCGAGCGCAAGTTCACCGAGGACAAGTGCAGGGAAATCATTAAATTTAAGGAGGAGACCGTCGGAAAGGAAGGAGCCTTCATCCTGATCAACCAAAAGGGAATCGACCCCTACGCCCTCGACATCCTCCAGAAGGCTGGAATCGTCGGAATTCGCAGAGCCAAGCGCCGTAACATGGAGCGTCTGTCTAAGGCTTGTGGAGGGTACGCCATCAACTCTCTCGAGGCCATGGTCCCCGAGTGCCTTGGAAAGGCCAAGCTTGTGTACGAGCACACGCTGGGAGACGACAAGTACACGTTCATCGAGGGATGTCCCTTCAACAAGTCCTGCACCATCCTCATCAACGGGCCCAACGACCACACTATCGCTCAGATTAAGGCTGCTCTCCGTGACGGACTCCGTGCCGTGGCTAACGTGTTCAGCGACAAGGCCCTCGTGGATGGAGCTGGAGCCTTCGAGTTGGCTGCGTACAACCACCTCATCAAGTACTCCAACACCAACGTCCCCGGAAAGGTCAAGATCGGAGTCAGAGCCTTCGCCGAGGCCCTCCTCGTCATCCCCAAGACCCTTGCTCAGAACGCTGGATTTGATGCCCAGACCACTGTGATCGAAGTGCTTGACCAGGTATGAAGTGACTCCATATGTTTGTTCGTCCGTTTGTTCGTTTGTTTGTTTCACTAGTTGGATGCCAATAGACCTCATAGCACTGTATGCTGATGTGTATTGTTTTATTTCATTTGACCCATATGTTATTCCACGTCAAATCGCCAGACTCGTACTGCGAACGGAGAGCACGTTGGACTGGACTTGGAGACTGGAAAGGGTTTCTTCCCTGCGAAGGTGGGGGTGTTCGACAACTACTGTGTGAAGAAGCAGTTCCTCCAGCTGGGGTCCATGATGGCCATCAACCTACTCCTCGTCGACGAAGTCATGCGCGCCGGAAAGAAGATGGGAAAGGACTAATCTAGTCCTTTTTCTATACATTCATATATATTACGTATTACGTACTCCCTTCTCTTTTCCTCCGCCGCCGACCCTCTCTCCTCTTCCTCCCTCATCATGCTCCCTGCCTATATCCCTCCTCTCTCTCGCATTCATGTTATTCCATGCTCTCTGCTGTTCCCTTCCCTTTTTTTCTAGTCTAGATTACCCTCGTTTTCCCGTGTTCGTTCTCAGATGTTCTCTCTAGTTGTTGCATTACTGTTTCATGTTTAATAGATATATACACTATTTATTAGCTTTTATGTTCTCGATTCGAGATTTATTTAGTTTTAGGCTTTTTACCACTGCTTTTTTTTCCGTCCAAAATATACACACGTACTTGTTTATTCTGCTGGTTTTTGTTCTTCGAATGTCGATCACCGAAATAAATAACAGCGTAGCTTCTATCTCAACACTGATCTATAAAACACTACATGATGCTAGCTGATACTGCACTGTGTCACTCCACATTGTACCACACTATTATTTTCCATTTGACCAATCAGCACGTACTCTATGTTACTATGTAGTGTGCTTGATGAGACTTACCAGCATTCGTCCACAAAGACAGCATACAAAAACAATGTATATCCCTCCCGGTATTGAAAGTCTAGTGTCCCTATACTCTATGATATCATACTAATTGTATAAGTGTAATACTAGTAGTATCTAATATGATGCATTACTCTCTTGCTCTCGATTTGTAGAACATCTATTATACAATATCCTATCAACTTCTTCGCTTGCGTTCATACCTCGTGCAATACACCGCATCCCGTCCGATCTGCGAAGTTAAATCACGGTGGGCCGACTTAGTACTCGGGTGGGTGACCACCGGGGAACTGTCTGGTGATGCAAGCTTTTTTTTTCAAACCAACCCTTTTTACTTTCATATTGTGTCAACATTTGTTATTATAAACTATTTAGAAGGAATATAAATACCATAAAAAGCTGTTTATTGAAGAGAGAACGAGTGAGTATTACTTTAGCACTAGACTAGGAAACGATGAGATAAAGAGACGGAGCACGGCTAGACGAATGAATGAGGAGAATGAGAAATGATAGCTCTGGAAAGAATCATTCCCGCGTCAATGTGTTCCTGTGATGTGGCAACGATGGCCTTGGATCGAATAGCATTGAGTTGAGTTATTTTGCGACGCGAATACTCCCTGTTCTTTTCTTTTTCTTGCGCTGCGAGTGCCTCCCCCTCTCTCTCCTTTTCGAACCATTCATCTAGTTCACTTCTATTAACTACCACATCGTCCACCCTCTCCTTTCCTCCCCTCCGCCTACTCATCTTCCCCACTCCTCCCTTCCTACCTTTCTCTGTCCCCATTTCTCCTCCACTCCCTCCATCTACCGCCTCCATCACCTCATCATCCTCTTCTCCCTCTTCGCCTACCTCCTCCTCCTGAACTCCAATGAGTGCAACTCCCTGTTTCTTTAATAATCTATTCGTTTCTTTTCTCTTCCACTCTGCAAAAGATCGCTTAAACCTCTCGTCAACCTCACTCTCCCTCTCCACCTCCTTCTCCTCCTCTCTCCCATCTCCTCCTCCGCCTTCGCAGCAACAGCCTCGAAGGCTGAACAAGCTCTGAATGCGGAGAGTATGCACTCAGAAACGAGGGAGAAGTGGAGCCTCTTCCTTTTCTCCTCCTTCTTCCTCTTCGCCGCTCTCTCTTTGACCTTCCGCTGCACCTCACGCAACCAATCCGAAAAGAAAGGAGAAAACAAGCACACCTCCGCATACTCCTTCTTCATCTTCCTCTCCAACAAATCGACAGTCTCATCGTTTAAGCTCTCTCTCACCCTAGATGCTCTGTCCACAGCCACCTCACAGCCCCCTCCTCTCCTTCTCCCCTCTCTCCTCCCTCTTCGTCCCCCTCCCTCTTCCTTTCCCGTTCCTCCTTCTCCCTTTTCTCTCTCTCCCTCGCTCCCTCTCCTGCATCACTTTCTTCCCCCCTATACTTTCGAATGCTTTCCATAGAGCCCACTTCTCCTTCCTCTCCCGCTCCCTCTCCCTCCGCTCCCTCTCCCTCGCCCTCCCCTCAGTCCTCCTCCTCCACCACCTTTGAATGATAATGCAACAACTCTTTCTTTTATCTTCTTCCTCCAGTCTCCTCCTCTCTCTCTCTCTCTCTCTCTCATCCCTCTCTCTTTCCTCCTTACGCCTCCGCCTTTCCTCGTTCTCTCTCCGCTCCTCTCTCTCACTTCTCTGCTTCCTCCTCTCTCTCATCTCCTCTATCACCCTTTCCTCCTCCTCCACGCACGCTGCAATACAACGCATGCAACTGCCCTCTCGAGTCGGAAGATAGATGAGGAGAAGGGGGAGGGGAAGGGGAGGAGGAGAGGAGTGATACAGAGGAGTGGGCAGGGGAACGAAATAGAACCGCTGCGTATCGGTGACTCTGAGCCTCTCTCCTCCGCCCCCGCACCCCAGAGACCCTGCCCTCCCTCCTCTTCTCTCCCCACCTCCCCCTCTCTTTCTCTCTCGGTTACTTCCTCCTGCTCGCCTTCGCCTCCCATTACTGTCCCTCTGCTCTCATGCTTCCTCAGTTGACTTCCCGACGACGAGGAAAAAGTTCTTTCCACAAGTCTCATCATGTTTTTCTCGACGATTGGACCCAGAACATCACTCTCCGAAGCTACTGCCAACGGCTCAATCAAGCAAAGCAGAGGAAGGAGAGACGCTGACAGCGAGGGGGAGGGGGAGAGAGAGAGAGAGAGAGAGGGAGAAGGGGAAGAGGGAGGAGGAGGGATGAGGGAGGAAGGAGGAGGAAAGGGGGAGAAGGAGAAGGAAGCGATGAGGAGCGAGGGAAGAACCATGGGCTCCACTACTGTTCCTATCGTTTATGGAGAGTGTTCCCCTCTCTCCTCCTCTCCCCTCTCCTCCTCTTGCCTCTCCTCCTGAGCTACCCCTTTCTCTTTATCCCCCATAAAACAGAAGAACATGAAGAGGAGCGAGGGGGAAGACGATGACAAGAAATCAGATGAAAGAAGAGGAGAGAGACGAGAGAAGAGGAAAATGAATCCCTGACCATCATTTGTATTTCGTTCGAAGTGGAAAAATGAATGAGTGCAGAGTCAATAATATCTTGGTCTAAGTCTAGAACAGAGGCTTCCTCTTCTCCTCCCACCCCCTCCTCTCATCCCCTCTGCCCTCCCTTGTGTTTCCCTCTCTTGTCCTCCCTGCCCTTGTTCTCTCTTCTTTCCAACTCGTTCCTCCTCCCTCTGGATCTCTCTCAACACTAAGTACATGACATCATCGAACCCTTCTCCCACCACTCCTCTCCCATCCCTCCTATTCCTCCACCCAACCCACCTCCTCCTCCTCCACCCACTCCCCTTTACTCCCTCCTGTCCTCCCCCTCCCAACCCTCCTCCCCGGTTTCTCCTCCTCCCTCGGTCTCTGTCTGCACACGTCATCTTTTCCTGTCACCCCTCTCTTTTCCTCTCCCCTTGCCCGTCTCCCTTTCCTCTCCTCCCTTCCCTCTCCCTTTCCCTCTTCCTTCTTTCCTTTCCTTCGTCTCCCCTCTCTCTCTGGTCTCACTTCAAAGGAACGTAACTCCCTCTCTCAACACTTCACTCGACCGATCCCACACGTCCACTCGAGGATCTTCCTGCCTTCCCTCTCCCTTCTCGCCTCTCGTCTTTCACCCTCTCTCTCCTCTTCCCCTTCTCCTCCTCTGGGTTCCTTAACCTCTCTGCCCCAACTCCCTCCCTCCCCTCCCTCCCCTCTTCCTCCTTTTGCCTTTGTTCTTCGCTTGTGCACCATCTGCCTCCCCATCCTCACAAATGGAGTGGTCTTCTCTACAAACGGGAACAAGAGAATCCCCAAAACTCTTGATCAACATCCCGAGATCCCTGCCCCCCCCCCCCCCACTCGCCTCTCCCCTTTCTCTCGCATTCCCTCTCGGCCCTGTCTCTCCCCTCCTACCTCCCTCTGCTTCCCAGTCCTCGACTCAACGCATACATCCCTCCTGCTGAGAAGGACGATTGACTGAGCAACCTGTTCTGATGTTGGTATCCTCCTGCGTGATCCTCCATTGCTCCTTCATGTGCATGTGTGATCGAGAAAATCGGACGTGCCCTGTCTGCGACTATCCCTACCTCCTCTAGCCCTACACTATCATCTCACTCCAATCCCTCTGTTTTCCGTCCTCGTGCACCTCACTATTCTCTCTCCATCCTCCAGTCTCAACTGCTGGGAGTCGAACCAGGGACCTTCAATGCTACTTGCTATGAACGTCCACAAGTAATCAGCAGTAGCAGAAGCCTTCGAATTCACATCACTCAACTTTAATCAATTCCCTTGTTTCTGAATTCAATTGTGGAGTTCTCTTCCCTAATAAACTGTCATAACTTCCTATTCCTTGTAGAGTAGCCTCCAGATTGTCATACGCAACGTACTGGTGCTCCATAGCACGCAGTCGGGGTCAGATCGACGAAAGAAGGTATTATCTTCATTATACTCGATTTTACTGTATGTGCTCCGTTGTTTTGGTGCACTAGAATAAGATCCATTCTTTTTCATGTATTCTATTTAGTATATGTATGTGTAATATTACCCCTAAAAATTTGATTTGTATACAGTTTCCTTAACTCCTTCCTAAAGAAACCATATGAGAGAAAACTTCGCTCAGTCCACTCAAGGCTAAACATACATGTAAATGTAAAATTAACTGTTTTTGAATTATGTAAATAGGCGTGTTAATGTGCATTTTTGTCCTTTTTTAGTCTATCTCTTATGTGACTCCTAATGGCAATCCTTATGTTAATAAAGTTATTTTTTGCGGAGTTATGGTATTTTCATCACGTGTGTATTTTGAGATCGGAAATTAAAGACAACTATGAAACTCCAAAACCTGTAATTTGACGTAACTAAAACGAACAATGCTTGAAATTGCAGTGCTTGAAATGTTTCACACTCATAGTTTCAGTTTATTTTTGGTATATTTCAACGTATAAATGAAAGTAATGACACGTGAAATTATGATGAAAAGGAAAAGTATGCTATTAAACACATTCTAATTCCTATCTAATTCTTCACATTTCTAATGGATAGCCTTTTGAACAATTAATTTGAGCAAATGATGATATATTCCTTTTCCATATATTTATATAAATGAGACTTCTAACCATGTAAATGAACCATAAACATGAGGGAAATGTAGTTGCATTGACTTCGTCCCAAAAAAGAGACCGCATTGTTTTCTCGGACGAATTAGTTTTCATGACTTACAAACACCACCGCCCCTTTCATACATTTCTAATAGTGTACATATTAATGGTCATTACTGTGTTCGTTATTTGTTTTTCTATAATTCCAATTAGGAATAACAACTATGAGCATCATCATTTTTGACATGAATGAAGTTCATATATGCAATTTCCTCTTCAAAATTTCAATCGAGTCGAGACCCATATTTATTTTTCCGAGGAAATATACATTTTGCCTCTAAACTCGCACCTGTTTTCTGATGCTGGACGAGTTTTTCAGGCCCGTTTGCTTCCAATAATCTATGAAACATGCACTGGTCTCACTTGAAAAGTAGATCAAGCTAGTAGCAAGGTTGAAGAAAACGTATTGGAATATACTGGCACAAATGGAAATGTAGTAGCCGACACGATCACAAATTTAGCCACAAACACCATCAATAAGCCGGGGGTGGTCAGCCTGGAGGATTAGCATTTAGAAGGGAAATGGGCTGAGAGAGGAGGGAGAAGGAAAGAGGGAAGAAAGAGAGGGAAACGAGGCGAAGACAACATAGTATAACTACGAAGACTTTCTTGTTGGGCGGCGCCTCCTTACTTCACTCTAATGTGTTGTGGGGGTGCGCCTGGGACAGATGCTCCAACCTTTCCTTCTCCTCCTCTTTCCTGCCCTCTTCTCCTCTTCTCTTCTGTGCCTCATTTCCTCTGTGAGAAATCACCGACTGACTGCACCCCCAACTTATTGATGGTGTTTGTGGCTTAGAAATTTATAAGCTTTTCTGTATTTTCCACATTTGTCTCAAATATTCAATACGTTTTCTTCAACCTTTGCTGCAAGCTTGTTCATTTTTTCAATTTTGGCAAAAAAAATTGGCTGCTGAAGACAAAAAACTAGATAAAGGCTGAAAATGAGGAACAGGCAAAATGTATATTCCTCGATAATATGTGTCTAGTAGATTGGAATTTTGAACGAGAGTATGGGCACTACTACACAATGTCAAATATTGATATGCAATTGTTATTCTAATTGGAAGAAAACAAATAAATCAACTTGGGAATGTGGTAATAAGAATGGTAGGGAAGCTCCATGAAGAGCACGTGAATGTTTGTAAGTCATGAAACTAATTGTCCACGGGACAGAAATCAGCTAAATCATGTTCCCTCATGTACATGGTTCATTTACCGAGTCTCATTTATGGCAACATGGAAAGCAGGCTTCTATCATTTGTTCAGGATAATATCGTGCATATCCATTGGAAATGTGAAGAGTAGATAGGGAATTAGGAATGTGTTTAATAACGCCTTTTGCTCGCTTTTCACATTACTACTTGTACATTGGTGCTACCAAATAAACTGAGAATATGAGTGATGACGTCGAATTACACAGGTTTTGGATTTCATAATTATCTTTAATTTCAGATGCAAAAATGCATGAATAATACCATAATAAGAAAACCAACGTAACATGGGTGCATGAATACATAAAGATGGACAAATATGATGTCACACTGTTTACATAATCCAAAACAGTTAATTACACATTTACATGTATGAGAGAAACTATTTTAAGTGGACTAGTTTTTCTCTCATATGGTTTCTTTAGGAAGGAGTTAAACTATACAAAATGTTTGAGAGTAATATTACACACATACTAAATAGAATACATGAAAAGAATGGATACAGTACCAAACAACAGTACATGGAAATCCTTAACCTAACTCGTCTCTGGACTGCATGCTAGGTGCACCAGTATGCACGTAATCACCAGGTACTCCTACAAGGAATAGGAGTTAACACAGTGAAGTAGCAAGAACCCACCAGTGGTTCGAAACAAGGGTGATAGTGGTGATGTAATTCAGAAATACTTGCGATTACTTGTGGTTCATGGCAAGCAATTGAGTCCCTGATTCGACAGTTGAACTGAAGGATGGAGAAGGAGAATGGTGATAATGGGGAACAGGCAGAGAGAGACAGGTGGTGGTGAGTGGGGTGATAAACAGACGTCATACCCAACATCATTTGAGAACAACAATCAATCATCCTTCTCTAACGAGATGGCGGCTGGGGAGAGTAGGAGGGAGGGAGGGTGCGAGGCAAGCCAGAGCGAGGGAATTCTCGATGATGGAAGAGTTTTGGTCCCTCACATTTCCCGTTTGTAGAAGACCATCAGCCCCTGAGGAATAGAGCTGTAGATAATGCAACAGACAAAGTGGGGGGGGGGGGGGGGGGGGGGGGGGGGGGGGGGGGGGGGGGAGTTAGTAAGGAAAGGTTAAGGAGACACCGAGAGAGGGAGAGGGAGGTAAAGCGAAAGAGAGAGAGACGGGAAGATCCTCGATTGGGCATGTGTTGAGAGAGGGAGACCCGTTCTTTGAGTGACCAAGAGAGAGGGAGAGACAGACAGAGAGAGAGAGAGAGAGAGAGAGGAAGGGAGGGAGAGGGAGACGGCAAGAAAGAGGGAGGGTGACAGAGAGAGACAGAGACTGAGGGCGGGGGACGGGAGGGCGGGAGGTGGGAGGAGGAGGTGAGGTTGAGGTGGAAGTAGGAGGGATGGGTGGTGAAGGAGTGTGTCATGCCAGCGCGGAAGGATCCGAAGTTGAAGGGAGACAGGGCAGGGAGGACAGAGAGAGCGGGCAGAGAGATAGAGAAGGAGAGAGGTGGGGAGAAGCCTCTGTTCCAGACGAGACAGTGACTCTGCATGTTCATGCCACTCGGACAACAAATGGTGGTCGGGAACTAGACACTGCCTCGCCTCTTCTCTCTCCTCTTCTCTTTCATCAGGTGTCGTCATCTGTTCTTCTGATGGAATAAGAGGGGTAGCTCAGGAGAGAGAGCAAGGAGAGAGAGAGGAGGCCTTTCTCCATAAACTTTGATCCCCTTCCTCTTCTTCCCTCCCTCATCCCCTCCCTCCCCCTTCTCCCCCCTCCCCTCGCTGTCAGCATCTTCCTCTTCCTCTGCTGTGATGGGCTGTAACATTTTCAGTGATATTCTGGATTTGATAGATCAGAAAAACATGATGAGACTTATGGGAAGACTTTTCTCGTCGGGGTATCCAGCAGAAACAGACAGGAAGGGGGGGGGGTGAGGGAGCAGGGAGAGAGCCCTGCCGATACACGCAGCCCGATTCAGCCTAGGACCCTGCCCCTCTCTGTATCACCTTCTCTCCTCTCCCTTCCCCTCCCTTCTCTCATCTGTCTTCCATTTCAGGGAGAGAACATTGCATAGATTAATATTGACAGACAGAGAGAGGGAGACAGAGAGAGAGAGAGAGAGAGAGAGAGAGAGAGAGAGAGAGAGAGGGAGAGGGAGACTGGAAAGAGATAGAGTTGGTGCATTATCATTCAAAGATGGTGGAGAATGAGAGAGGTAGAAGGCAGAGAGGAAGGAGAAGTGAGATACATGGAGAGCATTCGAAAGTATGGGGAAGGAGGGAGAGGAAGGAGGGCAGAGGGGAGGGAGGGAGAGGAGGGAGAGGAGGGGGCTGATATTGACTGTGGACAAACATCTAGAGTGGCTTAGTACACGAGATGTCGGTTTGTTGAAGGAAAGAAGAATTGTACGGAAGGTACTGTTTCCTTCCTTTCGTTGTTCTGAAAATCTTCTCAAAGAGCAGAGGGAGGAAAGCCCTTTCTCCCTCGTTTCCTGGTCATACTCTCAGAAACTGTTCCTTTGCTCGGGCTGTACTATGAAGGAGAGAAGGTAGTGTTTTTTTTTTTTTTTTTTTTTTTTTTTTTTTTTTTTTTGAAATTAGAGAGAAAACTGAATGAATTATTAAAGAAACAGGGGATACACTGATGAGACTAGGCAGAAGGAAGGCAAACGAGAGAAAGAA
>JAWNMU010000039.1:0-34851 GCA_035043665.1 Drosophila quasianomalipes | reverse complement strand
AAAAAGAAAAACAATTAGCCAAACTCAAAGAAAACAAGCGCTCTTCTTCCTCCTCCTCCTTATCTTCCTCCTCCTTATCTTCCTCCTCCTCCTCTTCCTCCTCTCCCCCCTCCCCGCGTTAACTCTTCTTCTTCTTCTTCTTTCTCTTCTTCTCCCTTTTGCTCGTGCATTTTTTGTATTAATGGGCTGGGGGAAATGCATCAAAAAAAGGAGGGGGGAGGGAGGAGAGAGGAGGGAAAGAGAGGGGAGGGAGGGAGAGAGAGAGAGAGGACGGGGGGAGGAGGACGGGGAAGAAGAGGAAGAGGAGGAGGAAGGAAGAGAGGTGGAGGAAGACGACGATATTTTATATTTCATGGAGCTAGAGGAAATACAAAGAGAGGGGAGAAAGGGAAAGGAAGAGGAAGAGGGAAGAGGGAAGAAGGAGAAGGAGAAGGAGAAAGAGAAGGAGAAGGGTAAAGGGAAAGACGAAGCGGAGGGGAAGAAGAGGAGGGAAAAGGAGGCAGATGAGGAGGAAGGAGAGGAGGAGGAGAAGGGGGAGGAGAAGAGGAGGAAGGAATGGGGTAATGAGAATCAGAGGAAGAGGATGGAGAAGGAGGAGAGAGAGGGGGAGAAGGAAGAGAGGAGGATGCACGAGGAGGAAGAAGAGGAAGAAGATTCTGACACGGATGAGGATGAAGAAGAGGAGGAAGAGGATGGTGAGGAGGAGGATGAGGAGGAGGAGGATGAAGAGGAGGAGGAGGAGAGAGGAGGGAAGGATGAGAAAGATGAGAGAGAAAGCGCTCAGCAAGGGAAGAGAAAGATCTGAAAATATCAAAAAGTGGAAAAATCTTATTCTAACAGTTGACAAGTTCATATTCAAGTACTTGAACGAGTAAGATGCTTCTGAACAAGACCCCTTATCCACTGAAAAGTGTGGTATTCAGTTCAATGAGAAAGAAGGGGAAAGGGAGAGGGAGAGGAGGAGGGGAGGGGTAAAGAAGAAGGAGAAGGAAAACGAAAGACAAGAATTGAAGGAAGAGAGAGGGAGAAAAAGAAGGAGGGAGAAGAAGGGGTGGGGGAGAAGGAGGGAAGAAAGAAGGGGAAGAGGAAGTAGTCTCGTCGCGTCCTCCTCTTCCTCTTCTTCCTCTTTCTTCTTCCTCTTCCTCCTTGTCTTCATTCTCTCCTTCTCCCTTCTCCTTCTCCTCCCTCTTCCCCCTTTTCCTTCTCCTCCCTTCTCGTCTGCGCTCCTTATCTTCTGTCCCCTCTGACTCCTTTAAATCCGTCTCCTTCTCTCCTCTCTCCTCCTCCCCTCTTCCTCTTCGTCCTCTTCCCCTCGCTTCCCCCTCCCTTCTTTCCCTTCTCATGATCACACATATTTCCAAAGAAAAATATCTATAAAAGCAGACAGAACACCGTCTATTTCCCTCCTTCCTTCTTCCTCTTCCTCTTCTCCTTCTCCATCTGCTTCCTCCCCCTCTCCTCCTCCTCCTCCTCCTCTCCTCCTCCTCCTCCTCCCCCTCTTCTCCTTCCTCTTTCTCTTATTCTGTAGCTCCGTTCCCCCATCTTCTTCCCCGCCTTCTTCCTCTCCTTCACCTCTTTTCGTCCCCCTTCTCTCCTTCCGCCTCTTACTCCACTCCCTATGAGCTCAAAATGTTTCAAACCATGAAGTCCCTTCATGTCCTAGACATCCTCTCTCCCCTACCTAGTCCCTCCTCGGAGTCTCCCTCCACGCCATCCTCCGTACCCTCTTCATCTTCTTCTTCTCATCGGCCTTCATCTTCTTCTTCTCATCGGCCTTCATCTTCATCTTCACCTTCTTCCTCTTCCTCTTCCTCTTCCTCTTCTTCGCCCTCTTTCTCTCTTTATTTTCAAACACAGAAAGGAGAAGGAGAAGGAGAGGAGAAGGAGAAGGAGAAGGGAAAAGGAAAAGGAAAAAAAATGTGAAAGTGAAGGAGGGGAAGAGGAGAAGGAGGAGAAGGGAAAGAAGAGAAGGCGAACGATGAGGGAAAGAGAAGAAAGAAGGAGAGGGGAAGAACAAGGCGACTGACATCGCTGGTAGAGAAGTTGGAGCAGGAGAGGATAACTTAAAAACGTGAGAGGGGAGAGGAGGGAAGGACAGGAGGGGAGGGAGGGAAGGAGAGAACGGAGGAGAGGGAGGGGAAGGGTGGGAAAGGCAGAGTAGGCAGAGCAGGAAGACAGGGGAGAGAGGCGGAGAGTGGATCTCCTCCAGCCCGCTGCTTCCGTCCCCAACAAACAGACATTCTCACGCTTGACGTGAAGGCTTACTTTGCAAATGAACGCGGGCATCCACATGTGCGCATACCTAGTCCCAGTAAACGACACCGTGCCCTCCAGTTGGTTGAAGAAAACAATCGCTTCCATTGCTATTTCTTCGCTTGCTGTGTTGTTGCGCCACATATGCGGCACCATTCCCTTGACTACTTACGCGAAGACATGCCTCCACTACCCCCTTTGCGTCCCCTTCGCGTCTCTCCTTCGCATCCTCTCTTCCGCTGGGATCTATAGCAATTACAAATAGGAGCTTCTACTTCTTAGTTTTATTCTGCCGTTCTTCTTATTTTCCCGTTCTGCTGTCCTCTTCTCTTTTCAACTTCTCTTTTTCCTCTTCTGCTCTTCTCTTCTATTCTTCTCTCCCCTCACTCCGAACGCAGAATTATGCGCGTCTGCAACACCTACTCTTTTGTTTGCTCAAAAGATATACTGTAGACTCTCTCTTCTCCCGCTTAACATCGACTCTTACTCTAGATGCTCACCTTTCACTCCACACTATCTTCCTTTCGCACGTGTTTTAACAGTTGGTTCTCATGTATTTTGACTATTTTATTAGTTTCTGTATATTTTGTTTTATTCCTCATGTTTTTCCTTCTCGTTTGTTTGTTCGGATGTCTCTTCGTTTCCCACTCCACCCACTCATTACGGTGCTTTCTGAGTTATAGCTCTTTACTCGTAACTCATGCTGAAAGCATTCGCATATAAAAATGTTCCTCTCTGAAGCTCTTTATTTGTCCATACAACATATTCTTACTCATCGGTAATCGATACACTGGATGCACATTTACATCAAGTTTCGTTGGAGCTTCCCCGCTTCCATCGCATGCATACATGCACTCGCATACCTGTCCACACTGATGTATGCATTTACATATACATATACATATGCACATGCAATCCTTACACCTTATTGGGTTGTTTGGTTTTACTTCAGGGTCTCTATCTTATCAAAGGAGAAAACCCCTCCCACTCCTCCACTCTTTCTTCGTTGGGCACTACACCTTTTTAGTCAGAATGTCTGCTTACCACATCTCTTCCCCACCATTTTCCCTCCTACTGTTGCCTTCTTTATCAACTCCTTTCTCTCTTTCCTAAATCACTTATTGATCTACATTTTCCTTGTCCAACCCGCTTTTTGGGATTTTTTTCCCCTGTTTCGTCCATTTTCTTCCAGTTCTTCTGGCCGCGTATTTACTCACGCCCAGTTCGTTCTCTTATGCCTTTATTTTTTGTCCATGTTGCGTGCTTTGCCTATCTCAGCATGTAGTTTCTATTTCTCTGCGTGTTTGCGCGTGTTATAAACAGGAGTCGAAGATGAATCTCTCGAGAGAAAGTTTCTGTGTTTGAAAGAATAAGAGACACGTATTAGTCTGCCTACTTATCTACATTCGGAAGCCTCTGAAACAAATCCACAAACTACTATTCAATACACAACATACTTCGTTAGTTAATTTTGCTGGTCACCGACAGAGTGAAGCATGCGAGGGGAAATGTTTTTTTTTTTTTTTTTTTTGTGGAGTGAGAGAAGTCAAGTAACAAACACAAAAAACACGAAAAACAGAATCGCTTCAGCAGGTTACAGTACACCGGTATGCCGATTAAAATCGCTCAATCTGGGCCTACTCGTGGTGATATCGCCATAGTGAGAAAACAGGGGTTGTGCTTTCGTCTCGTAACATTACTGAACGTCGGGCGCTTGTTCTCCTCGCTGTTTTTCACCAGTCATAGCATCCTCAGTATCCCCAGGGTTTATCTCGAAAAAAACACATATTTATACATGTGTATACTATCAAGTGCAAAGTGGGCCAATGCGTGTTTAAAGCTCCTTGCCGGACCGTGATTGAGTTTTCCCAGTGTGTTACGTTGGCCCGAGCCTTAGAGAGGGGAAGTAGGAGGAGCAGGGCGGTGATGAAAGAACAACATACTAACGGCCATACCGTATAATAAGGTTTAAAAGTATATGATCACCTTTTATTCACGAAATTGCACAAGTTCCTATTCTATCTACCGTTTAAGCTTCTAGTTGCCCAACATATTTCAAAACTAGATGCAGTTATTCCATGTTCTGAATTTCTGAAGCTTGTTTTATTTTACCTCTTTGCGCAGTTACGTGCCGAATGCCGTTACACACACCTTCTCTCCCATTCACCACTTCCAGCACTTGATAAACTCGCCACGAATATATGCATCTGTATATGCATGTTGCACTTCTTGCACATATAATTATGCACTGCACCAGTGTGCCAGCGTGATTTCGAAGTTGTTCTCACTTGGTTACGTTTTTTTAAACTTTCAGCACTGAAAAAAAAACTCATTCAAGAATATGTACTACTGAGGTGTCAACAAATTTTATTTTGTGTATGCACAATTGTTCGAAGAAAAATAATAGGGCTGTTTAATCAAAAACAACGTTCTTTAATGCAAGTGCAATGCTTACGTATACTACTAGCAGAATTTGGAGAATATAAAATATCTGTTCATTCATTTTTCTTGAATTTAAAAAGACCTCGCGCTATCTACATTTTATTTATCGTATTTGATGTATAATTGACTTTATGGTATGCTCAAAATGTTAATATCTAAATAATGCCAAAAAAACATCGATGTCTACTTTTTGATTCAACTAGCATGTCAGCTTGAATAATTAGTAGTAAATAATATTCTAAAGTGTGCAGTTGATATACTCTCACGCAAGGTCTCAAACGAAACCTCCTAGAAATGGTATGGGGAATAGCCTTTTGAAATAATTTTGCACGTCATTCCCTGTTTGCTTATGTTCCTTGTTTCAAGCATTATTTTGGTTTCGCTTTGTCTACGTGCTTCACGGGCAAAGTTACAATTACAATAAAAAAAAAATCTTAAGTATTCTACCTTTATATATATACGTAGCACAGAACGTAGCCGCAACACCACGGCGGAGTTTCAATTTTGTCGCACTTTTGTTTAATTTTTGTTGACACTAAAACGCATGAAAGAAAGCATCCTAATATTCATCTAGATGAAGCATTTTCTAAGATATAACACTTGAAATTATCAAGGCATCAAACTACTTCTACATGCTCTAAATGTTGTTTTTCCAACTGCATGTGATGGAAAATAAGTGTTTTTCGCTTGTCATTGGGAAAGCAATGATTTAGTAGGTTTATTAGAAGTTGAAGTTCGACAATACAGCCCAAATTGAGTACACTAAAACAACGTTCCTGCATGTGTATTGATTTCCAACATCTCTCTTTATTAAAATGTATTGGCTTAGCAAACAGACTCTTATTTTTCACACAAACTTGTATGATCGTTTCGTTTTACTGTTCGAAATAGTCCCATAATGTATATTTATATAAAATAGTAATTAAGGAGATTTCTCATTTAGAGGTTTTGCTTCCATTTCAAGTATTTGAATAGCTGATCATACAAACCATTACTTCGCCAATGAAACACGCATTTTGCTATGTTTAACGCATACACCTGAAAGAATATTTTCCACGCAATTTTATACACTAAATATTTCACACCTTTTCGTCTTGACATAGGTTTATATTTTGCATAAATTCAGAATTAATTAATGCTACAGCCCTATTCTAAATATATATAAATATGTGAAAGGAAATTTGCCCTCAAGATGCTGAAAAAAGAGCACAATATGAACGAATGAAAAAGAACTAAGCAGACTATACCTTCGGTAAATACAGCCTCCACTGTATTTGCTTTACTACATACTATTGTTTTGCGCTATACTCTTCTTTTTCACACGCGCATGTTTGTACTAGTCTATTAAATATCTAGAATAAACAAGAAAAGAAAAAGAAAAAGAAAAAGAAAAAAGGTTGAAAGAGATATCATGATTCGATTGTTGGCGGTTTACTGTTAGTATTGCAGTGTTTCAACAGACTAATTACTCAGACAACGGTCTTGCACAGTTTTCAGACCACATCGGATACAGATATTAACTTTCCTTTCTTTTATTTTTAAATTTCGCTCTATACACAGTTGGGACTGAGTGATCTGTGTCCATCGTGTTTGCTTTTAGTTTTCTGAGATTCGACTTTTAGTCGTGCTGTTGTGAGGATATATATGTTACCAAACCCTTCTCTCTATTGGAAATTAATAGCATGCGTATGCTTGTATGTTTACATTTTCTTCCAGGTAAATGCAGCCTCCGAACTCACACGAAATGAATGCTAATCGTTTCGTGCGTTTCCAGGGCGGTGAAGCGAACACTAGTGTGTCAAGGGGAGGAGAAGGGCATGGAGAAAGCTTCGGATATGACCAAAACTATACTGTTAGAAATCCTTACTTTGGAATGGGAGTCCCAGGGCATGGGGATCTAATCACTGGTGGGTATTCCAGCTCTTCCTCTTCACCCCCTCCCTTTCCTTCCTTTTCCCCTTCTTACCCGCCCCCACACCACCACTCTCATCACCAGGTCCACAACCACCCCGCGGGGTACCCTCCTGCGCACTTTTTTGCTCCTTCGCACCTCCGGGCCCATGCTACGCCCTCCTTCCCCTTTCCTCCTGAAGGATTCGAACCTTCGAGAAAAACCAACTTAGCGGGGGTGGGAGGGGCAGCACCAGGGGTAATGGGAGGAGGAGGAGGAGGGCAAATAAACCCTGGTTCTTACGCAGGAGGATTTGCTTCTGTTTCCGCTTCCTCTGAAGACGGAGGAGAGGAACAATTACATGCACGCAACCATCCTTCTTTGATCTCTTCTAGCGGTTCTCACTCTCACTCTCCCTCTCCCTCTTCTTCCTTTGGGCAATCTTTTCCTTCTCCTTACTCTTCGCACCCCCAAGCTAATATTAATTATAACAACAACAACATTAATGTCAAGAAGAGCAACGGCAAAGGAGGCAGCAACAACAACGCAAACAAGAATAACAAAAACAACAAACACTACGTTGGAACAGGAGGAACAGGAGCAGGAGGGGCGGCAGTTGGAGCAGGAGGAGCACGGGGGAAATCACCAAAGACAGCCACCACATGGGGTAAAAATAACTTCAGCAAGAAGGGGCTGTACACTGCGAAGGATGCGGAGCAAGATGCTTACATTCACCACATGACGAAGGAGAGGGGGAGGGTTCGTAGGAGGAGGGAAGGGGCGTGATAGAGTGGGTCCGTCTTCATACGTTCATGCGCTGGTGGGCGCAGAGGAGGGAGCTGTTCAGTTGAGCGTACCCCTACGAGAGACCGTGGAGAGAATGTTGAGAGGGGGACTGAGCCTTGTACCCCCAATCCTCCTCGACCTCTTCCTTGTCTCGAATGGAGCTGGGCCCTCTTCTCCTTATCCAGGTGGAATCGCCGTGAAACAAGCTGAAACAAGGGGGTATGGAGGAGAGGTGTCCGATGCGTCTATCGGGAGCCTGGAATCGTACGGAATAGGGGTGGGAGAGGGAATGGTGGCTAGCGGAAGGGCCAGCATCAAAGAGAGGACGACCGGGAAGCTATGGTGCGAGTGCTGCTCAAGAGCAATCAAGGGGGGCGCGGGAGCGATGGCTCTCCATTTAGTGAATGAAAAGCACATTTCGAAGAGAGAGGCAACCATCAAAGCCATCATCGAGAATGGAGGAGGAGGGAGCGGTAGTGGGGGAAAGACAAAGGGAGGAGGCGCAGCAGGCGAGATGGCAGAGGGAAGGAAGAAAGTGAGAGAGTTAGAGAAAAGAGAAATGCTGCTAGCTTCATGCGTTGCAAGCTTTGTGGTTGGAGGCGTGAAGAAGACAACGGCGAACCCCTTCTGGGTGGCTGTTATGGAGTACGAGGAAGAGAAGAAGAGGGAGGAGAAGAGGAGAGAAGAGATGAAGAGCAGGGAGAACGAGTGGACATCCGAGAGTCAAAGGAGAGACAACAAAGCGAAGGGAGAAGATAAAAGGAGAACGGGAGGTGCTCTCTCGTCATCTACCGGCGCTGACCTGGGAGGCGAATCGGTCCTCTTCTCTTCCTCTTCCTCGTCTGGCCAACTCGGTCTTCACTTTGTTCCTTCGCGGTCAGACTTCCTTATTGCCGGATCAGCCTGTGACAAGTATGAAGAAGACTGGGTCGGAGCAGAGTCCACGTCTTTCTCTCTCGACGTGAGCGAAAGGGAGGCTGCTTCAGACGGTACTCTCTGTCTTCCACTCTCTATCGCCTCCTCCTCCTCAGCTCTTTCTGCCAGAGTTATCGCCAGCATTCCCCCTCCCTCCCTCTCTGCCCTGCCCCCATCCCACTTCGTTTGCCCTCCCCCCTCATCCTCTTCCCTCCCCCTCCCCCTCCTTTGGACTTTTCTCCTGTATCTCTTCCCTTTCCGCCTCCTCCGCCTCCTCCTTCGGTGTTCCTGCAGCTTGCTTTTCCTCCGCTACTTCCAGATCCAACTATGACTCTCACTCCACCTTCTCATCCTCAGCCGTGCTCCTCCGCCTCTCCCTCCCCTCTGCTCCTGTCGCGATTCCTGGAGTCTTCTTCTCCCCTCCTCGTTTCCACTCTAACTCCTATGCTAACTCCCACTCTCCCTCATTGCCATCCTCCCTATCGCCATCTTCTCTCCTCTCAGAATCCTTCTCCGACATCGTAGTAGGAGATCTCCTATGGATTCGTCCCTGGCTCTTTTCTCCTGGTGTCAGAGCCCTGGACCCCTTCGCTGATGTCGTTACGTTCGTCTCTTCCCTGATTGACCAAGTCATCGCCTCTTCCTCTTCCTCTTCTTCCCCTACTTCTGAGTCTCCCTCCTCTAACTCCTCCCTCACTTCCTCCTCCTCCTCCTCCTCCTCCTCCCCCTCCTCTTCCTCTTCATCTGACTCCGCTGATTCACCTCTGTCCTTCCTCTCTGCCTCTTCACTCCTTCCTTCTTCTTCTGTTAGTTCAATTTTGTCTAAATTCCCTCTTGAGATTCTCAATTTGAAGTTAAAAGAATACTCTTCTATCGCCCAGTCCTCTATCACCATTTCTCACCACGTACACGATGCCGTTGCCTCCTGTTCGTCTTCTTCCTCCTCTACCTCATCATCATCATCCTCTTCCACTTCTGGTTCTCCCTTCTCCCCCTCCCTTCCCTCTTCTGTGATCGTTAATCTCCCAAGGGGCGTGGCCTCGGCCATCCCCCTCTCTCTCGCTGCGAACAAAGAGAGGGAGAGAGAGAAGAAGGGAGAAAGAGACGTCGAGAACCCCAGTGAAGGAGCAGAAGTAGTGGAGGAGTACAGAGAAGGTCCGTTGACCTCAATGAACGTGGCTGGAGAAGACGATGGGTGGAGTCCTCTTGGTGAAAGTGATGTTGTCGAGGGGCACGTAGTCGCTAAAAACAAAGGCTTCATAATGATATCTGTGGACCCGTCGGCTCAGCCGTTGAGGAGAAGAAACATTGCAATTGCTACTGCTTTTGCCATCGCTAGAATGACGTACACAGCCAGCAATAGCACTACACACAATGGCCAAGCCAACACCCCTTCCCTCTCCGACGCTCATTCGCATTCCTCTTCTCCTTCTGTCCCCTCTTCCTCCTCCTCCTCCAAGAAGAGGACGAGCGAAGAGTATTCGGATTCGGACTCTGACTCGGATTCGGACTCAGAAGAAGAGAACGAGGGAGAGGGCGAAGGGAAGGAGAAGGGAGAAGGAGAAGGAGAAGGAGAGAACGATGGAGAGGGAGAGGGAGAAGGGGAATTGCTGGTGTCTGAATTGTTTTCCTTCAGGGCTATGGGGAACAGCTCGGAGCCCGTGTCGTCGTTGATATCGATGCTGTTGAGCGATGAGGGAGGGTGGGGGTGGCATATTTCTAAGGGTCCCTCCTTCACGTCCCACTCCCGCATTCGAAAGGCTATCCGAGCTGTGTCTACGTCTGCTGCGGAGTCATTTCGTATTGCGATCGGAGGGGTGGCCGAGAAGGGGGGCACCGGTGTAGCTGGGATCGTGAAGACGGGGGAAAAGCTGATCGCGATGAGACTAGAGGGGAATAAACAAGGTGGAAATGGAAATGACAAAAACAAGAAGAAAAACAGAAACATCAGCCACAACAACAACAACAACAACAACGACAACGGCGCCCTGGGGTCTACAGGGGGAATGGAAATGGGAGTGGTGGGGGTGAGAGGGGGAAGTGCGAGCAGCGTGGAGGGAAAGAGAGCGGAGCTCAAGAGTCCATGCTTCCACTCAAAGACGACTGTAACTCTAGTGGGTGCTCTCTCTGTGAACGGTAGCCATGCGGTAGAGGCCCTGAATCCCATTTCGGAGGGTTACGTACACCGAATGCTAACAACATCCTTCGTAGCCGACCCCCCTCCTCCCCCCTTGCATCTCCGTCAACCTCACAGCCAGACTCAGTCACACATTCCTTCCTCTTCATCTTCATCCTCCTCCTCTCACCCCTCTTCTTCCTCTTCCCCTTCCTCATCTCTTTCCGCTTGCGCTCCAATCTTCGTCCCCTCTTCTTCTTCTTCATCTTCTTCGTCTTCTTCGTCTTCTTCCCTCTCACCCCCTACTGCCGCTTCTTCTCCTGCGCTTTCCTCTTCCTCCTCTCCTTCTTTTATCTCAGACCCTCTTCGGTTGTCTCAAATAGCGTCCCTCCTGCGTCTTCACAACCGTATTTCCCCTTCTCCTGCCCTTCTTAGAGAGATGTCAGCTGTCTCTACTTACCTGTCTTCCCCCAACACTCCCCACCCCCTTCTTCCTCCTCCTCTCCCCCTCCTCCCTCTCCCTCTTCTGTCCTAAACCTCTCTCAGCGTTCTGCTATTTCCCATGCTTTATGTCGGTATATTTCGTTAATTCAAGGGCCTCCAGGAACGGGGAAGACCACCACTGCCATCCACCTCATCTCCACCTTCGTCCGCATTGTCGTCCCTCTCCGCCGGGCCGCATGCTCGTCTGCCCTCGCGGCAATCGCTCGGAGTATCATGAGCTACACGAAACACATCGGCGGAACCAAGAAGAACAAGGTCAACGCTCAAATCAAATCCATAGCGGCCTCTTCCGTCCCTTTCGCCGCCGCTTGCGCAGCGAAGGAGCTGAGCGGAAGCTAAGGGAGATTGAGGAGAGGGGAATAGATGGTGCACATTCGGAGGAGGAGGAGGAGAAGAAGCAGTCGTGAGAGAACTTCTCTCCTCTTCTACGGGGAAAAAGGACGCGGATGCGGAGCAGATGGTTAAAACAGCTGTGGAGCAGAGGTGCATGGCGGGGCCCGTGTTGGCTACCGGATTCTCCCACATCGCCGTGGATGAGATCGCCATCGGGTTGAAGAAGAGGGGAATCAAGATCCTCCGTCTCTCCTCCTCAGATGAAAAGGTATCTCCCTCCCTCTCCGACTTCCTTCTTGACGCTTATTTTAGAAGACATCCTTCTTATGCGGAGTTGGCGAAGCTTAAGTATCAGGTGCAGGAGCACTGGGAAGGGGAGAGGGAGAGAGAGGGAGAGAGGGAGAGGGAAAGAGATAGATTCAGGACGAGAGACAACGGATATGGGGGAGGGTCTTACGGAGGGCACCCTTCGTCTTCACTCTCTTCTTCTTGGGTTACTGCGAAGACTCGTCGCAGATTATACAAAAGCATAGCTGAACTAGAAAGTAAAATGACCGGAGACATCATCCGCAGTGTAGACGTCGTCTGCGTCACCTGCATTGGTGCCGGGGCCTCTCAACTGTCGAAGTGGACGTTCCCTCTCGTGGTGCTCGACGAGGCGTCGCAGACCACAGAGAGCTCTGCACTGATTCCCATCTCCAAGGCGGCGGGGCAACTAGTGCTGTTGGGAGATCAGATGCAGCTGCCTCCTACGCTCAGACACGAGTGTCTCCGCCTCACCCCTCTAAACCTCACGCTCTTCGATAGGCTGATTGCGGGGGAACATCAACTGGCGTTCTTCATGAGGAAGAAGCGAGAAGGGGAGGGAATTAGAGCGGCTGAAGGAAGAGATGCGAGAGGTGGAAGTAAACAACTCACTCACTCCTCTTCCTCCTCTTCCTCCTCTTCCTCCTCTTCCCCCTCTTCCTCCACCCTTCTCGATATTTTGTCTCCAGCAGCAGGCGCGGCAGATGAGCACGATGACCGCGGAAGCGGCGGACTCTTCATGTTGTCAATACAGTATCGTATGCACCCCACTATATCTATCTGGCCTTCTCACATGTTTTACGGAGCTAAACTACTGGCTGGCACTTCTTCTAGCCTCCGGATTCCCCCTCCTGGATTCCCTTGGCCAATCGCTAAAGAATGCGAGAAGGAGGAGGAGGAGGCAGGAGTAGGCTCGGAGACTGAACACGAGGAGAGCGATGATAGGGGCGGAGAAACGGAGGCTGGCAGAGAAAGAAAACATCTTACAGCAACTACTTCCTCTTCCTCTTCTTCCTCCTCTTCCTCCTCTTCCTCCTCCCTCCGCTCTCCTTTTAGTCCTTTCCCCACTTCATCTTTGATTGATCGACCAGGGGTATCACCCTTCTCTCCCTCGCCCTCGATTTCCTCCTCCCCTCTTTTATCCTGGGTGTTTTCTTCTCTTCCGTGTGCCTGCTCGTCTGCTTCCGCTGAGTCCTCTGCCTCTGCAGGGGTAGGCTTCGGAGGAAAAGGAAGCGTGGAGGGAGTGGAGGGAGCTAAAGCAGGCTCCCCCGCCCCCGCCGCCTTTATCCCGTGTTTCACTCCTGAAACGAGCCAGGGAATGAGTAAATTGAATGCGGGTGAGGCAGCCATCATCGCTCGACTTGTACAGAGCTTCGTGAGGAACGGCGTCAGTCCCTTCGAAATAGCCGTCGTTTGCGCGTATCAGTCACAGGTGAATGCAATCAAAGGCATTCTATCGGTTCCCGACAAGAAGCAAGTCATCGCGAGCCAAAGGAGGGAGAGAGAAAGAGAGAGAGGCAGGCACCCGTCGTCGTTTTCTTCGTCTTCGTCCTCGTCCCACTCGGCTCCTCCCCCTCCTTCTCACGCATTGACTGGCCTGGAAGTAGCATCTGTGGACTCGTTCCAAGGGAGAGAGAAGGACGTGGTGATCTTCTCGACGGTGAGATCTAACACTAAAGGGAGCGTGGGTTTCCTCTCTGATTTTAGAAGGCTTAACGTGGCGGTGACAAGGGCTCGGAAGGGGCTGATCGTCGTGGGCAACCCGTTCACGTTGAGGAGAGATAGTGTGTGGAACTCCTACGTCGAGTGGTTCAGGAGGAACGAACTCATCGTGCATCCCAAGTCTCTCCTCCCTCTCTCTTCGCAGTCCCCTCTTCTTCCCCTCTCTACTCTGTCCGCTGACTCCTCTCTCTCATCTCAGCAACCCACTCTTTCCTCCCAGTCTCTCTCTGTTCCTTCCACTTCCCCTTCTTCCTCTCCTTCTTCCTCCCCTTCTTCCCTTTCCCCTTCCCTTTCCCCTTCCCTTTCCCCTTCCCTTTCTCCTTCCCCTTCCCCCGCTTCCTCCTCCACTCCCCATGGCCTCAGCCGTCACTCGGGCTCCCACTCCCTTCCTTCGTATCATCCCATTCTACTGCTGGGACTTATGCTCAGAACAAAGCTTATAGCAACAACAACAACTACTACAACAATAGGAGTTACAACAACAACAACAACAGCTATGCCAACAGAAACAAGAGCCAGTTCTCGCATATTCAACAACAACAACAACAGCAGGATAACTTTTTCTCTCCCTGCCTCTCCACACTCACCTCCTTTCTCTCCTCCCACCCCCTTGGCCCCCCACTCCTCTATCTCCTCCCCCTCTTCCACTCCCTCCATCTCTTCCCCTCCTCTCCACCCCTCCCCCTCCTACTCTTCTTCGTCCCATTCTCTCGCCAATTCGAACTCGCCGTTCCCCTCTTCTCCTTCTCTGAACCCGCATTCAGTGTCATCTTCTTCTCTCTCTCCCTTGCCCACTTCCCTTCCCTCTTCTTCAGATGATTTCCAGTACCAAACTTTGTCTTCTTCATCTTCCGCACCTGTACAACAGCAACAGCAACAGCAATTCAATAGATTCACGCCTCAATACAACTACAACAACAGAAGCAGGCACGCGTATGCCAGCATTTCACCTCTCCATGGCGACTCTTCGAATGGAAATTTGAATGCTCACTCGAACGAATACAAGGGCCCTGATCAGCAGCAGGGAATGCAGAGGGGTGGAAGAGGAGGCAATCAGCATATTAGAAGGCAGTAAACTAAAGGGACTCAAAGGGGAGGGTAGAAAGGGAAGAAAGGGAAGAAAGGAAAGGGAAGGGAATGGAAGGGCAGAGAAAGGAAGAGTAGGGAAGAGAAGCGAAGGAAACGTCTCAATTTAGTACTGGTTTTCCTCCGTAGATAAGCTTATGTGCTTGTGCATAGCTTTCCAAGACATACGCACGCTCTTTACGCCGGGTGTGGTCAATTGTTTAGCGTAGGTCGTAGTGTAGAACACCTTAGTTTAGTTTCGTTCAGTTTTATTGTTTTTCTTCTTCGACTTTTATCCGAAATAGTTTTCCGGCGCATGCTCGTTTTTATTTTTTGTTCCTTTTTTTTTTTTTTTTTTTTTTTTTTTTTTTTTTTTTTTTTTGCTATTCTTGAAGCTTGTGTGTGACTATTTCATTACTACGTGATCATAATATAATAGATCACGTGTGTGCTATCTTTTTCCTCTTCCTTCCCTCTTCCCTCCCCTCTTCCCTCCCCTCCCTTCTGTCTTTTCTTGTGTGTTTGTGTATGTATATTTGTATTTCTTTTTTTTGTTCATGTTTTGTAGTGTTCGACTTCGTAGATATTTTCACTTCGCATGTATCTTGGCTTACTCGCATGCTCGTTCATTCGCATTCATGTCCTTGCTTGTCTTTTCTTTTTTATCGTTTGTTTTTATTGTTTGTTTTTATTGTTTGTTTTTATTGTTGGTATTTTTGTATTGTTTTTATTTATTCTATAATTTGTATAATTTTATTGTTTGCATTGCTTTTATGGTTAGTATTATTTTATTGTTTTTATTTATTCTATAATTTTTATTGTTTTATTGTTGGTATTGTTTTCATTGCTTGTTTGTTTTATTAGTTTGCATTGTTAATATTTTTTTACTGAGATCAGAAAGTATATGTTTCATCACTTGGATCAATTGTTTCAACAGAATTCCTAGTTTTCTTTTCTTTTCTTTACTTCTGTTTACATTTCTTTCAAGTTGGCTCCCAATTTAACTCTTCTGTTCTGATTTCTTTATTTAATTATTGAATCGTAAACCTCAACTCTGGCCTACGCTTAGTGCTTACATGCGATGCCTGTATTTACCGTATTTCATTTTGTCCTTTACTTGTATGCAGGTGTCTCATGATTTGCGCGGTATTATGATAGCAATATGTTTAATTTACGTGTTGGTTTTGTTTCTATATTCGTATTTGCTCGTTCGGCCTTTTGTTAGTTCGCGTTGTTTCCTTGTTTTCTATTTTAATTGTGCAATTACAGTAGGATGTGGTTTCAATCTTTTTTTCTTGTTTTTTTCCGTTCTTGCTGTGCTTGCTTCTACGTTGTTTGGTATGTTCTTTTTGTTACGAAGGCGAGAGCTTTCAATAATTGTATCTTTTTTGTTTCTTTTTTGTTATAGATACATAGTTAGTACATACAATGCTTTCTCTCTTTGCGTGGGTTAACTCAATGCACCCATGTTGTGCATTTGTATTCACGCGTACGACTTCAGCTACTCTGACTGATGACTTTGAAAGTGCGAATTCCCGTGTTTGCGTGTCCCTTGCTCAGCGTTGGATTTATACTCCCGCATGCACGCACATGTACGTTCGCCTTTCTAGGCTGCGTCGGAGTTGTTATGTCTATTTTTAATAAGTCTTTTTTTATTTCTATTTGCACTTCGATTCGCTTCGTTGTTAGTTTTTTTTTTTTTTTTTCTTTTCAAGTTTTTTCCTTTTTTTTTTTTTCGTGCTCCCTCTCCCCCCCCTCCCCCCTCTCCCCCCTCTCCCCCCTCTCCCCCCCTCTCCCCCCCCCCACTTCTCTCTCACTACCACCCTTTTTTTTTTCTTTTCACCTCTTTCGTTTTCAGTTTCCTTTTCCTATTCTCCTCCTTTTCCTTTTTTTTTTTTTTCTGTTCGATTTGTTTTTTTTTGATTTTTTGCTTTTTTGCTTTTTGCTTTTTTTTTTTTTTTTTTTTTGCTTTTTTTTTTTTTGCTTTTTTACTTTTTGCTTTTTTTGCTTTTTTAATTTTTTTTGTTTTTTTTGTTTTTTTTGTTTTTTTGTTTTGCTTTGCTTTGCCTTGCATTGTTCCTACGAACATTCACTCGATGTGTGTTGGGCTGTGCGGTCTTTGCCACAAGTAAGCAAAATGTCTTCTACTTCTATTTGTGTTTTGTTTTTGCCGGGTTTTATTCAATTAACGTGGCTTGGTTCCGAAGAAGAGCATGGTTTCCCGCCTCCTTTCCCCTCTTTCCTCCGTTCAGGAGACTTGTTGGAAGAGGATAAGGAAAGGGACATAGATAGCGGGCTGCTTTACTCTGGCCTCTGTCCCCGCACGCGTAATATACAACTCGGTGGGACGACCCTCGTCCCCTCATGCATGCCTCGCCTCCTATGATCGCATGTAAATGACGATTCGATCGCTCGCCACGTCCTGCGTAGGAAATTCAGTCTGTCGTACCGAAGCGACGGTTTCAACCGCATTGCTTCGGTGAATGTGTATGGGTAGTTCTTGCTGTTGCGGAGGAGCATATATTCAGAGAGTAACACGGCAGAATACAACCGTGATTAGCCGTGATGGGACGAGTTGAGTTTTGTGTAATGGTAACTTAATGAGAACGAGTAACAACTGTTAACTTTTTTTTATCATCGCGAAGTTCGTTTTCTTTTTCTTTGTTGTTTCCTTTTTTTTTTTCTTTTTTTTTTTTTTGCACGCGTTGCTCATTCGCTCGTCCAGTCAGTCTCACTTGAGATTTTACGGATAATACCACTGACTAGCGAACTCCATACGACAGTTGATCGTGCTAGATATTTTATGATACATTTACATCAAATCTATTTATATGTGTGTCTGTAAGTTATTTGGGAGGTTTTTCAGTTCGTATGCGTGTAATTCGTTAGCTCGGGATCGTTGTTTTCTCTTGAAGAAGCCCCTTTTATTGATACGAAGTATTTGCATGTTGTTGATTGTGTACGCCTCGAAGTCACCTCCATACTTGATACTCATATGTGGGCTTCTCTTGAATTCTTCGGACCGTGATTGTGTGGTATAGTTTTTATCCGTTCTGGGCGTAAACCGTGTTACTACTTTCAATGTTGCATGGCAACGTGACCTCTCGCTCTCTGCGCCTCGGCCTCCCCTTTCTCCTTCTCTTTCTCCTTCTCTTTCTCCTTCTCTTTCTCCTTCTCTTCTCCTTCATCTTCTACTTCATCCCCTCCTTCTCTTCCTCTTTATCTTCCTATTTATCTTCCTCTTTCTCTGCTTGTTTCTGCTTCTTTCTCCTTCTTTTTCTCTTTCCCCTTTTCTCCTTCTCCTCTCTTGTCTTCATATCTTCGTCTCTTCATCTCTTCATCTCTTCATCTCTCTTCGTCTCTTCATCTCTTCATCTTTGTTCGGATTGTCTTTTTTCTCCTTCGCTTTCATCCCTCTCCCGCTGCTTTCCTTTCATTGCATTTGATTCCCCTTCACTCCCTCCCCTCCCTTTCCTTTCCTCTCACCCCCTTCCTTTCCGTCCTCTCTTCTCTTCTCCTCTGTTCTGTTCTTTCTTCTCTTTCTTTTCTCGTGTCTTTTTCAACATGTTTTCTTATTCTCTTATTTTATCTCTTCTCGCTTTATTCCTTCCCTTCGCCCCCTTCTCTTCCTCCTTCCTTCCTCCTTCTCTTCCTCCTTTCTTCACAACCTCTGTTCTCCCCAGATTCGAAGGAATTATTTTTCCACTACTCAATATACTCTTATTTTCTTAACGTTCATTTTTTCTTTCTCCTTTCTTTTGTTGTGTTTTATTTCTCGGTTTTTCCTTCGTTGCAATCGTCAGCATTGACATCGAGGAATAAAGACACAAAAATGAAAACAACACGTTTGGACGAATCCACTGCAGTGCAGAACTACAATGCAGATTGATTATTTTTTTTATTTTGCTATTTCCATTTTATCTGCTCCTTATCCTGTAGATTCCATATTCGTTGCCCGTCTTGCGCTTCACCGTCTCAAGTTCAGGTACTCGCATTTTGACGAACAAAAAAACATTAGATCGATGAGGATCGAGCTCCTGGACCGCCGATATTTATGGAAATGAAGAGTTTAACGTTCGAATTGTCTCTAATAGTGAGTCTCTAGTCAGCGGCTACCCCTAAGCTATACTTTGAAAATCTCATTGCAATTTATTATTCAGAATTGTGAATTCCGGTGTCTTTTGTGTCAAAGAATCATCAGACTGTACAGCGTTGAAGCAGTTTTTTTTTAAAACGAATAACTGTGGGGTTAGTTGTGTACGATGTTTCAAGGAGTGCATGCCTCGGTAGCGAGGTTAGTAGTATGAACACGTCCGTATGAATACTTGTATATATTACGGTGCGGCGCGTGTTTAAAAATAATCAAGTGCTTGTAGGTAAGGCAAGAGTACTTCTTCCCCTTGGTTCTACGACGGAGTGTACAGATGCTCAAGTTCCACACGAATAGGGAATAGTGTGTTGGATAGAAACAGAGAGAATATACGCTTACGTTAAAGATAAGAAACCTGCCAATATATGCACCTTTATGAGTCCAACTAATGTTCTGAAATATGAATGAATGCGAGAATCGACAGATCTTGATTGTGTTGCAGTACTAATGTCCCAGTCAGTCCACAGTTAGTTCTGGTAGTCGTCGAATGCGATATACAGAAACCATACCCTACGAAGCGTAGAGAAAGAAAGAGGAAGCAGGATTCAATATATCAAACAATCAAGTACAAATGCAGACTCAACATCGATTACAGTATGCGCTAGACAGTTCAATGAATATGATTTACATCGATGGGTGTTATGCAAAGTTATAGTTCTTCTTATGAAATCAATAGCGAACGAACGAAATCCAAGCGGAAAATATCCAAGCACGTATTTATAAATATCTAGGACAAGAGTCGAATAATTAGGAAAGTATGAGAGTGCGTAAATGTGTGCGCGAGTGTGCATGTGTGTATGTGTGTGTCTCTGATGAGGAAAGGAGAAGGCAAGAGGAAGGAAAGAGATGAAAAAGGCAGCGAAGCGATCAAGCGAGCAAACGAAGAAATGAAGAAACAAACAAACAAACAAACAAACAAACGAACAAACGAATGCATGATAAGATTCCCAAGCATGCAAAAGTTAATAACAATCAACAAAAAATCTAAAAAAAAAAAGAGACGAGAAGAGAGGAGAGGAGAGGGGAGAAGGGACGATGAGTGAAAAGAATGAGAAAGAAGAACACAATTAAATAGTTCTAAGCAGAAAACGTAAATTCCATGCAATGGGTGAGGTGAAGAGAAGGGAGGAAGATGAGGGGTGAGAGGTATCAAATGGAAAAATGAATGAACACGAAGAAGCAAGAGAACGGTTGAGAGTGAGAGAAGAGACGAGAGAAGGACAAGAGAAGGAGAAACAGAAAAACAAATCTCAACAAAAAAGGAATGCAGTCAAATGAACGAACGCGTTAGGAGTGAAATCCACTCTACACATACAAACAAGAACGAAGAGTTACGTGCACACAATGCGGAACATACATAAACCGTTCAAATTGAGATCAAGAAGAACACGAAGATGTGAGAAAATCAGGGAGAACAAAACAAGGAAGAAAGAGAAAAGGAAATAGAAGAGCAAGCGAAGGGGCGAACGAGAGAGAATAAGAGACGGTGAGGAACAATGAAAAGCAATAAAAGAGAGTTTGAATAATTCAGAGGTGAGGAAGTGAAGAGAGATGAGGGGAAGAGGTGAGAAGATGAGGAGGAAGAGATGAAGAGATGAAGAGATGAAGAGATGAAGAGATGGAGAGATGGAGAGATGGAGAGACGAAGAGACGAAGAGAGGGAAAGAGATGAGATGGGTCATACATCATGTTACGTACGATCTACGATCAGTTGAATCATCGATAAGCATGCAGAGACTGAAGGAAAGAAAGAGAGAGACAGCCAACCAGGGTTATTCCGACCGTGAAGAGAGAGGAAGGGAGAAGGAAAGAGAGAGGAAGGAGAAGAGAGATCAAGAGAGACGAAGAGAGACGAAGAGAGAGACGAAGAGAGAGTGAAAGATGCACAGTATGAAACGGAGCATATAATCAAGCGACAGCGCAGGAGATATTTATTCCATATCGAAACGCATTCATATTTCAACACACAGCCACGATATACGTTCTCTCAAATCTCTCTCCTCCTTCCCTTCTTTCCTTCTGTATCTAATTCGAAAACAGATCAAGCATCAAGTGCATTCATTTTTCCAAATCTGTTACCGTTATAAATATCTTCGTCCGCCAGTTTCGCTGTTGCACATCTGTCCTTTCTTTCTGACTACCCACTTCCCTTCCCATGATCTTTACCGACCCCCTTCCTTTGCCTTCCACCATTCCTTCCCTTCTCTCCTCCATTGTTGGATTGCCCTCAGAATGGAGATCTTACTGCCCATCTTACTGGGATTGAGGGTTGGTGAAGTAGTGCTTGGCGTAGTCCTCAGCAGCCTCCTTGCTGTGTCCGCTCTTGAGGTAGAAGTCGAGGTAGTAGAGATAGGTGGGGTGAGACTTGTAGGAAGCATCGGCGACAGGGGCAGCAACAGGCTGGTGCTGAAGTTGAGCCTGGGGTTGAGAGTAGGGGTTGGCAGCGTAAGCTCCGGGTCCTCCTCTGTTGAATCTGTCTCCTCCGTATTGCTGCTGCTGCTGCTGCTGCTGGGGCTGTCCGTATCCGTAGCTTCCGTTGTATGCAGCGTAGTTGTTGTTGTTGTATCCTCCGTAGTTCTCCTGGGGGTATCCTCCGTTTCCTCCCTGTTGCGCGTATCCTCCGTAAGAGGGAGCACCGTAGGAGTTTCCTCCGTAGTTTCCTCCGGCCTGGTTCTTGGCCTGGCTTATCTGGATAACCTTGTTGATCTCTGCCTTTGCTTGGTCGATCTGGTAATCCGAATTGGCGATTAGCGTGATCTCTCTGGTCGCATTGCTGTCGTCCTTAGAGATTTGGAGACGCACACCCGTCTGCGACTGGATAGCCTTGACGGTGTCTCCCTGTAAGCGATGAAATAGGAATTAACATATACACGTAGCGCAAGCAGAGTTAGTTTTCGTTTCTGACAAACAGCTAAAAGAGGTGAAGAGCAAGTATCAAGGGGTGTGTGTATGCACGAGTACGTGTTCAAGCATATGTGCATGGGTATACGTGCATGTAGATGTATGCGGCATGATAATACCTTTCTTCCTATGATGACTCCGACCATGTTGTTAGGGACGTGCATAACAACAGATCTAGCTCCGATGGGAACAGAGGGGGTAGAGGCAACTCCAGAGCGGTTCTCTGTGGCCTGGTGGATAACGATCTCGATCTCTGCCTTGGCCCTGGCGACCTGCGCAGGCTCTCCGATTAGGGTGAGCGCACGCTGTGAATTAGAGGGGTCACAGACTCCGTCTTTCTCAATCTGAACGCAACAAGCGGAACGCTGCTGCAGCTGCTTGATGTTCTCTCCAGCCTTTCCTATCAACATTCCCACTGCGTTGTTGGGGATCGTCATCGAGAGGAAGTTTCCCTGCGAACGAAAAAAAAAGAAAAAAGGTGAGCGGGAGAGAAAGAGAAGGGAGAGAAAGAGTGTGCAAAGGGATGAAAAAAAAAGCAGAAATGGATTAGCTCGGTGAAAAGTGAACAAGGGTAAGAGAGAGTGTGAGTAAAAGAGTGGAAGTGACAAGTGAAAGTGACAGAGTGAAAGTAAAAACATGTTTACCCTGGTGGCGGGGTCGTTTCTGACGGCATCTCCGAGTCCAACGGGTTGCTCGTTGGAAGGGTTAGGGGAGGACACGATACGGTCGACCTCGAGTCTTCCGAGGTCGGTGTTGTGCTTAGGTCCGAGGATTGTCACGGTACGGGTGGGGAGGGGAGGCTGGGCCTCGGGGGCAATCTGGACGGAGCAGTTGATTGCCTTCTGGAAGATCTTGATCGACTGTCCCTGCTTACCAATCAACAAACCAACCTTGTCGTTGGGGATCTCGAACTCGATCTTCTCGGGCTGGGGACCGGAGGTCGCAGGGTTATTGGAAGGGTGTTGTCCTTCTCCGGGCTCTCCGCTGCGCAATCTTTTTCCCCGTCAATAGACTCTCCGAACGCCACGCGCTCAACCTCCTCCTTTGCCTTCTGCACGATCTCGGAGGTAGCTCCCACGATAACAACAGTCGAGGGAGAACTGCCCCTCCTCCTTCTGGAGAGAAAGAGTTACATTCAAACGAGCCTCGACCTCGGCCTTCTTGTCCTCGTCGTTTGCGATCCACTCAACGGACTCCACACGGGGAACGACAACCTTGTCCACGTACTTTCCCTCCGCGTTCACGGCAACAGTGTTGTCATCAGCAGCGGAGGCAGAGATCTCGTCGAAACCACGCTTTCTCTTTCCAACTTCCTCATCTTCGGTGCTGGCAGCAGCAGACTCAGTCTCCTGAGGAGAAGAAGCGACGACCTTCTCGGTGGTCTCGACGGCAGGGGAAACTTCCTCTGTGAATGTATACATGCACATTGCATGGTCGTATTTCATTGCACATACATTGCAGGCGTGCAGTTTCAAATTTAAAAAGGGTATTGGCCAGAGTTTAGAAGAGCTAGAACAAAAAGTTGGTTGATCGGTTGGAGGGAAAATAGGGGTGTTCAAGGAAAGTTCAACTTGTTTACATGCACGCAATACAATCATCTACATATAATACTTACGATGTTCAGTGTTATCACTCATTATGTTCTTTCTTGCAAGCAGAATAAAACCTAATCTTTCAGACTATATCGTTTTTTTTCTCCTCAACCAAAAAAAAATCTGTCAGATATTTTGAGAAAAAAGTGATAAATCATTAAAAATGGAAGGAAATTATAATAAGAATGCGTTAGAGTCGCTACTCCTTGCACATATAAAGAAGCGTGTACTAAATTTGACAATTGAAATTATTCCCTAATGTGTTTCTTTGATAAATATCAATTTGTATTTATTAGAAATAGCTTCTAATACCACTAATAATGAAAAAATCTGTCATTCAAGTCAAGGTTGTGAAAGCTTCAACCAAATAAACACATGCAACATTATGCTCCTTTTACACCGCTTTGCTTTATACAAACAGCTGTTTGTGGATAGTCAGTGTATGTTGTTGCTGAAAATGTATATAAATGAACCGTAAATTTGAGTTCTACAAGCCTGTGCATAGTGGTAGATAATATCTTGCCCTTCCTTTCCTTTGTGTAGCTACATATTCTTTCTACACATTCAATGTCCTGTGGCATGCATTATCAAATGTTTGCAAGCAAAGATGTGCACATTTTATTCTACATATGTATATTTGCTTGTTGGTATTAAAAATGTGAACTTTGAGGTCTCTGTGGATGTAGTGCTTAGAGTTTTAAGCATTTACATAACAGAATTATTTTACATACATAGTATTATCATTTCCTGTTCAATTCCCCCTTATTCATAACAGCAAGTGCAAACCACCGCAACTTTGCAATTCTATAAACTAAAACGGTATACAGAAGAAGGGAAATTTGCTCGACGGCTAAAGTAGAAGACTATCGCATTGCTCTTTCTGTGGAGTATTTTGCACAATTGTAGCAGATAGCGCATAATAGACCCAACGCAAAGCTGCAAGATCCTATGCACGTGTAAAGAGAGTTAATGTTTTAAAAGATTCTGTCAAAGACATTTACTTCTTGGCTCGCTCATATGCCTATATTTCAAATTAGAACCATCTGCTCACAATTGATGATACGACGAACAACTTTGGCTAATCACTGCTTAATGATTGTACAATGCTGCTATTGACCAGGCTGTACTCACTGCAGAGTTTACACTGAATTTGGATAACCAACTCCTGTTTTTCTGAATAGCTACGTAATGCATAACATACTTAAACCATATAGCACTTCCATTGTTCTTCGTGTGCCTGAAAAAGAAATTAAAAATATCCTCAAAAACATGTCGTTTGAAAAAAAAAAACGAAAAAAACATTGCACAAGCTTCTTTGTGTTCTTATTCAAGCATCATCAAATAAATGTGCATATTTATTATTGTCTAGTTCATCTCGAATTTTTGTACATTTATTTCATCGTTTGTTTGTTCGAAAACGTATGTTTTATTGTTTAGACATTGCAATAGAAGGAACAAAGAACAAGGTTTCATGCTTGTTTATGGCATTCGAAGAACATAATAGCGAACGAAAAAAATATGTATGTATGAAAATGGACAAAACTATGCGTGTGTAAAATTCTGACTTGTGTTGGTAGAGTCTATTTGTTCCTGTGGACAGAAAAGCTATCAGGTGAGAACGGACAATGTTTCCTGACTCGAACCGAACAGAGCCAAAGAAGGATAAACACGAACTCACGCAACGAGAAACACCCCCGTATTCTCAGACATCTCTATTGATGCCAATGCATCTGCTGATGAGCATGTTTTGCTCATTAATATCGACGAATCGAACCTCGCACACGACGAGCTAGAGGAGGGAGGGGAGGGGGGCAGGAGAGGAGAGGAAAGGAAAGAAAACGGCGCACAGGCAAGTTCTCCTCTTGGGAGTCCACGAGTGTCTGGGGGAGAGGGCATCGGGGTGGGAGCGGGGGAAGGCAGGGGTATTAGGGCAGACGGAGGCATGACTAAATCTTTTTTCGACTGTTAAGTTCTTTGGCATCTCAAGGAGAAGGGGACGCGGAAGGGAAAGAAAGTGAGAGTAGGAGTGGGAAGGGAAAGGGAGGGGGAGGAAAGGTGGAAATGATAGGAAGTGGGAACCAGGGGCAAAATATAAAGCTATGATGGTGAAGGGAAGGAGAGAGGAGGAACAACAAAGCGAGAGGTGAGGAGGGAAAGAGAAAGGAAACCGTGACGGAAGAAGGAAGAGACGAAGAGGAAGGAGGAGAGGGGGAGGACGCGAGGCAGCAGAGAGAGAAAGAGAGAGAAAAAGAAATAGAGAAAGAGAAAGAGAAAGAGAAAGAGAAAGAGAAAGAAAAAGAGAGGGGGAATGGAGACTGGAGAGAAAGAGGGAGAGAGAGAGAGAGGGGGAGAGATCGCGATCCGAACGTAGAGAAGGGTACTGTGCGTGTGAAGAATAAGCGTGTTCGCGTGCCATCTAGTGGCGGGAGAGGCAGCAGAGGGGACGTGTTCGCGTCGATGTTTCTGTCATCTCGTCACTCCTCAATGACTGCGCTTGGCCACGCTGTCCTAAGCGGAGACTTTCCTCTCCTCAAGTGGTTGGTCCGGAGCGCATTTTCGGATCCCAACGCGTGTGACTCGTTCGGCTCTACCCCCCTGCACTACGCAGCAGCGGCAGGGAGGGAGAGGAAGCGGCGTTCTTGATTGACATAGCGAAGGCGAATGCACATGTACGTGATGTGGATGGGCGGATGGCAGTGCACTACGCTGCTGAGGGAGGGAACGTTGGAGTGCTCAAGTGTTTGCTCGAGAGGCAGGGGGAGCAGGCAATGGGGGAGGACGGATGTGGGAGGAGCTTTCTCTGGGTGATGGTTGAGCTCGGTATGGAGGAGGAGGTGAGAGAGGTGGTGGGAGCGTTTCCGTGGCTATTTAAGTGGGTGGGGAAGAGAGTGGGGGTAGTGAGGGTGGAGATGGTGGAGGGAGAAATGGTAAAGAAGATAATTGAGATAGATGGGGAGGAGGGGAGGAAGGGGGAGGGAAGGAAGGGGAAAGCCAAGGGAGAGGAGAAGAGGGGAGAGGGGAGGAGAGAAGAGGATGACGGGAAGAAAGGGATTAGTTTTGTGTTGAGTGGAGTCATTCCCAATGAGAAAGCGATTAAGATGGAGGAGGTGAGGACGAAGGAGGAAGAGCACGAGGAAGAGGAGGCGAAGAGGGAGCAGGAGGAAAGGGGTGAGGAGGGAGATGCGAAAAAACGCATGAAAAGAGAGAAAGAGGATAAAGAGAGGAAGGAAGGAAGGACTAGCTAGTATTGCTACGATGTTCATATGTCCTGAGCGAGCGTTCCCCGCTCCCTCTCCCTCCCTCACCTCCCACTTCCCTTCCTTTTATTTTCGCCCATTCCCCTTCCTCTTCTTCTTCTTCTTCTTCTTCTTCTTCATTCTCGTCCCCCACCCCCTCTTCTCCCTCTCCCCTTCCCCTCTTCCTCTATCCCCTCCCCACCCTTATCTTCCTTCTCTACTTCTTCTGCTTCTCCACCTGCTCCTCCCCCTGTCTCCCTCTCCCTCTCCTCCTACCTACAGATATTGAATGATGAAGAAATAGAAATAAAGCGGAGGCTAAAAGTAGGTATGGGGGGGAAGGAGAAGGTGAAGGGGAAGGAGAAGGGGAAGGAGAAAGAGAAGGAAAGGGTTTGGTCCCGTCAATGTCAGCGCTTCCCCTAGCCCTCCGCCGCTCTCTCTCTCTCCTCGGCCTCCCTCCTCCTCCTCTTTATAGAATAGCGGAGATAGTGGAGGGAGATCATATCAGAAGGGAAAGGGAAAGGGTCTTGGAGAAGGAAAAGGCAGGGAAGAGAGCCCTCGATAAAAACAATTGTGGAGGAGGACCGGAAGGTGTTGATGGCAATCTGTCGTCTGCCTTCCCTTCCTCTCATTTGTCTTCTTCTTCTTCTTCTTCTTCTTTCTCTCCTTCTCGTTCTCCTCCTTCCTCCTCCTCAACTACTGCCTCTACTCTAACGCCATCCTCCACCTCCCCCTCTTTTAACTCTTACTCTGCATCTTCTCCTTCTCTTCTTTCTCCTCCCTCTTCCCTCCCTCCCCTTCCTCTCCCCTCCTCCCCCATCCCTCCTTTCCCTCCCTCTTCCCTCTCTTCTGCTCAAACCTCTTCCTCTCTCTCTTCCTCTCCCTCTCCTCTTCCTCCTACCCTTCTCCTTCTCCGTCTCTCCTCCACTCCCCGCGCCTCTTCAGTTGGAATCCACTCTGCACACTCGAAACCTCGTCTCGGTCCTTCATATGCCTACATTTTATCCAAATCCTCCCCTTTCTCTCTATTCTCCCAGTTCTCTTGCTCCTCTTCCTCTTCCTCTTCCTCTTCCTCTTCCTCTTCCTCTTCCTCTTCCTCTTCCTCTTCTTCCTCTTCTCCTTCTACCTCTGCTTCCCCTTCTCCTTCTCCCTCGTCTTCTGGCGATCGTTCTTCCTCTCCCCTCCCCTTCCACCTTCATCTATATCTCTTTTAGGAGGGGCAGAGAAGGCTAGAAGAGCAGTGGAGGAGGAGGAGAGGATGAGGGGGAAGGTCGAAGGGTTGTATTCATATAACTGGGTAATGGAGGAAAAGTAACAGACGAAAAGGAAAGAAAATTCGCAAATCAATTCAAGAGCAACAGGTCTCACGAAGACCGTTACTCGTCTTCCTCTTCTTCTTCCTCTTCCTCCTCCCCTCGCTGGCTCCTCCCCTTCCCTTCCTCCCTCCACCTCCTCCCCTCTTCGTTTTCGTGAGATCTTCCTCGACTCTTTCTTCCGCTACGCACTCTATCCCCAGGGGTCCACTCTCCTACACGTCGCAGCTGGGAGGGGACACATGGGGTTGGTCCATTGGTTGGTGGAGGAAGGGGGTGCGGATTGCTCGGCGCTTGACGTGAACGGCCACTCCCCTTGGAGAGTCGCTGCGTTGAATCTTCGATTCTGTGCCATGAGGGCTTTGGTTGAGGCAGAGAGGAGGAGGAAGGGAGGCAGGAGATCGGGGCTCATGGAGAGAGGGAAGGAGAAGGGATGGGGAGGGGGGTATGGGAGGGGGAAAGGAAGAGGGAGAAGGAGAAGGAGAAGGAGAGAGGGAAGGGGAAGTAAGATTTGGAATAAGGAGAAGTGAGGGAAAGAACGAGGAGAAGGAGAGAGAGAGAGAGAGACAGAGAGACAGAGAGAGGATCCGTGAGAGGGAGAGGGAGCGAGCGGATGAGCGCGAGCGAGTGGAGGAGGAAGACAATCGTTCAGAGTCTCTGTTAGTGCAAGCATCCAGAGAAGGGAACGAGGCGCTGACGTTGTATTGTTTGTCCACAGGGACAGACGCAGACGCCACAACCGAGTTCGGCCGCACGGCCTTGATGGAAGCTGCGGTAAGCGGACACTTAGGCGTCGTTCGCCTCTTGTTGGAGAGAGAAGCGAGGACGGATATCGAGGACAACGATGGAAGGGATGCTCTCATGTTGGCAGTGAGCACGTCTCGATGGGGGGTCGTCGCTTTGATTTCCAAGACAGAGGCGGAGGAGTATGAAGAGGAGGATGACGAGGGAGAGGAAGAAGCAGCGGAGTGGGAAGTGGGAGAGGGGTACACGGAGATAGAAGAAGGAGGTGAGCGCAAGAGAAAGAGAAAGACGCGGGTCGATTGGAATCTTGTGATGCAGGTTGCTCAGAAGAGAGAGCTGGACGTTGTTGAATATTGTCGAATAGCAAATATCCCTCCCATTTGGAGGACCGAAATGGAAGGAATTTCTTGCAGCACGTATCGCTGAATGGTAGACTTGAACAAGTGAAAGCTCTGGTAACGAAAGGACACATGAACATCACACTCAAGCAGATGTGGGGGAGGTACGCGGGAAGAAAGACTACGGGGATGAGTGCCTTGAACATGGCCATGATGAAGAAGTGGTACGGAGTGTATCTATACCTTCTCGTATACCAAATGGTGTTCCACGACCCTCGCCCAGCGGACTACATCGTCAACAAGTACAAAAGCGTTCTGACCAGCCTGGATAAAATATCTATCGATTTGTTGGTGTCTTACTCAAAGGGCTTCGTCTCTTCGAGTCCCAACCCTGTCCTCCTCTGCGTGCGCCTGGAATGGTTTTTCCGAGAACTGGCCTCAGCCGATCGAATCAACAGGGTAAAGTTTGAAGAAATGGCGGAGGAGTTCAACAAAATAGCGATAGACGCGGTCAATGACATCACGTACCTCCAAGTGGTATCATGGGTCTTGGAGCAAGCCTCTCCCTCAACCACACCACCATGGACGTGTGTGTGCAGAGTGGAAACGTGGCCTTCCTTTCTGATTCTACTGTAGATAAGATAATGTCACAGTGGTGGTATAAGACTGACCACGCGCCCTTTTCCCTCCGTCGCCCGTTCGACTGGATCCGCTTTCCCCTTTTTCGCCTTGCGATGGACATGGTCTCTATCATTGCCCGTGTCATCATCTTCATCGCCTTCTCCGTCAACTGGGTGTCGTTTGATAGTCCACTTACTCAACTTGAAATAGCCATCCTACGCCCTCACATTTTGTTCAGTCATCCCGAGGGTTCCTCCTAGCTCCCTTAGATATTTTTTTTCCGACCACACTGGCTCTCGCTCTCTTTCTGATTCGCATATACGTTCACTCGCACATAGGTCTACAGAGGCAGCAGAAGGGGTAGAGCACGTAGGAGGAGGAGGAGGGTGCGTAGGAGGGAGTGAAAGTCACGGAGGAAGAGGGGGATGTGGAGAAGAGTGGGGACGGTACAGACGCATGTGCCCACCTACGCGTATCTTCTTCTTTGAAGATGATTTGGGAGGTGCATCCCGCGTCTCTCCCCCTCCTCTTTCTCTCCCACCGCTTCCTTTTCCCTTCCGTGCTCAACACCCCTTCTCTCCCCTCTTCTCCTCCCTTCACCTCCTCTCCCTTCCCCCATTCATCCTCTATAGACAGAGGGGATATGGCGATTGGAGAAACGAAAAGACTGGAGAGCGAGGGCAGGGGGCGGGAGCAGGAATAGAGTCGTGGGCATTGGAATTCAACAGAATGGGAAGGAACGAAATGGAGAGGGAGAGGCAGAGGCAGAGGGTGAGGGAAAGAGAGGAGGGCAGAGAGAATAGAGAAAGAAAGGCCGAAACAAAGGCAGGTGGAGAAGGAGAGAGGGAGGGAGAGAGAGCGGGAGAGGGAGAGAAGCATGAATTCATCTTCTTCGTCCCCACTCTCTGCCTCGTCCTCTACTCCCTCTTCCTCTCCCCGCGCTCCTCTGTTCCTCCCTCCCTCTTCCTCTGCTGACTCCCAGTCCTCTCCCATTTTCTCCTTCTCCTCCTCCCCTTCACCTCCCCTTCTTCCTCCTCCCTCTGTTCCTTCCTTCCCACTCCTCCTCCTCTTTCCCCTCATCCCCAGGCCCTCTTGCTTCTTCTTCTCCCACTTCCTACTCCCCCTTCTCTTCCTCCCCTCTTCTCCTCCTCTTTCTCTTTTCTTAATTTCTTCTCTTTTCACGTACGAAGAAGAGAAGGGCTGAATTATTACCCAAGGGAGGAGGAGGAAGAGGAGGAGTGTTCGGGCATGTGCTAAAGAACAGTGCTTCTGAAACTGATTTAGAGGAAGGAGAGAGAGAGGGAGCGAGGTAGAAAGAGCATCAGAGAACGAGAGGGAAGGGGGAAGAGAAGGAAAGATAGAGGGTGGGGTAAAGGAAGGTAGAAGGGGGAGGAAGAGAAGATGGAGAGAGGGAGAGGAGAGGAAGAAGACGGAATCAAGAGAAGAAACACAATGTCTTCTGCCTCTTTGCCCTCTCCTCCTCCTCTTCCCCTCCCTCATCCACTCCATCCTTCTCATTCGTCCCTCTTCGCCCTCCCACTCACTCCTACTCATCTTCCTCTTTCTCCTCTTCTTCATCTCTCCTCCTCCTCCTCTTCCCCATCTTTCCCTCTTCCCCTTCCTTATCCTCGTCCTCCCTCCCTTCCTCCACATCTCTCCTCCTCCTCCCGCTCCCCACTCCCCTCGACTCGCTCTACCCCCCGCTTTTCGACCTGGTCCTCCGGTGCATCTACGCTTCGTATATCGAAAGACTACACAAACATAGGGCAGATTGGACGAGAGGAAAGATACGACGAAGATATAGGCTACTGCGCAAAAGGACACGCAGATATGGAGGAGGAGTCAGGGGTGGACCTCATTGACCTTACCTCTCTTAGGGCAGAGGAAGCGATGCGTGTGGAGGGTCTGTCTGTGCTTCATAGCTACGTGAGGAGGTTGTCAATCGACATATGGTCTACGATCGATCTCATCTTGTGCTTTATGATGTTCGGACTCTTCGTTATCAGGGTGATCCTCCCTCCCGTTTAGAGGGGGTCTTCCCCGCATACATCACCTTTGTCACTATCCTCATCATCCTCTTCTGCTTCAGACTAGCTGAGCTCTTCACGTATAATGAATCGATGGGTATGTAAGCAAGACCTAATAACAATAGATATCTGTGCATAATAACTCGTTTATTGTGCACAAGTATTCGATCGCATTCATGTTTGCTTTATACACATATATTTATGCGTGTGCACATGAAGTTGTGCCCGTGCACACAAATATGAAATGACGCAGATTCGAACATAAGCATCCACTCAAAGATTTCAACCCCCGTTCACACCCTGATGTCGAAGCACTTGCATTTTAGTAGATCTCTGTGTGGGGTTGAAGATGTGATGCAGTGGCCACCATCCGCGTGTTTTATTATTCTCTTACGTTGTGCTTCTCAATCGTATTGAACTAGCGCCCAGTACATAAATCTCACGCGAGCACAGACATCACACACACACATACGCATGCACGTACGCATACACACACATCCATAAATACGCAGATACTCATATCAGCATGTAGGTACGCAACGCACTCATATTTCCTAACCTCCTGTAACGTTTTGTTCGTTTGTGTCTTGCCCCTAGGAACGTTGATGATCATGATGATCAAGATGTTTTCTGATTTCCAGCGTTTCATCATTCTCTTCGCCTTCTTCTTCGTCTCCTTCTTCTTCGCCTTCTACTTCCTAGCGGAGGGGCCTCATATTGATAACGACGGGTCTACCTTCGCAACGATCCCAGACCAGATCATATCCTTGTATCAAGCCATGTGGTAAGTGCCTTCTCCCTGACCCGATTCCCTTTTATCTGCTTTCTTATCTGTTCATTTTTCTTTCTATTTCTTTCTGTTCCTTTCCTTTCCCTTCCTTTCCCTTCCTTTCCTTTCCTTTCCCTTCCTTTCCCTTCCTTTCCCTTCCTTTCCCTTCCTTTCCCTTCCTTTCCTTTCACTCTTGCCTTCTCCTCTTCTCCTCTCCATTCACCCCTCGCCTATATCATTTCTCTCTCTCTCGCATCCACCCCCACTTCATTCCAATCTTTTCCGCCCCTCATCTGCGTTTTAGGGGAGCGATGGCGTACGACCAGTACGACGACCAGTCCGATTCGCGTAAGATACTGCTTATAATAATGACAGGAATTGCTAGCTTCCTGATGTCTCTTGTTCTTCTCAACGTCTTCATCGGATTGGTGTCCAACACGATCGCCGGAGTCCAAGAAAACTCCCGCACTGAATTCGCGTATAGTTTGGTGCGTCGCCGGTGGATGATCGAGCAAAGCGTATTCCACCTTCCTTCTCCCCTCAACGTCATCCAGCTCGCAGCCGCGTTCCCCCTTCTCCTGCTCTCCCGCTCATCTTTCTTGAGCTCTCGTTTCGGTGCTTCTCCCAACGTTCTCTACTGTGCATACTGCCATCACCCTTGGTCTCACAAGCCTTTCTCGATCACAAAGACCAAGGACGGACAGAACAGGAGATTTCCCGCAGATGTAATCTACGAGATGAACAAAGAGCAAGCGGGCAAGAGACTTTGCGCTAAGTGTTTACGGTCGCAACGCCTTATTTCCTGGCCTGTCGTATATCTTCGAACGAGTGGGCATGGTGATCGTCACCCTCATCACATACCCTGTTGCACTATGCGCGTACTTAATCTGCAAACCAGTCTACGTCGCAATACTAGAGTACAAGCAATACTCGACTACTAAGAAGTTGAAAAAAAAACAAATTTTCTACAGAACCAAGATGAACTCCATCAATACGTTCTCTTTCTTCTCCAGAAGAATAGCACCACATAGCCCACTCCCAGCCTTTCTCTTTTCTGTGATTCCCTTTCCGCCCCTTCCTTTTCCCTCCCCTCCCTTTTCCCTCCCACAGCAACCTACTCTCCTCCTCTTTGTCTACCTTCTGCTAGTCCCATACACGTCTTCCATTCTCCTAGCTGAACTTCAGTTTAGGTTTCAGCAAGCATAGACTCGGCTTAACTTTTGTAGAAACGCTCTGTACAATAGCGCTGCACGTATAGATGTATGTATACTTCCTTTCTTTCTTTTACAAGTCCTTCACATGATAATGTCGAGTCTCCTGATGTTCACCCTTGATGTGCATGCTAGTAGTATTCTATTTAAATTCCAACTCGACTATCTTTGCTCTAGTGTTTGGAAAAAAAAACTATTTGTGTATCGATGCGCATTTATAGCGCGCGCATGTTTTATAAGCGATCGTACGTCTCCAATAGCCATTCATCTACGAACGTTTTTTGTTCGTTTTTCTATTATATACTAATATCTGACCCACTGGTTTGTATTTTACCCATTTGTAGTTGGTTTTGCATTTTTATTTCTCCCGGTCCAATACTTTCCTTCTTTCCGTTCAACGTCAGCTTATGCAGTACCGCTTCCCATGACATAGTTATCTATTGTATACTTTTTATTAGTCTTCCACTTGGTCGCACTGGCCGAAATATATCCCATTGCTTAATGGTTCGTTTAGTCCTTTGTAACGATGCGTTAATTCTGAGTAGGAGAACGTTATTCATAGCATTCCTTGCACAGGAAACAAATAAATGATCTGCGACTTCAACACAATCAATAAACGTTTTCTATTTTGTGTTAAATGGAATAATTACTAGCGTATGTGCTCATATATGATGATGAATACCGGCATAAATAGATCCCCCCCCCCCCCCCCCCCGGGGGGGGGGGGATATTCTGAGCACTGCATGCTACAATAACGAAGTACAATCGAAAGGTTCAAGTGTTGCGAGCAAGATGAGTATAATAGATAGTTTATATCACTATATTCCCGTAAGTCTCTTTAAAATACCACTAATGTAGAACGCTCGTTCATGGTATATTACTTTATAGCAAATTGTAGCTAATAAATGATAAAAACGAATTATATAGTTGTTACCCAAATTCATGTTTCGACTCCTCTGTATAATTGAGTTATATCAAGCTTACAGTTTGAGGATAAACAAGCAAAAAACAAAGGATAATTTTATATGAAACAGGCTGTATGTGTTTTGTATTAATGTTCAGAAAAAACATGCATTTGAAACTTAAAGATGGTTCTGCGCTCACTAATGTAGCAAGGAGAGATATCGTTCAAATTGAGAACTTTACAAATCCCACAATTGTGAGTTTAGTTTTCTCCCATATATGAAAGTGTTTATTACCCTGTATAACGTGAATCAGACTCTATTTTCAGCGCATTCACACCTTGTGTGTATGAATACAGTTAATTCCTGCAAAAAAAAATGTTGTATGTTTTTTATTGCTACTTCAATTGGTGAATTTGGCTCAATGACGCGACCTCTTTGTATCATTTACAAATGTGTTTAACTCCTATTGTCTTTTATTTTCTTAAAAATGTATGACAGTCATAAGAAGTGCATCTTGGTCAGTGGAGGTGTTGCGAGTGGTTTGGGAAAGGGTATTTCCAGCAGTTCCGTTGGATTGCTCCTCAAGGCAAAGCTGGACTTACTGTCGCCTCCATCAAGATCGACCCCTACTTGGTAAGTAGAACACTAGTTGTGAAGAAGTACTTCTTCTTATCTTGTTTTAGCACAATACGTAACTGAATGGAAGTACAA
>JAWNMU010000038.1:0-145727 GCA_035043665.1 Drosophila quasianomalipes | reverse complement strand
AATCAGCAAGCTAGCTAGTTTCGGTTACATTATTTATATAAAGTTGTTTACTTAAAGATGATCTGGTTTTTTATTTTCAGCATAGCCGAGATCTCAACTGAAATATCAAGTAAATAAAAAAAAAAAAAGTATACTCGTTGGAGCGGCTAAACTACCTAATAAAACGATAGCAATTGTTGACATCGCCAAGACCTTCGGCAAAACTATGTACAAAATTGCGATAGTGAATGTGCCGTGGCGTCATAATCGAATCTATGTATGTATAAGAAAATTGAATCAAGTGGTCAGTTTATACTTTCGTGTTTAGCAACAATACAACAATTGAGGCTATTGACATAATTGGCAAAATAAACAAATAAAATTGTATTGTCGCCAACAATTGATGGCAATTATTTAACTTACCGTACAAAGTATTTGCAACGAATAGGCCAACACCTTGTAAGCCGTTGTGGACGCCATTCTATATCCACAAGTTGGAGTTTCTTTCTCTGACACTGTCTCACTGAAGAATGCTTGAAATTCCTGTGTGTGAAGCAATGCTAAGCTGCTTGCGCAGTGCTCAAAAAAACGAAAAAGAAAAACGAGATTTTTGTTTTGGTTTCACGGTGTTTTCGAGTCGCTCTGTTGCGTCGCTCTCTTTAACTACTCTTAGCTGAGTGCTCTGCGCTCTTGGCACATTTGATGATGATTCGTATATTTATATGAGATCATGAGGCAATCTTTCGAATACCAGCTTGAATTTTAAATTTGATTTATTGAAATTTAAATAATTCAATGGCTCATGATGTCAATACTATTTATAAAAAATCACTAGCTTTATTGAGCTCCCACACTTGCAATTGTGCGTATATATAGGCCATTAACATATTCCAAAGGTGCGTCTACGTTCAAAGTATATATGTATACACGGAGATAATATATCTAGAATATGACGCGACGTTTCCCCAAGACTCTTTGACACAATTTCGCTCCGCGTCCGATGAATAACTGAGAGTGCGAAACTTTCTGTTTCGACGCGTTGTCAGACAGCCGTTGCCGGCATTCAAGCTCTGCTGAGCTTTTGCTCCTCGTACAAGATTGCGCTCTCACACATGACGTCACAAATGTGCACGATAGGAGCATGGGAGTTTGGATTTAACATTAAACGTTACCTTTATCTGTTTTTCACCATCATGGCCAGAACTTCATAAAGCTTTCATTGCAATTAAATACAAAAACAAAAGCTCAGCAACAGTCATACTGAGAAATATAATAACGCTTTAATTTTCGAATATTATTTAGACAGTTATATCTATTTCCGAAGGGACCACGCGTTCACGAAAATAATTTAATACCACATACAAAGCAGAGAATCCGAATACTAATGGAATAAGAGAACTATGGCTGTAAAATATGATAATTTTGATAGAAATCATACTACCTTTAATAGTTACACAAGTGATGAGCCCATAGGCATCGAACTGGGATGTGTTCTTCAATGCAAACCAGATGTCATAACTGGATGATATCAGAATCGCAAGGAAAGCAATCAAAATCCATCCCAATACTACGATTTTCACCTAGGTATTTAAAAACATCTCCAAATATAAACATATTTTTATTGAATATACATTACCTTGACCTTAAAGCACACGTAATGCCAGTCCATAAATGGCATTGGCCAATTGCGCTACGGACTGTACAACTAATAAGTCATCATTGGAATCTATAAATAAAAATAAATATTTATATTTATATCTAGGTTATTAAAAAGCTTTAGTATCACCGGCTTTTTCGTCAGCGTTATCATCTTCTTCAGATAGTACAAAATCCATACATAATGTGAAAGAAAATAGAATATTAAAAACAACGACTGCCATGAAAATTACTATCAAAAGGAGGTTACACATCCTAACTGTAGAAAGTCACACTGCAAATGCCGAAATACTTTATTCGAATATACCTGCTCTATTTAATTATAATCGGAAATGTGTAAACAGTATTAATTATAGAATGTCTGGTCGTAATATAATATTATGTCATTAATTTAATTATCATATAATCTCATTGGATTGTCACTTGTGAAATCGAATTTATTAACGCCAGCTCACACTTGACAAAATATTTATATTTTCGTTAAAAGAAAATCAATAACAATTCATAACTTTGAAATGTAAAAGGAGAATTCGGCTCTATTTTAATTTTTCTTCTTCAAAGCAAAATTTTCTTTTCAATCTTAAAACTGGATGGCAGTGGAAAATTTGAACCGGGCCATAAGTATTATATTGTCGTAGGAAAACTTCTATACCCACCAATAACTCCTACTTGCTGGTCAAAGTTTCTAAAACTCGGTTTTAAACATAAACTATAGACGCATAAGCTATAGATGCTACAGTTTCTGCTTTATAAGCATTACTGTTTTTCAGATACTCAATCAGTCAGACAGTTTATTATTAATATCGATTTCAAGATTTATATGTTGATTATGCATAATTTATTTAATATCATTGCTAGCTATTTGTAATTATTAAAAGCATTACAATTACGACTCTTTGAACTAAAACTAAGCAGTTAGTTCCGTTGGATTTTCATCGGGCTTCTCTTCTACCATGCGTAAAACTCTAATATAATGATAAGCAACCAATCCGAGCGTAACCAAAAGGCTGCCTGCAAGGCAATAAAATTGATAAATCAATCACATAAATAATTATATACATATGTAAATGTAAGAGATAAGCTTACCAACGCCAAGCAAATTGATTTTTTTACTTGTATCCGTATACAAGGGACAGTAGCAACTAAAGAGGAAGTAACTGTTAAGTGTGACAACCGCATGGATTAGGAGCCACGTTTGCAAGTAGTAGATGCTCTGAATAGGAACAATTGCGGGAAATATATATATATGAATATATAATCCGTACTTACTCTGCGATCGGTCACTGTTATAAATGGAGCAGCAAGCACTGTTGGTAAATATAATGCATACATAAAATTTGCAGCCTTGCAGACCTCCGTAAATGCACCTTAAGCAAAAGCCATTATTAAAATCCAATTAATCATATTTATTTAGGTTATGGCCTACTTGAATTGTCAATTTGGCACTCAGTGCATCCGAACAGATGCACTATAACAGTCACCAAAAGAGTAACGTTGTAGAATAAGGAAAACGAAAGTGCTGCTACGCCAACCAATTTCCAGATCGAACCCATATTTAGTCGACTCAGTCTAAACGGATAATGCAGGATAAAACTAAAGCTACAAGCAGAACGCCTGTTATATGCGGCATTTTATTCAATACTATGTATTTTATTTATAAATGAGATAATTAATCAAATTGGTTCATCTCCTTCCTACCATTTAACACTCTTTCGATTTAACTAACGGGCTGAATTACAGCTTTCACTTTCATAAATTCCATGTCATAGCCATAAACAGTTTTGTGTGCCAACGGAAAAGTTGAAAAATTAAGTAATTCATTCACGACTTCGGTTCATATGAAGTTCAACACGCTATCAACACAAAATCCATACAACCACCAGATGTAATCAAAATGCATATAGTGCCTTAACTGAGTAATATGAAAATTACCAGTCATATTCTGGCTACAGATTGTATCTCTAATTAAAATATCATTTATCACACAATTTGCTTTGAAGAACTTAAAATCAATCAAACTACGCCAACAATTGTTGAGTTAAAAAAAGTCGAATTAAAATGAAATGTTTGTTAAGCATATTAACGAAAAATGCAAAAGTCAAATGGTATTTCACATGAAAAGTGATTATGCGCGCTGGAATTCAATATGTATACTTGTATATACTCATATATGTCCACAAGCTTATCGCAATCACAAATATACTTATTTGTATGTCCGTGGCATAGTAAACAAAATGTTTTAAGAAACTGAAGGTCAGAACTGTTGTTGCCATGTCAACGGCTGGGGGCACAACAAAAGCTGCTGCAATGCGCGAGTGATTTGCATGCCAAATTATGTATAGTCCGGGTAATTGGCAAAGGTACACACAAGGCTTATATATACTTATTAAAACAAACACGGAAAATTTGTGTATCGTTTTTTATTTTATTATTGTATATGTATATAAATACGATTTAAATGCTTTATTCATTCACGTTGTATGTAATTCGAGTTTGTCTGTTTTTTTTTTTATTATTGGTTATGCATGTTACAATTCAATTGAATTATTGTTAAAAATTTAAGAGATTCCAATGTACAAGTAAGATGATGAACAGCTTTTAATGTATGTATACATATATAATACATAAGTATGTAAATATAAATATATGGTTTTGGACACATGTTTTTGCCAACTGGTACAAATATAGCATTGGGCTTTAACACTACATTGTATATATGTATATAAATTCCAAAAAAAATGAAAACAAATAGTATAAACTGTAACATTAAGATTGCTCTTATTGAGTTGTAACTTTGTTGATTTTATATTTAATGTTGTAGCAGTGTTTGTTTATTGTTATTTTGTTGCTTTGTACAACGACTTTGGACTCGTTTGATTTAGCTTAAGAGCAATTAGATACAAGATGGTTGTACAAACTGTAAGCGTCTTACAATAAGTATTTCTCGATTTAACTAAATCTTTCATTCAGTTGCAAACTTTTTTTTTAAGAAATAACTTAAATATTTGTCCAGCCAAACGATTAACTTCAAATATATTCTGAATTATTTTTAATTTTCCTTGTGTGCGTTCTACGACAATACATATTAAAGAATTAATGCGAATGTGTGTGTTTGTATGCCATCTGCACGTTTATGTGTGTATGCGCATAGTGGGTGTTGCAAATTTTGTTTTAGTAGCCATTGCGGCGCTTGTGGTTGCGCACATTGTTGGCCAGGCAACAGGCGAAGATGAATCCAATCAGCTATACAAATAAAAACAAAATAATATCATTGTTTATGAACCAATTCCACAGCTGAGTCGACTCACCTCCACACCAATCAAGCCCAGTCCAAAGAATTTGGCCTTCTCACTGCTGCCGGACATGAAGTCAACAAACTTGGCATGGCAACCGCCATAATAGTTCAATGGGTTAAGGCAGGAGCCTTCGCAGCAGCTCGCTGGCAATCCCTGGGTGAACACGGAAACCGAATAGTCCTGGGGACCATTGCGTCCGCAGCAATGCAGCTATTTGAAAAATACCCAGTACAAAAGTTAAGCAATTGCATTAGGTGTAATAGGTTTGCGGTCATCACATACCGATTTCTGAATGGCATCAAAAACACCACCCTCACGTGCCTCCCGCGATTCCCAGGCCTTGTCAATCACATCACCCATGGCGGTATCAAACTTCTCCTTATTGGTGAACAACAGCACCACAATTGTCAATTGCAGAATTAGCAGGACCAGCAGACACACGGCATAGCTCATGGTCATACACACAGATTCGCGTATGGCTCCACAGCAACCCAAGAATGAGATGAATACCACAACCGAGCCCAGGGTGATCATAATAATAGGCAATGCTGCCTGCGGTGGGAATCCGACCTGTCCATTGACCTCGATGGTGCCAATGCTCTGCAGGATGAGCACGCCATAGACAATGCCCAATATGCCGATAACCTGAAAAAAGTAAATAGGAATACACATTATGTGATTAGTAATATAATATTGAAAAAATAAAAAGGATTATATCTTAAATATTTCAAATCTTTGCGAACTTATTTCATGTAACGCATTTCCGATTAAGATAATTCTATCAGCTGTACTCTGTTTGAAAAGTTTGAAGAGAACCGATAGCGATGGTGTTGTTAAGGGGCTATTATCTGGGTAAAGTTGAATCAACTCAAGTCTGTCACTGTAAATACTTAGTGGGTGCCACAAATGACACATCGAGTCACAAAGTGGGCATAATAGCAACGCCAGACTGCAATTGCTGCACTTGTTGCTGCCGTAGACGGTCGACAGTTGAATTCAACAATGTTGCTCTAATTATGGTTAATTGAAAGAGCAAAAAAAATAGAAAAAAAAAAGAAAAACTGGAGCGAGAAAGGGTCATTTAGCATGCCAAAGATAAATTATATAAATTCTTAATTACTAGTGGGCCCGTCACTCTGACCTCAGGGATACAAAGACGACACAGTACGTGGCTAATGGCTATTAAAATAAGCAGTCGTAATGCTGGTTACGTAATGCAAGCAGCTAACTAGTTGCGTTAGTTGAGTTAGAATTAAATAACAGAAGCTATCATTAAATACGAAATGCACACGCAAACAATGAGGTACAAATGTATGTATCATATACTGCTCTAAATACTAACTACAAATATTTAGGCGCCATCTAAGCTTCCTCTGTTTGTTTTCACTAAGCACACGCACATTAATTCAATGCTGCGCACTGTTGATAAGATTAAAAGCATCTGATATAAAAAAAAAAATCTCAGCTGCCAACAGATGTAAAAAAAATCCAAAAGTTCAAGGTGAATAGCAATTTACGTCAAATTTATGCAAATTGTGTGTTTTATATTGGCTGTCATTACTATTGTTGTTGTTGTGATCGTTGCTGTTGCAAAAAATGTTTTACTTAATTTGTATCTGAGCTGCAGGCAGCAAAAAAAGATTGTTGCTGTGGCATTAATTGAATTTGCTTGATTTTATTATATCCACGTTTGCATGCTTCTTTCTGTATCCATATCTATAGCTGTAGCTGTTTGCATCTCATGCTGTTTATGTATCTGTATCTGTATCTGTATATCTGTGTGGGATGCTCCATTTGCCAGTTTGTGGGCGTTAAAAATTTTATTTGTGTACTGAATTGAAGCAGCGACACTCAGCTAAGAACATGTCTTGTCCAAACTCTGGCATAATTGACCCAAATAGCCGCACAAAGAAGCAGTGTTTGCCTAATTAGGCCGTTAATTGCTCTAGTTTACAAAAAAAAAAACAAGAGCTTTGCCCAATGAAAACATCACGTGCAAACAGCTTTTGCCAACTAACGAATTTTGAAAAGAGACTATCCCCTCAGGGAACATACAAACACTTCTACATAAATACATAGCTTCAGCTTAGCAGCTTCCCCGGTCGCTGTTACATTATTTTTGGTAGCTCATGACGTCATGGTCTCTGAAATACTTCGAATGCAAATTGCCAAAGCAAACAGAGTTGGGTCATAATGCTCTCTTTGTTCACTGTCAAGCCTGGGCAAAAATCCAAAAAGGTATTCCACTTGAAGATACTCTTCATCAGACCGATGGCCTAGACTCGATCTGGCCATTCGATAATGAAGTAGCCAATTTGTATAGTATGTTTCGCTCTTCATAGATATATAAATACACTTTGTAAGTACAAATATGATCGCTTTGAGGTAGTACAGGGTATAGACAAAAAAAAAACTTTCTTGAAAGTCTGAGCTCATTTTTGGGGGCAGTTTGGGGAACAACCCTCGAGAGAGCTCAAGCATATTTGAAGCTATTCAATTGCAATAAATAAATACGCACAAGAAGAGAAGAAATCCAATGCGCTGTGTGGGGACCACACCCAAAAATAAAAAAATAAAAAAAGCCCCGCCGACCAAGCGGCGCCGAATTGAAGTCAGTGTAGTTTGTAGTGAGTTGTCTGTGCGCAGCTTGTCACTTGTCGTTTGCACTTAGTATCTTGGCGGTTATCACAGGCGAACAGCAAATGCCAAGCCAGATATAGTCGTAGACATGTACAAGTTGCTGCCACACACAAGCATCTGCTTGTGCAACAGGACGTATGCGTGCTCAGAAAACATGTGACATTTTGATTAAAAGCGTATCGCAATTTCGAAAATAATTAAACACTACACTACTATTTATAGTTCTAGAACACGACACAGCAATACAACCATATTAACTTCTAAATGGAAAAAAAGCAATAACAAAAAAATAACAAGCGGCGAAATAAAATGAAAGCTCGAGAAATTTATTGCACAGCTCAAATCGAATATAACATACACTTTAAAATCCTATATACTATACGTACAAATTAAAAATAAATGCCAACTGTGTAATTATTTCAATAATTATTACAATTTTACAATTGTTGAGCTATTAAAAATATTATTTGCGTTTGTTTGAACAGTTTAATTAGATTCAATATATTTCCGCATTTGTTATAGTCTAATTTAGAAAATTACTCATTAACAGATAAAGATTCCGCATTGAAGGTTGGCTCGGCTTAAAAGCGATAATGCCAGCAAAATTTAGACAAACCGTGACATATTTATGTCTATATGTATTTGTTATGGAAATGTCACTTGGGCTTTTTTCATTCGCCTTTGTCGCTGGCCGCAGCTCAAGTTCTAACGCGTACTCGATACTTGAGAGTCGGACGTGAGAAATATACAGAAATATACAGTACACACACTGAAACTCGAATAAGCAACTGAATCTGGGTAAAACACACAAAACCATTTAGACAAATTGACGGTGTATGAGTAAGAGTCTACTTGTATCTGTATCTGTATCTGTATCTGTATATGTTGCCTGTAGTTTCCCTTTTGTATTTTAACAAGCGAATTGCACAATGTTTTCGTGCTTTCTCGACCGTTGCCTGGTTGTTTTATTTTTTTGTGTTATTCATACTCTAACAGAGAGTATCATAACTTAACCACACAAAACGTTAAGCATTGGAAATAGATCGAAGGTGTCACCGAGTACACTTTTGAGAATGATGTCAAACTGAGCAGATTCGCCTGTCCGTGTGTCTATTGGTATTTGTATCTGGAACGACTCATAGAAATGAATGAATGCCCGAAAACTGATTTTTTTTATGCAAAACGAAATACTTTCTGGCTTATATCAAGAATTCACTTGAGTTTTGATTGATATATGATTTTACTACATCTCAAGCAAGTGTATTAATATTTCGACTACTACAATAATTGGCGGGCTTTCTTATTTTATAACATTATTTTTTTGGCCAAGCCAAGCGACGCTCGAAGGCGGCTTTTTGTTGTGGTCTTTTAATTTGCTTGCCTTAACTATCAAGTGTGTTATGTATACACACACACACACATACACACACACACACACACACACACAGTCAAGTCGATGTCTGAATCAGATGTGTATCTGTAGTATACATATATATGGAAAGACAGACAGGCCAGGCAGGCAAACAAACTGAGCCGAGTTGCACGTGTAAATGTGAAGTATGTACTTATGTATGTATGTATGTATGTATGTATGAAAATATGTATGAATGTATGTATGTATTTATGTGTGTGTGTGTGTGTGTGTGTGTATGTATGTATGTATGTATGAATGTATATAAATAAAGTGTGCTTGTTCTTTCCACCAGTTGCTGAGTATTGCAACAAGTTTTCTTTCTGCTGACTGATTCATTTATTTATTAACTTGTTGAGCTTGGCGTCGAAGCGTTCATTTTCTGTTTTTTGCTTTGCTTTCTGTTTCACAAATGCGTCAATTTTGCGACGATTTAAAAATGTTAACAGAAATATACGTTAGTGCACATATATGTATGTATATTGTATATATATATAGGTACGTAGGTATGTAAGTACGTATATATGTATGCAAATATATTTATATATGTGTTGATATACACATCGGCATTTTTTATATATATTATTTAAAGGTGTGCTTTTCATTACTGTGTATGTATAAATATTTGCCTTAATTAATATTTGAAATGCGTTGCTAATTTTATACACTCAATAAGGTTATGGTTGTTATAGTTGTAGTTGTGTTTTCAACATTGATGCCGTTGAGTCATGCATCCGCTGGTCAAAGTAGCACCACAATTGCACAGTTAGCATTCATCTTATCACGAAATAGTGATTCGAGACGCAAGCTTATTTATTTATCCATATGACATCATGCACCACTGAATTCTGGCTAATTAAATAAAGTCCAGTAATATTTACACAATCTGATTTCCAAACAAATCTGTGGCCATTGTGTTCATAATGGTAGCTTAAGAAAATAAGCAAATAAAGCAGCGAAAGAAACGCTCATAAACACTGAAATTGATGAAGCCAGCTACAAGCAAAGGCCTACATCAGCATTCTGTTACACAGACAGATACAGATACAGATACAGACACAGATAGAGCTACACACACATATTGTGAGTGTGCGTCTCTGTTGGGAAGCTGAATACGTATTATATACGTATTATATAAAAACGATGATGTCATAGCCACAACGAGCCAAAATCGAGGGGACAAAAAATAAACAAGTTTGCTTGAGGACCAACTGCGATCCAAACTTGATTTACATTCCATAAACATTTAAAATTCTAAGAAAAAAATGAATATTAAATATTATAATTTCAGCTATACATGCCCAGTAATAACTAATACATTTAAATGTGCATATTTATGTATCTTCCTGATTAAAATAAACATTAATATTGTTATAGAATTTCGTTTTTACTTTTACTCACCGACACGATGGTATTGAATACGAAGAGTATGTATTTAACCATAGACGTTCCGCAATCCATTTTGTTGTAGCTTTTGCTTCCTGCAATGCATGAAATGAAAGTAAAAAGATAAAAAATTAAGCATATTTAAATTGCGTTGTCTTATTAGTTAAGCTGTCGAGCAAGTTCAAGTTATGTCAACAACGGGGGACATTAGGCGTTATATGGGCGAACAATGCATATGATTAACCTGATTTGTATTTTATTCAGTTAATTAATTTTATACGGCAGAGTGTTAAAATTGTATAAAAGTTAGTCTACAGCCATAACATTTTTTTCATTATTTATTGCATAAATTTGGATGTGATTTATGAATGGATGCGTTGGGGTTTCTCTATTTATTGTTATTTTCATTTGGTGATTGCTTAAAGTGCTTATTTATATACATATGTATATTAACTTTAATATTTATTATATTAATTCAAGAGACGCATGATTAAGATTGTGTTTCATGGAGGATTATGCCATTTATGTGTATTCATATCCGCTAAAAACCGGTTCGCTTCGTAAAAAAAAAAAACAATTTTTATTAATAATAAAAAGATGAGCATGTTATATTTTTATAATTAGAATTTTGAACTCATGATTCGGTACTTTAAATATTTGATATACACATATTTATATGCGTCACGATTAGCAGCAATTGAAGACAATACTCGCTAATTTAATTGTACGTGAAATTATTGCGCATTTATACTTGTTTACGCCGTAAACTTCTCTGATCCCTTCCTTCCTTCCTTCCAACCTTCGTGGGTTGTCTTGCCAACCACAACAACAACATCAACCCAGGCTACAAAATGTATTTATGTACATGTGTACAAATTGATGTTATATATATATATATATATATATATATATATATATATATATATATGTATTGTATTGTTCACTGCACTCTATCACAGATAACAAAAGCAGCAGCATCAGCAACAACGAAATTTTGTCATTTCATTTTCATTAAAGGTTGGGTTTATTTTTGTTGTATTCTTTCTTGCACGCAATAAGTAACTTTTCAAGTGTGTCGTCTTTATTTGAAATGTGCTTTTGCACTTTCCGTTTTCAACCACTTTCACATGCGTCTCCTACGCCCAGCTGCCTTTGCAGCTGCAGCATCTCAGGTAGTCCCAAGCAATTTAATCGAAAGCAGATAGGCATTTGTACGCACATATGAATACTATATATATATATAGCTTATCCACTTATTTGGTTAGTTGCACTTTGCTAGTTAATACTTAATAACATTACCTTTTCTGGATTCTTTTTTTACAAATTGATACGCGCGCGGCACGTCCGTTTCGACGAAAAACTGTTTTTGATTTGACTCGAAGAAAACGAAGAGGCAAATACTGAAAACTGGTTTACAGTGTGACCAAGTTTGGTAACCATAAAAATGTTTAATTAACGTTGATATTTTTTGTATTGATTATCTAAATTTAAATTAAATGCTTAGAAGTGGCAGTCCTTATTTGTTATATATCGGCCAAAGGACATTTTCTAAAATAATGCTGCCGTTTGATATGCTTTAACTTTCACGAAACCTTGCTAACACCAAACACGGAGTGACAGCACATCGCAAAGTGGTGTATGGTCACATTTACACATCGCTCGTGACAAAGTGGCAGCCCTGTCAAGTTGGCGCAGAATTTAGTGAAAACCCGAATTACCAAGTGTAAACCTTTCGCTTTCTTGCGGGGTGGAAAGGCAGTGGGGGGCATGCCGGGAAAGGCACGCACAAAGCAAGCACAGACACATACATATATGTATATATATACCACTCATCTAGAGGTTCGACAGTTATGATGACCGCTCTTGTGTTCCACATTGACAGTCGACACTCAAAACATAAGCTACAAAAGCTTATGAAAAAGCTTGATATGATGCTAGTTGAGTAAAAAAATTATCAATATCGGAGAACTATATATGTGTCATATCATAAAAAATATAATTGAGATGTCAGCAGGTAGTCGAAGGTCTGCAAAGGTATTTTATCTTCGGGGTGTCTAGCATAAATGTTATTTCTTGTTATGCCCTGACCTAATTAAAAATTGGTAAAAGAGGTATAAAGAATTGTATTAAAGTATGTATGTAGGCAACCCTATTACGTTTATATATTTTTGATCAGTATCAATAGCCAACAAGCCAATCTCAAAGACTATAAGATCTATAGGCTTAAAATATGGATTATTTGATCCTGTATAAATTAGTAAATTAGTTCTTGTATACAAGCAAAATTTAATAATCTGGTTTTGCATTTATTTTTTATATATAAAAACACAATCGAAATGTTGTTTACTGTTGCAAATACCACATATTAAGAAATACATGTGTGCAGAAATAGGAAATACATTTCCTAATCAATAGGTTACCATCTAGTCACAACCAAGACTAATAATTTTGGCGTCTGTCGCTGTTCCGGGTTTGATTCGCCAAACAGAATGCAAATATGAAGGCGACCAACTGTAAGGAAATTAATAACTTAGTATCTTAACGAAATGTAAAAATAAGGTTTTATCGTCACATACCTCAATTGCGGTTACGCCCAGACCAGCATATTTGATAATGTTGGCATTTGTGTCCCAAAGATAATCAACTCGAGATCTGCAACCCTGACTGTACACGGCAATCACTGAGCACGAGCCATTTGTGGGCGAATCACAGCATGATGCGGGGTAGGGAGGTATTCCATAATCGTAGTATTTGTTCAGGCCACAGCATTGTAACTAGTAGAATATCGTAAAAGTTTGGTATTATCAATATGTGTATTGTTGGACGTTTTGAAATACTTACAGTTGTCTGCAGGCTATTCATTAAGGCATTCGACGATTGCCTCTGATTCCAAATGGCTTCCACGACTTTATCGAGAGACTCACGTATTTGCACATGATCTACCCAAATATAGATGACCAGTGCTATTTGACACAAGAACAAACACAACATGATGATTGAGTACTATGAATAAAGCAAAATAAAAGAATGTAATTAAGTGAAAATTTGTAATTACTATTTATAATTTACCGTTGTAAGGGCACAGGCGTCCTCGCGAATTGCACCACAGCATCCAAGGAACGCAACAATAAAGATAACGCATCCGAGGATCAGTATAATAATAGACACACTATTCGCTTTGTAAATTTCATCGAAGTCGGAAAAGTGTTTGATATGCGAAACCAATATTGAACCAAATATGATAAGCAAAATACCGCATATCTGAAACGGGAGAAAAGAAACATTGAATGCATGTATGTATGAATATATTCGATGCCCATAATTCCACAAAGAGTGTGCAACCCCTTAAAAATGGTTAAAAGCGGTACAATGAGGTTCTGCTGAAACCATATGTATATCTTATATCTTTTATTTCTTTTTAATCTCAGCGACCGTATATGGATATATATAATATGCGGTGTCTGCCCGCATGCCGACATACATTCGCCTTTATTTATAGTTAAAAGTTAATCAGATTATTATAACCTTGTAGAGGGTAATACTTTGACCTGACAAGTGTTGCGCCTTAAAGCAATCGTCTCTGAAAACAATCTTTTTACCAAGATATCCCTACCAACGAACGAATGAGCAAAGATAAACGTCCATATTGTTTTCAAATAGAATTGGTCCAGTTATCACATATCTGCTGTAGTATTACTCATTGTTCGTCATTACTCATTTATAGGCTGTTTCACAACTTCCGATGTGTCTCATTAGCTATAATTACGCTTAGCATCGGCATGTTATGTGAAAATCTCGACATTCCTAAACAGTTCACAATATGAATTGCATTTCATTTATTTGTCAATAAGAGATAAGATAAAATAGATGTGTAGATACATACACGAACATGTTGTTCACGTAATACGATATAAATATATATATATATATATATATATATATTTTTTTTATATATGCGTAGGCATATCTAAGACATCGAGTACAGTTTTTTCCAGCTTAAGATAAGGAAAAAAACCTGCGACTGCACTTACTTAATTTACATGCTAGACTTACCAAACACAATATATTGAATACAAAAAGCACATATTTAACAAAACTCCACCGCAATCCATTGTGACTAATTGTTATGAGGGGCTCGTGATTGCTTTTACTTTGATCTGAATAACTTCGCTTCTAATTACTAACTGATTATTATTGCGGTGGCGACAAAGGTTCTTTCGTTGCGAGCTTTTTTCCATATCAGCAAATGCATTAAGCTTTTCCAAACACCGAAAGCCTTGCATACTTTTGGGCTTATATAGAAATATGATGTTAAAATATACCAAAAGCTACTGTGTAACGGAGATTCTCCCATATCACACATATTTTCTCGCATATGTGAAAATATGTGAAGAGATGAATTCTAGAATCATCTTTTGTTTACGTTAAAAATCTAAATTCTTTTTCAAATAGTTCCATATAGCTATACAAAATTTAGGTTTATGAATTCTCTCTATTCAAATAATTATGTAAAAATTTTGGTTTTTTAAATTCTGTACCTCACAGAATTTATAACTTTTATATTTATTAAACATACACTTTAACATTGATATATATTAATCATGAAAATCAACTTAAGAGTGAATTACAAATTTAGATCGTGCTTTAAAAACTTTAATTTTGACCAAAAGACTTGTTATCATTGAATTATAAATAGCTCTTAGCCGTAGGTTGCTCCACCGGAACTCGATTTGCGCATACAATTGGCAAGTGCGCCGGCTAAAATGAACACAATGAACTCGTATATGCAAATGCCTAGGCCGGACCAGAGAACGATAGCATTGTTATCATCCCAGAAGTTGTAGAATTTCTGGTTGCATCCTTGGCGAGTATCGTATATGCTAGATGGGCAGCTCTCATTGCGATTCGTGTAACCGCAGCAGGTGCCGGGCACAACACCGGCGTAGTTAGCGTAGCCTGTGTTGCCGCAGCAGTCGAAAGTGAGCTCCAATGCGCCCATTGGGTATCCATTCGCCGCTGTGTTCTCATTCCAAACAGTATCCACCAGCGCACGCATATCATTCAAAAAGGCCTTTTCGTTGACAGCAATCCAGCAGGTTAGCACCAATTGCAGCACGAACAATAAAAACATAAACGTACCATACTAAAAACAAAAAAAAAATTATATCTGTCAAAACTTCAATTGAACTTGAAGAAAATCAGTAGAGAACCCACCGTTGCAGTTAGGCAGGCATTCTGTAGCCAGACACCACAGCATCCAAAGAAGGATACGATGAATATTAGTGCACCAAGAACGGTCACACAGATCGGTATGGTATCAGCGCTCGCTAGCTGCTCCACATCACTTAGGCGGGAAAAGTTCGATAGCATTATGGAGCCCAACACAATGAGCAAGATGCCAACGATCTGTTAAGAAATACATTTGGTCAATTTTATTTTAGTATCATGTACTGACTTAAAGTAATCAAATTTTCAATTTAATAAAATTCTCTATTTTAATTCTGTCTCAATAAGAATACTTAAACTATCTCAAAACACTCTTGGAACTAAATATTTTGAATTTTCAAATTCTTAAGTAATTTCAATATTTTGCTAAAATGATTTATATGTAATTGATAATATTGAAATAATGTTACGGCATGATTAATGCTCCTTTCATTATTATCATTGGTACAAAACAGGCATAATACATCATTGATAAAAGACACAATCACTCACACACACATATATATATATATATATACTTGTTATAACTATTACAATAACTGAATTCTTGCGAATGACTCAAAATAATTCATATTGTCATTGTTTTTTTTTTCAAAGCTGACAATGATAACTTGCGATAACAATAACGGCCACATTTTATTTATATATTATTGGAAAAAAGAAACAATCCTATAAGCTCATTCGCATGAGCAAAATATATACTATATAAGGAAGTGTTATACATACACCAGATAATGATATGTAATGATACGTAATTTTTTAAGTGCATTATAAATAAAAAGACACGCAACGAGTTGCAAATGAATTGTTGATTTATTAATTTTTACATATATGAAATCCTGCGCAAATTATGATATTTTCAAAAGCATAACTTGGAATAGCAAAATATATTTTTATATGAGAGCTTTCAAACGAAAGTTCTAAATCTGTGATTTAGTAAACCGAACAAATTTCAGTTAAAATCGTTTAAATTCCAGATTTTTTCAATATAGCATTTAAACTGAGAGACCATTTTTGCTTAGAATCAGACAGACAGACATTAATCCAGAGGAACCAGGCTTTAATGCCTTGCAAAAATCACAAACAAATTATTGAAATACAATTGGCATAATCCATAAAATGTTGAGTAAGTTGCACTTTATTGTGGTTGTTGTTTTTTTTCAAATACTTTATCAAATTGTTGGTTTGTAATTATATTTAATTGCGTTTTTTTAATAATTATCTGACTACAATGACAAAAAGTTCACATGATCCGATTGTTGGTTTTTAATTATAAATAATAGTAATTAACTCACCAAAAACACGATATTTATTAAATAAAGAAGAATATTCAAAATTCCTGACATGAAACCCATGTTGAAGCCGTTTCTTAATAACGCTTGATGAAATTAAATTAAAAATTTTACTGCGCCTTGTTTGCGCGTCGATTACTGTCGTTCGATTGAAACGGTCTCCAAACTGTGCAAGCCGTTATAAACGAACCGAGGCTTTGCCATATCTAGATAGATCCCCGTTTGTATATTTTATCGGCCAACCGCACTGTACGATCTCGTAGCTAATGAGTCGTATGTCATGATTAGTCAAAAAACTGACAGATATTGATAGATAATACTTTAATTAACTCAACGATGTTTTTAATTTTAATTTCTTAACTAACTGCTTTGTAACTTTCAAGTAACACAGTGTTAAGTGGTACTTGTTGTATACTATGATTATATATATGTTAATAGACAATTTACTATATTTAAACAAGAGAGAACGTTGCAGTCGCACTGCGAAATACTTTGATACCATAAGTTAGTCCAGCAGATAACAAGTAGCAAAGAACACGGTGGGTGTACTCCAAGTTTGCCTTTCAAATTGCCATAGATATAAGCTAGTAACGTTTCTTTGAAGTTTGGTAACTGTAGCTCTTAAATTACGGGAGATATGAGATTTTAAAATGTTGGGTGAGGGAGCTTTTACACACAGTTTCAAATCCCTATCTCTAAGGGTGTCGAAAAAAGTTGAGTTCATACAGACGGACAGATGGACAGACAGCATGGCGGACATTGCACAAAAGCAATATAATATGTATGATACCTTCGGACACCTAAGTATAAAAATGTACAATTATTTGTTTGAAATAAAAACAAGAATGATGAGCAAAAAAATAAACATTTTTATCAGCTAGATTGTCTGCGCCGACCATAATACAGCTGGAGATATGATAACCCACGAGCCCCAAGTTTTTCTAGGTCTATGCGAAAGAGTAACAATGGAAAATTAGCAAAAAAATGTTGGGGCGCATTTTGTGGTCGGAATTGATTCATTGATAAGTCATGAATCACCTTCAGGTTGTTATGACCTAATACGCACCAGCGGCTATCGATTTCATCAACAATACATACAGCCAAAACTGATAAAGAGTTCTGCGAACTATGCCTAAAATTGTACTCAATATTAGCCTCCTAGTGCTTGATATTAGCCATGAAAAGTTACTATAAATATAATGCCACGATAAGATATTTGTCCTGAAACACACGCTTGTATGTATATAGATAGATCATAAAACCGGCAACATAAACGTCAATAAATATTAAATAAATAGACTTGGAAGTAAGTACCTAACCTATTTGTTTATTTATGGCTTTAATGAACATTTTGGCGGGTGATGTAAGGATGACTGAATGAATTTAGCTTAGCGCTTCCTCATAGCGCTGGCCAAGCAGCAAGAAATCACAAAGATGGCCAGCTCGAAGAGCGCTATTATCAAACTACCCCAACTAATGAGGCTCGTATTAGATTTCCAGAAATCAGTAAACTTCGCACGGCAGCCAGGTCGTGCGGTATAAATTGCTGGCTCGCAGGTTTCTTCCTTTCTCAAGTGGCCACAGCACGAAACGAAGCTGTGGTTTCATAATCGGTAAAGTCCTTTACGCGCAGCATTCGAACTGCATTGAAAATATTGATGATTATTTTATGAATTTGAAATTCCTCATCTGATTATTACTCACAGATAGCTGGAGAGTATCCATGGGGAATCCATTGGCAGCATCGTTCTCTTTAAACGCAGTATCCACCAGTTTACCCATTTTGTCAACAAAATTATCATTCTCTACAAAGATCCAAATCGACAGTGCCAAGTGCAAGGCGAACAAAATGAACATGCAAACGGCATACTATAGAAATAAACGATAATTCAGATTAGTTTGGATCTCAGATGGGAGGTGATTGTTGTACTTACAATTGTGGTGCAGCAGGCATTTTCACGGATTGTGCCACAGCAGCCAAAGAAGGACACCACAAAGATAATACAACCAAGCACGATTATACAAATGGGAATGGTGCGTGTATTGACTGTGTCAGAGAAGGATCCAAAAGTGCCCATTTCGGACAGCATTATGGATCCAACCACCAGGAGCAATATGCCACCAGCCTGTAAGGTAGAACATAAGGACATTAGTTGTGCAATCCAGTCGATAGACTTTGCTTGTTGGTTGGTTTATCCTTCACTTACCACAAAAACAACATTGAGTAAGTACAGTAAGTACTTAACCGTCGCGGATAGGCAATTCATTTTGCTAAATTCGGTAGATCGTTTGGGATTTTCGTTGAGTTCTTGAGTCTGTTCGCAGCAACAGTTGGCTTCGTTATTAAATGAACCACCTGAGATCTGGCACCTTAATATTGAAATTGTCGTACCCAATAGCTTGGACTAGGCCAGCTTATCTGGAAACTTATCTGGCATAACAACAATTCGCGTGCAATAGATTCACCTGTATAGTACATTAGAACCTATGCATTCATACCGCTAGCTTATCAATGGACCTTATCAGATTGTACCCAAAACGGTACATAACGATTGCTCTATATGTGTGCTGTCAGCTGTATATAGGTACTTTTATTATTTCCACATAGTCGAATGATGTTCATCGGAAATGAATCATTGCCAAAACTTATCATCCCAAGACCTTTGAATATTTGTCTTTATGGGATGTGTTAAATGCCATCACGACACTGCCGGTGATACTTTCTATGTATGTATTATAGCTTTGGCTTATAATATTTCTAATTTCAAGACACACAAGTGAGATTGTGTTATCAACATGATAATCAAATTATCTCTCCCCAACCAAACCTAACACATGAGTCAAAAATCTTGTTATCAGGTCCATTTTTTTTTTTTGTGTTTTGCTTGAAATCTAACGCCTCGGGACTCCCCCAACATTATTGAACAAATCGAAAATAGATAATAATAATGGTTTGATCGATTAGACCACTTAGTATTTCGACAAGCATTTCAAAGCTGACTTGATTTCTGTATTGTCAGTTAACTTATTTTACCAAGCATGAAATTAACATGATTTAATTATAATAATTATTTCAATATGAAAATAAAACACCTGTGATTTATATCTTAAGAAACTGTATATAAATATATACGTAATATGCGTAGCTTAGGTGTAGAAAACTTTAAAGCTAATTTCAATCTACTACTTATTATATTCAATATTTATATTAAAAGCTCAATTTGATCGGACTCATCTTTAGAAATGCATTCAGCTGAATTTCTCAAATCATATTTTTTACCTTATAAATATATCTTTAGCGGTTCTTTACCTTCTATAATTTCAATAACAAAAAAAGGCACAGTCTTTCTGCACTTGTTCATAACAACTAAAAAAAACCCCAAGTACCATATATAAAGATAAGAGCAGCACATATACGATTTTGATAGTTTGAATGCCATACGATAGTAAAAAGTTTGGGTATCGCGTAAAAATAAAAAATGGCTTATACTTTTTTACATAACGCGAAGACCTCCATGCAATCACGAAATATGTAATTAATTAATCAGTTTATTCGCATTTTGTATAATTAATTTAAAAAGTTGTTACATATACATTTTATTTGTATAACAAAAAATAGCACAATTATATGGAAAACAGTGCATGGATTAAGAGTATAAATTTCAACAGAATTTTAATTTTTAAAAGTGCATAATAAAAAATAATCGATGTCAATATTAAAATGGCCATCAGAATTATTAAAATAAAATTGTTTATATGTATGATTTTTGTAAAAATTGGGCAACATAATTCGTACTTTCGGTTTTCATTAAAATTAGTAAGGCCTTAATGTCCAGGACCCAATGTCCGAAGGGCCATTAATAGCCCGCTCGGCGTCTATAGTTTCGAATGCTGTTCGCCAAACAGCAGGCAAACACAAAGCCGACAAACTGCAAAAGAATTATGTGTGTTAGCTGCGACCTGGAGTATAAACTTAAAGAACTTACTTCAATGGCGGCAATGACAAGGCCGGTGTACTTGATGATATCGCTGTTTCTGTCCCAGAATTCCACGAAGGCCTGCTTGCAGCCGCGACGAAAGACGGTCTCCTGATGGCAATTGTTCGTGTCCTTGCAACATGAGGGCGGGAAATAGCCCTGATAGGTATAGTCTGTAAAGCTGCTGCGACCGCAGCACTCCATCTACAAATGCAAATAAAACGAATCTGACTTAACCAATGCGATGCACAACTTTAAGTTGATGTACTTACACTAATCTGTATGGCATCCATGTAGTCGGCACGGCGTGTTCGTCGCTCCCAGGCCCTCTCAACCACATCGCCCATAATGATCAGATATTTGTCCTTCTGCAGCCACATATAGACGACCAGCGCCAGCTGTCCAATCATCAGCACAAACAGCAAGACAGAGTACTAAAACACAACAAGTTACTCATTGAGCACTCACAGTCCCATTTTCCCATTATAGAGTACTCACCGTCATGGACATGCAGTAGGATTCACGAATGGCGCCACAGCAGCCAAACCAGGATATTAGCAATATCACCGTGCCCAGCACAATCATTGTGATGGGCACTTGTTGGGTGCGCAGCGCCTCGGCAAAGTCATCGATGTTGTGAATATTGCTGAAAAGCAGTGCACCGAACACAATCAACAAGATGCCGCATATCTATGGACAAAAATATTTAGTTAGCATTTAGCTTTCAAGTTGTTTATAAAATGCTTGTTTGGTATTAGATAATAAAAAGCTCCCTGATCAAACTAACACAAAAGCTTTAGCCAATACGAAAACCACTTAAATCAATTAACCGAAAACCGTAGGCATTTGGTATTAATTATGGATCATATATAGCATTAAAAGCACTTTCGATTGACTTGTATATCAAAAGAAAACTCTTAATAGATATTTAAAGAGTACCTATAACAATACTACAATAGTGAAAACTCGTGATATTAATTGATAAACATGCTTTTTTCCTTATTTATTTTCCATCCACCTCTGGTTGTAAAGATTTTGCATTGGTTTTTTAGTTTGTTGCATTAATATAAATATAACCACATATTTGTTGACAGAAGTGTTAATAAACCCTCTTTTTCTGAGTATACTTTTGGGAGTTATTCAAAGATTAAGCCATTACATGTAGTTAATTATAAATGTACTTATTTTATTCCAATATTATTAGGTTTACCGTTATGCGATGTATTTATGATACCGCCAATTGGAACAAATTTACTAATACTTATCAATGGTTATACTATCTAATCAATATATGCAACCAATTAAGCAATTTAGATTAAATGACAGCTATAACAAATAAATATGCAAAAGGCAACTGTTTACTTTGATTTCGTGCGAAAATTCGTCAGCAAATGCAAATTACCCAGTTGTAGAAGGTGAAGCTATATTGTGTTGGGCGTGACTACGCATATAAAGAGACAATTCAGATAAGCTCATTTTAACCCATTTCCGTGTTCAATTAACCAGAGCGCTTGATCTCACATATTGACCTATTTTAAAGATGATTACGTTGTGTAATTTATTCTCAAAAGTCAACGAACATATGTATTCAGATAAAAAGCAGTCGAGTGCTTTCATGAATGGAATAACTACGAGTACCATAGTACTCATAAATTTATGTATATATACTTGTAGATATATAAAGCATAACTCAAGCCAAATGAGTTCAAGTGTGCTGTCAACGCCGCCGCCCAATTTTCATTACAATCTCCCCATCCCAGTCCCCGCGGGCGTGCGTGTGTAAATGCAATGTTTTTTTTTTTTTATTTTCTAACCAAGTTTTCACTGAATAACTGACTGTCTGACTGTGCGCCAAGTTCATATATAATTAATACAGCTATTTTAGGCGTGGACACCCTCGCCATCGCCATCGCCGTCTCCGGCTATTGCGCAATTTTCCATTTTACATTGCACAATTTCTGAGAGGGTGGTGTTTTGTGTTTGCGTGACGAGACAGCAAACTATTTGAAAATTTTATATTATACGTAATTCTGAAATTGCACAATCCTATATGTGATGTAGATTAAAATTCTTTGCCACTTCAGTTGTAAACTGGTTTTTAGGTACAGTTCACGATTATCGGAGTTGGAAGTTGGCTAAAATACAAATAGAATTGCAAGACAAATGAAAATGGCATTGCCGTTTGGTAAGTTAGAAACCTGTTGCTTCAAGTGGTTAACCTCGAGCAGCTGGTTCTAAGTATTTTGTAGAAACTTAGAAACTCAGGAATCAAAATAAAAACAAAATAATACAATGCAATGCTCTACGTCGTGCACACTAGCCTTTTGTAGCCCAATTTTAAGAACGAGTTTTGCATTCTGATGATCTCAGATTGCTCCGTTAAAACAACAAATGCTGCGACTTGCCGAATTTTTGGGGAAACCGGTTTATAGGCCTCCCTTTAATTGCCTAAAAAGCCCAAAGAAAACCATATACAGTGAAACATGCCTAACAAATACTGCAAACTATCAGGTAAGTGCTATATTTAGTTTGTGCCTGCTAAATATTTTGTTCTATTATTAGTAATTTAATAATACTTTTCTACATTGTTATTGATAAATATCTGACTTTCAAGTAGCAACGTACACATTTCACAGGTATTACTGTATATTTGTATACTTTTGTATATAAGAAACCAGTTTCTATATGACTTGAAAGCTTTGAGAAACTTATGATATCATACAATATAATTGAGTTTGGCTCATCAAATGAAAATGAAAAATAAAAACACAATTTCATCTTTACAAAATAATCAGTTTACTCACCGAGCACAGCAAATTGAATATAAATAGTATATATTTGACCATAGAAATTCCGCAGCTCATTTTGATTGAGTTTCGCTGAGATGGCTGAAGAACTGTAACTGTTTTGTTCGATTTGTTTGTTTATGTTTTATTCCACTGAGAGTCGAAATGTGTACGAGAGCAAAAATATCAAATAGACGTTATAAATAAGTATGTTTTATAATTTTATTCAGAAGCGTCGCATATAGAGCAAAACAGTACGCACATATATATATATATATATTTATATATGTATAAATATATAAATGCAGCCACAATAAACACACAGATGTCGTTCTAAAGAGCATATTCTACCATTCGTAATAAAAAGAATTCTCGCTTTTGTTCAGTTTCGTTTTTAGCATTCCTCCGTTAATGATCAGAAAAACACGTTCATTATTTTTTTTTAATATCTTGGGATTTCCGTTCGACTTAGACTTAAATTTACAATTATGTATGGTCAACAATTTGCGATTGCGCTTAAGAAACCTAAACAGTATGTGAAAATACGTGCGGAGGGTTGGGTGTGTGCTGGACGTGTCTACTTAGCGCACTAGTTCCGGCAAGAGTTTTTGCTTGGGCAATAGCGACGCCTTCAGCTGATTGAAACGCTGCCAAATGAAAGGATAGCGCGCCAACCAAGTCAGCCACGCCTCTTTGCTGGCCGTGCTGCGCTCCACATCGCGCAAATGCTTGTAATATTTGCTGTTCCTTTTTACAGCCGCAGCCATATCCTGGGCGAATTTGGCGAAGCGCAGCTTGAGCAACGTTTCAGAGACATCCAGCAATCGATTGCCCTTGGGCGGATGCACCAGACACAGCTGGCAGACGACATAGTCCTGGGACTGGCTTTTGTTCAGCGGTATAAAGGTCGCATCGCGTCCAATCAGACACTGCTGCAGCCAGGCATAACCATTGGCATTGACACGCACACCAGGCAACTTGACGGGTAGCAGGCGTTCGCGACTGGTGAAGATCGGTATCAGCGGACGATGCTTGATTAGCAGCAGTGTGTCCTGATCGCGCTGCTGTATGCCGCGTATCTGTCCGGTGTGCATAATCCGTTCTTTGATAATGCGTTCCGGGATGTGCGACGGCTGCTTGAACTGCCTCACCAGATATGCGGGCTTGCGGTTCATGTACGCAACAATCAGCATCAATGTGGAGGTGCCATAGATGGCCAGCTTGCTGCCGACTGTGTCGCGCTCCAAGTAATTACATAATCCGTTATATTTCTCCATGAGATAACTTTTCTGGGCGTCCATTTCGATATTGAATATTGATATTAAGTACACTCTAGCGCCTAAAATTGTGCGAGCAGGAAGGATGGGATTGTTGAATATTTTATGCAATTTATTTATGACATCATTTTACTTTAATAAACGCCTGCGACAATTTCTTCCAACAGCCTCGATTCGTCTATGGTTATATACGTGAACTAATTATATAGTATGTATGTATGGATGTACATAGATACGTTTGCGACGCTATGGCTAAGTTTATTTAAAATTTTGTTGTCATTCGTAGGTCTTCTCTATGTTTTGGCTTGGCGAAGAAAACAACGAAGCAACTAACAACTCTCACGTCAGACGGACAATCGACAAACTTTGACATTTATGCATGCCGGCCATGCCTAAGTGCAAGCGAGATGCCTACTTGACTGCTTGTTGATCTCTATGTGCTTTCCAACACTTTAAATTTTACGTCTTGCAACACTTTCTGATCCACACACACACATATATACCGCTACACACGGAATTCAAAAACTCACACACACACACACACACCTTTAGCGTGATATTTTCCGTTTTATTTTCGAGATGTTGATTTGCGCGCGCTACGTTATGAACTGTTGCTGTTGTCGTTACAGACTGAGATCAGCTGCCCCAACAACCGCCTGTTGCTTCAAGCGGTCGGTTTGGGTCGCTCACATACAAAAAAAAAATTAAATAAAATACACACACCAACGCGACCAACGGGCACGTTGGCGTTTTTGGCACTCGTTTCCCCTGCATACCGTATTGACGAATTGTATTTGTATTGGTTTTTGTTTTTATTTTGTTCATGGCTTCCCCAACCCCGACACATTTAGATGACGATGACATCGATCAGGGTGTACTTTATAATTGCATCAATTTGCACTCTTGCTTTTTCTCACATAAAATAATTGTTATTTTATTTTTCTGACTAGCCCTTTGTTTACTTATGCAAATGTGCGGTGACTACTTGTTTTTGTTTGATATTTTTAATTTACTTTATTTTTCTGTGGCTGCACTTTGGATTGCGCGCCAAGAGTTAAAACGTGTTTTTTTTTTTTGCTTCTTTGGTTTCCAATTCCATATATACGTGTGTAAATCTATACATATTTTTTCATTTAATTACCGCTCAACCAATACCTTGCATTATATATTAAATTACAATACCTCAGGGCTTGGGGCTTCCGCTTTTAATTGCACAGGAACTTAGTGCTTTGAATTCAAAGCGTCAAATACTTTTCCTTGACACAAAAAACAACAACAACTACAACCAGTGGTGGCGCAGCAACAACAAAACTGGTTTACAAGCTGCTGTAACTTGCGTAATCAACTCAGATAAACGTGGCTTAAAAAACCCAGTACAAAATTTGTCTCTACAAACACACACGCAAGCATAAATACATATATACATACAATGTATAAATGTACAGATACAGAACTAATTATGCGCCTCTCTTTTTCCCATTCTCTTATAAAGAAGTCAAAAGTGCTTACTGGTTTTGTCATGCTCTCTGTTTGTCCTTATGACGTCAACTCCTTGCGTCATCCATTGAAAATATATTCGTCAATGCTCAACATTGATTAGGGCAAATCGATTTAATCTATATTTTACCAGGGTATTTCGCAGTCGGTTAAGCCCGACTGAAACGTTCTCACTTGTTTTTGAATGGCACAGTCACAGTCGTCAAATACAATTAACGAATGCGCACTGTACAATTAACCTCGGCTATATGTAAATGTATTTCCATGATGCGAGCACAGACACACACCACAATTACTAACAAATAACATATTTATATATGTGTTTAGTGAATCATTTGCCAAACGAAATCGGAACCAGCTGGAGATCAAATTGTGGCGTCTTATTATAGATTTTAATAGACTCAACTTTTAAGTTTCAATAAAAGCGACAGTCAAAACGAAAGGTAATTTCCCAGCAACTAAGTTGAGAATTCTCTGTCTTACGATGCGCTTACGTCAACTGAATATAATTTGGTCTCGCCTAATGGGCAAATTGCTTTACCACATAATAGACGCTCTCCCCCCTGAAAGAGACTTATTAGGGATATGAATTAAGTACACAAATAATTCTACAGCTACAGCTGAGCAAACATCATGTGAAAATACACAGAATGTCAACATGTATGCCTATCTATCTACAGTAATCTTCTAGAAGTATGTTATAGAAATATGCTCCGCATTATTTAGACATTATTAATACAGTGGTGTTAAGAAGAATCGCCAATAGAAAATAGTCAATTTATGTCGGAATTTTTTAATTAAATCTCTTAATCTCTTATAGGTGTATCAATAAATTTGAATTGTGTGCATTTCCAAACCGGATCCCTTTTTTACAAAATCTTATTAGCCGTTCATAGAGAAGAAAAAGAACTCAACCAAGATCGATTGGAAAATAGGGACGCCATAGTTGTGTGCTTTATTCTGGTGCTGCTGCAAAAAGCAGCGTAGTCAAAATACGAAATAATGTCCAGTTAAAATGTTAAAATTATTAGCGAGCTTAGCAGATACATAACTAACGAAATTAATACAAGCGTCGCGTGTACTGCAGCTGTTGGCCGGCACTGGAGCCAGCGCCCGACTGACCGGGCAGCATGGACAATTGCTGTCTGGCCAATTGCTGTTCAAAAACACTGGAGCCGCGTCCCGGCGCATAGCCTTGCGTAATGCTGCCCGTTGCCTTGGGATTCTGCACAGATGCAAACAAGAATTAGCAATCGATTTGGATATTATTAAATGACGTTGAGGGAGCTCACCTGTGCTGGACTGGTGCTGATCTGCAGCACATTGGGATGCAGTAGTGGCTTATATATAACCTCATTCAATAAATGCGGCGGCGGGGGCGGCACATGGCCCTGTGGCGCTCCCTCATGCTTGACCTCAATGTGATAGCGATCGGGCAGCTTCTCCATGGTCACCTGCGGCTTGGACGTTTGCACGGATAGACTGCTGGCGCCAGCTTGCACCTGAACCAGGTCACCCTGCGTGATGGGCGGTTGATCCAAATTGATGTGCAGCACCTGCATCGGCTGCGTCTTTGCCGATGGTGACTGCGAGCCAGGTGCTTTGCTCACCGTTGCACTTGGAGCTGCCTGAAGCTCCACGTGGTAAGCCGACCGCAATGGCAAACTATAGTTATAGATGGACTGAAGGCGTGCATCTGCCTGATGCTGTGTTGTCGGTGGCGCCGCCGTTGTCTGATAAAACAGCGTTCCAGTGCCCGAATACTGAGCCGTCGACTCTGCAAGTGAAGATAGAAGGAGAAAGAGATTTGCTGTTTATGCTGAATCCCAAAAGCACAAGATACTAGCTCAACGGGGCATTTCGTTTTTTATGTGAACTAGTTTAGCGTATCGATTAATGTTCTTACTGTTCCATGACATTTTCGCATAGTCCGCGGCACGACGGTAGTCATCGTGTTCTGCGAATCGAATTGTAAAACAAATAACGAAATGAAAATAAATTGTGGGTCTGTGCAGGTTAGATATTTAGTGCTCGCTATTCGAATGAGAGATAAATGGGTTACATGTTTAATAAAATGTACAGATAGGGTTTTAAAGTAAAGGTGTTAATCACATCAAAGTTATCAACTCAGCAATACCCTGTACCCAGCTGTCGATTGCCGTTGCATTATTTATTATACACATAAAAAATAAACACGACGCATTAAAATTTCTGCAGATTTAAAAAACAAAGCCTATATCTCTTTAAAAATAACTAGACTTAACATCGGGATCATGCAAGTTCAATTTACTGCAGCACCTATAATCTTGTTGCTATTCATAAGAGAACACAGTCAAAATTTCCTATTTTAAACTCGTATACAATGAGACTCTCCCAAATATTCATTGATTTCGAGCAAACGTAAAGTTGAATTTCTAAATAATGACTTGGAATTTCAATTCTCTATAGAGTAATAATACTAAATAAGATGCGATATTACAAATTTAAGGTCTCTAGCACACAACCGGGTGACTAGAATGACAAAGTTAGTCATCCTCAACAATATACACTTTATGGGATAACAGATGTCTGTCTGCCTGTCTGTTGCATGCACAACTGCAAGATACCCTACTTATAAATATTTTAATGGGTACAGGATATAACAATGGTGCCGAATGGAGTCAGTCAGGGACCGCGTGCCTCTGCTGCCCACTGTTCAGGGCCTGGCTTACTCTGTTGCTGCTGTGCATAGTTGGCGGGGCTCTTGTAGTACGCCTGATGCTGTTGATTCGGTGGCGAGGGACTGCGTCCGCGTTTCACAGACGTCGACAGACTACCGGACGCCGGCTGGTATGTAAATATGAACAAAGGAATTATGGAATGTTCATCAATTGCAATGTATTTGGTATACCTTTTGAAGCAACGGCAATTGAGGATGCAGTCGCATGGGCGACAGAAATACCTGAGCCGTTGCAGCCGCCGCCTGCTGCATGGCCTGCACCTGCTGCAGAGCAAACATTTCGTTCTCTTTCGCCTGCTTCTTACGCGTTTCATCGTCGTTTAGTACTTTTTTCAATTGCACCACCAGCTGATGCTTCTTCTGATGCAAATCAGTCAGCTGCTCATCCAATATGGTTATTTGTCCACGTGTGTCTTCCAGTAATAAATTGTTCTCGCGTTCACGGGCTTCACGTTCCCGTCGCAGACGCAACTCCTCGCACAGCCTCTCATACTCTGGCATAATATTATGATATATATATATGTATATATATATAATAGTGTACAATTTAACAGTTATTTCTGCTTACCTTCCTGCCTGCGCTGACGGTCAGCCAGAATGAAGCCTTTGAGTGACCCTCGCAGTTTTTCAGCTCGCTCCGCAGCTGCCGCTTGCACAGCCGCATTGTTATTGTTCACCGCAGACGCTGGCGGCATCTTTGTGCTATGCTTACTTATCTTGCCAATTTTATAAGCTTTATGGGACAGCAACGCAACGCATAAATTGTGTAAAACAAACACAAAATCAGCAAAAACACCACCTCAAGTTGGAAAAATTGAAGCTAAGATATTTTATGCCAAAATGGCTTGGTGCTGTCACGCCTTCGAGTTTAACACACTCTTTGTCTTTGCTTGCAGCAGCAGCTGAACTATTTGAACTCAAATATAGTTAGGGTTAAAGATTTTTTCGACTTTTGTGAACTTTATAATTGTTTAATTTTGTCCTTTTACTAAATAATAAACAATTCGTTGTGCACAGCGAATGTAAGCTGGCAACTCTACATTTAGACTTATATAGTTATCTCTCTTTCACTGCGGCGCAGAACAGCTGGCTGCTTATTTATTTGTTATCGCTATATCGCCACACCGACTCTAATGAGTCGTGTTAAGTATCGATAGTGACGTTCATCGATAGTATCATTAATGGGAAGCCAGCTCAGTTGCAGTCGAGTTTTCTTTGCGTCTTGTTGTTGGTGCGCGTTGGAAATTCGTGAGAAATAAGTTTTTTCATAACAAAAGTTCTTAATAATTTATAGATTAGTGATTATAAAGTGCACCCGTACTCACTGCTGGTTTATTTTATGCTGCGAAAGCGCGAGTCTCCATTGGAAACACCAAACACAAATGCTTTGAAATGTGTTCAGTTATTTGATTAACCCAGTTTATATTATTTAAATACTCGGAGAAAATCATTTTGTGCCTGCCAATAAGTATTTTATAGTAAACAGAAACACACAAAAAAGGGCGGCGAAAATAGGAAGAAGAAGCAACACAGCGGTAGCAAGCAGACACAACAACAACAAAAACATGGCCAGTGAGTAATATTAACAACTAAAAGAAATTACACATTAAAAGAGTATTCTCGAATTTTATGTGAGCACAAAAGCAGCTCTTGAAATATTTCAGCAGCAAGTTTACACGATGCCTCAGCATAAACAAATGCAGCTCATGCGTGTCATTTTGTGTGCGTCTGTTTCTGTGCATGTGTATGCGTATGTGTGTGTGTGTGCATGTGTGTATGTGTGGCAATGTCTGCATTTTATGTGCACCTTAATATTTTACGAACTGCTTCTGAATGCACAACAGATACATGCTCCCGCCGCCATACCAGGTGCTTCAAGTGTCTGTCTGTTGGTCTGTCTCGTTGCCGGCTAAAAAAAAGTTGTGGCAAGTGTGCAGGCTGGCAAAGGAGCGTGCGGGGGGTGTTTTGGCTCGGGGTCTACGATTGCAACCGTCTTTGCGTCCGGGGTGTCATGTGTGAAAAATCAATATTTACGCGCTTCACCGTTTATTGTTGTTGATGTTGTTGCACTTTACTCTGCACACTTGACAGTCTTAGCTTGCGCTGGTAACACTTGGCCAGTGATCGCCATAGCAATTCAATGTGCTGCCAATCAGAATTTATGTAGTCTTAAGTTATTCCAACAAGAGTCGCTTGTGCTATATATGTTTATTTGATGGCCACACTCAATGAATTCTCTGATCTGCTATGTAATCCCATTAGATTTTAGTTACAAATTTAAATATGCGCAGCTTATATTCATTTATTTGTAATACTCAACTTTTGATTCCAATGTGAATTTTATTGTAAGCGAAATCACTTTTGATAACATTTAAATTGGTCGCTCTCTTCAACTTTAGAGTCCCACGCATCATTGGTCACACTTTATCGCTGATCATTCCAATCTGAATTTCATTCCATTAAACTGACAACCACCTTTCAGCAGCAACCACCCAACCTACAGTCTAAAACGACGATGGCGACGATGACTCCCATTAATAAATGAATATGCCCCTGTGCGGCGACGGTGGCGGCACATAAGGTGCCAGTTTTACCGGCTTTACCAACATGCAACCCCCCTGGGCATAACAACAACAAACACACCCACACACACACAGAAAACTTTTGTACGTGCCGGCGCACATTTGATGGCAGCACCACCCACAGCAGCAGCAGCACAACACTCCCCTCTTTTTCTGGTTGCAGCTGCGCCGCCCCACCAAGTTCACTTTAGATTTTAATTGGTCCTTTGTGTCTCGGCAAACTCCCCGCACAGCACCGCACCGCGCCACATCGCACCGCCTGGGCACACTGATAAGGCATATCGCTTGCCGAAACACCCTGCGCACCAAATTTTGCGTATTGCGTTTTGGGTTTTGGGTTTTCCCTTTTCTTTATTGTTATTATTATTATTTTCGGGCTTTTCATTCGTTTCACGCAGCTTTAGCTGCAGATTAACTGCTGACGGGCTTTTCGTAGTTTTGTTGTAAATGTTTGCTATGCTGCGACTCGTGATTTTTCTTTTCCCCTCTCAACATTTTTCGTTTTCTTCATCTGCCTTAACTGCTAATAAGATTTCGGTCTGCTCTTAATGGCCTTGAGAGATGTGGGGGAGTGTAAGGGTGTGGGGATGAATGTGCGCTATTTTAATTGAGTTCGCTTCCCATTCAAATTGGCGCACAAATTAATTTCAATTAACTTGAGTTTTTGAGTTACTGCCGCAGGACTCGTTTCCAAGGCCGAAAAAGTTTGAAGCATACTTTAGGGATTCGAGTGCTGTCAGCTGTCAGTTAGTTGGCCAATACCCAATCAGTCTGCTTTTACTATATTTAGGCCAACTAAGTAGGACCACTTGTGCAACATCAGCAGTTGCTTGAAAAGGTCAACTTTTCGAGACAGTTAAGTGGAAAATGTCATATTGTTTGTATATGCATGAACTATTGATATATCTATAATAAAACCAATTTGAGATATTTCCCGAAATAATTTTCAGAGAAATATCGAAAACGGTTGAGCTTGGGTGGAAAATGAATATTTTATATTTTAAGTGCATCTGTTGGACAAGTCTGTGTTATTTATAATATATTGTTTTGTTAAATAGATAGTAGTATCTACTATATATGTATATCAAGCTTAATCTAGAGCAACCATAGCTTTCAATTTGTACTCAATGAAAGCATTTAAATTGTATTGTGTTTCGTGTGAAAATCAAAGCCAATTGCAAAACAAAAAAAAACCAACCAAAGAGATCCAAATTAAATGTTGAAAGTTGATCACTGCACTGATCAGCGCCTATATACCACACACATAAATGTTTCTAAATAAATATATACACATGTATATCAATCCAAAATTTTTGCTTACGCACGCTGCCCCAGGACACAGGAGCAGTGCAACAGCTACACAGAATTTGGTGGCCCAGCATGAACCACATTTTGTGGCCAACTGTTTGAAGTCAGCCGTCAGCGAACTGAGCATAGGCAACTATGATCTGGCCATGAGCACGATCAATGAGGCATTGACGCACATCGGCAATAGCAATCACGAGGATATCACAGCCCTGCTGGAGCTGAAGAACATTGTGGTTCGACTGCGTCTGAGGCGTAAAACGCCAGATCAGCTAATTGGACCGACCTGTAAATCGAAAGCGCTGCCTCACAGCTTCAGCGTGGAGATGATCGATGTGGTGCAGAAGGTGCTGCGTTGCCGCAATCATTACGAGGTGCTGCGCATCTCGCATCATGCCACCTACTCGGAGGTGAAGCGTGCCTATAAGCGACTCGCCCTGCGTCTGCATCCCGACAAGAATCGTGCGCCCGGCTCCGAGGAAGCCTTCCGTCGCATCAACGAGGCGGCCGACACGCTCACGGATAATCAAAAGCGCATTGAGTACATTTTGCTGACAGCTGTCGGCGACTCTTTTCGCAGCAGGGCGAGTCTCTATGACAACCATAGAAATATCGTACCGGACCAAGAATTTTTTGATCCGGATGAGCTTCGACGCTCCTATCAGGCGGCTAATCAGCGAGTGCCGCAACGCCAGTCGCTCTACCAGACCGAACAGCTGGTTATTGGACTGGTTGCTGCTCTCATTTTTATAATAATCACGCTGCATTATTTGGCCATGGCGCCCAACTACAGTTTCACCCAAACCAGGTGAGTGTCAATGCAGTCAATGCAAATATTCGATCCTTCATTCATCCATCTCCATTGCAGCACGCACAGCGTACGGCAAGTGAGTCGTCTGAATGGTATCACCTACTTTGTGACGCCTCAGTTTGCGGGCAGCCAAACGCCGATGCAGCAGCAACGCCTCGAACAGGATGTCGAGCAGATCTTTGTGACGGATCTGAAGTACAACTGCAAGCAGGAGCGAAAGCTGCGTAAGACTTCTCTCTTTTGCCTTTGTTGTAGTTTGTTGTCTCACATTCGACTCTTTGCAGGCGACAAACTGCTGCAGCGCGCTCGCAACATCAACAATCACAAGTTGCGGGATCACGCTTTGAAGATGCCCACGCCCGCCTGCCACGCCCTGGACAAGTTCACTCAGCTGATGTACAAGCCACAGATTTCTGAAAACAACTCGAAAGACAACGAGCCCTAGAATTAAGCGCAACCAAACGAAATTTAAAACATCTGTTTTGTATTATTAATTAATTAATTGACAATAGTGTGAAAAAATATATTTAATGTACAAAATAATTAGTGTATTTTTGATTACTAATATTGATATACTTTTTCAGCTTACATAGAGACATATTTACTATTCCCAGTCCACTTACTTTTTCCTGACTTCCAGCTCCCATTACTTTGACTATAACTGAATCAACTTCTATTAGGAATATTATTTCATTATCTAGATTTAGTTAAAATAACTTCTTTTTTTTAGCTTTTTCTAGATTATACTAAGATTAGCGTATTGATATTTCTCTTATATTTGTGTTTTGAATAAATATTTATTTTTCTTATAAAGATTTTAGCCAGCTACAAAATTTTAAGTTATTTAAACTTGCAGTGTGGCCGAAGAAGTTAGATAACAAATGCGAAAGCATCGATTATAATTTAATGATGCGGTTGCCGTGCAGCCGTTTATTGTCCTGTGCTCGTATAACCCAGTTTCGGATTGGCACGATATTGCACGGGGAGTGGGAGGAAAACAAACATAAAAACGCCCACAAGCAACCAAAAAATGAGATGGCCCAGAAGCAATTGCCCCACAATTTGCCAGCGAACAAATTCCGTCAGTCACAGCCCAGAGACATGCCACTCCCCTTGACGCTCGACTGTATGACTGTGCTGCAAAGCTAACGAACTTGCCACATCGCATGGGGGCATAGTCTGAATACTGAATGTTGAATGCTGAATACCAACGAGTACCAGTTACAGCAAAATCCCAAACAAATACCCAAGCACGCAAAAGGAGCCAGACGAACAACAACAGCAATAACAACTACCATGTTGATGATGCGTTCCATTCGCATAAAAGGATTCAGGGGCAGGAGCAGGTGCGGGGTTCAGCAGTCAGGTAGTCAGGCGGAAGTGCAGCGCTGCACCTGCCACGTCTGTCACTCAAATGGTGGCAACTGTCCAATTGCAATTGCATTCAGCAACAAATGCAACAATTTCTCTCAATGGATTGCATTCAGTTATAGCACGCATAAGGGTTTCTGTGTGCAACCCGGTTGCAGGGTGCATGGTGCAGGCCCTAATGGTTGTGCCTCACTTGAAGCCTGTGTGTTTTTTTTTTTCATATACCCTGTAAGCATTTTAAAAAGTTGGCGGAGAGTGTTGTGCAAATGACTATTTTAAATGAAGAAATTCATACTTGCTTGAGGTATTCAGTTAGCAAATTACGACTAAACTACCTATATATATATATATATATATATATATATATATATATATATATATATATGTATATATATATATGTATACATGTATATATATATATATATATGTATAGACTACTTAAGCAAGTGGAAAGTCTTTTCAATTGTGCAACATGATGCTGTCCTTAGCTACAAGTTTATATATAGAAAGTGTTTTGTTTTTAAAATATAACTATCAGTTACACAATTTTCATGTATTATACTTTCATATGTATATATAGAAAGTGTTTTGTTTCTCAATAATGCACAATGAGAATGGGGAAATCTTTAACATGCCTCATTTACCACCCGCCGGGGTGAATTTTCTGAAAAAGGTGAACGTAAAACTTCCCAATTTTAAATAGCAAGCAACGTCTGATCTGGGATAGAAACTATACACATATATATAAAATGTATTATATTTATGTATTTGATTCTGGTGCAATAGATGGTTTTGTACTTTTCAAAAATTACATTGTCATTAGATTTTAATTTATTTTGATTTTTTTATGTCACTGTGTCAAGGTCGAAAAGTTTTTAGGCAATTCATTTAAAAAATAATAGAAAAACTTATCAAAAACCAGAAAAAATATTTCATAATCTTGCACTGTTTTCGCAAATAGGCACCGATTTATGCCCTATTCGCCCGCCATCATCTCCATAAATTCTGCGAATAAATAATTTAGAGATTAGCTAATCAGCCTTGACATTTACATATATCCTTCTGCATACCATCGAAATCAACGGTGCCGGAGCCGTCGGTATCAATTTCAGCAATGATGCCATCAAGATCACTCGATGAGAGTTTGTCATCCAGAGCGGCGAGAATTTCTTTGAGCGTGGACGTGGTTATGTAACCGTTGCCCTCGCGATCGTACAAGCGAAATGCCTCTTTCAGCTCCTTTTGTATGGCCTCGGCGTCCTCCTCCTCGAGAAAATGGGCAGCGATGACGCAGAAACCATCAAAATTCACCTTGCCCGTATCCTCCGGATCGTTGTCATCAATGAGATCCTGCAGTTCGCTTTCCTCGAACATTTGACCCATGCTGTTCAAAATGGTCTTGAGACGCAGGGTCTCAATGAAGCCCGTCTTTTGGGTATCAAACATTTGGAATGCCTTGCGCATAATGTCCATTTTCTCATCGTCCTCCTAAAGTGTCGAAACGAGCATTAGAATCGTATGATATGATATGATATAATAGCCCGATGGTCAGCGTTGCGTACCATTTTGCTGTTGGGTTCTGTTCCGTGCCGATTCGCGAAGTGATTATGAATGTGAGATGCGAATATGCGAGTGCCTTGTGTTTTCTTTCTTGTTTTTTTTTCTTGTTTTTTTTTTTTGGGAACGAGAACGAGTTGCTGCGTTGGAACGCGAACGTGCACTAATCCGATCGTCAGACCAAAATCATTATTTATAAACAACAAAATATGCTTTGTGGCCATACGTCATCCACCTCGGACAGAGCGCGCACCCACCTCACACATGCTCATCCTCCAAGTTCGGTTATTGTTGGTTTGGCTTTTCCGCAACGCTTTATTAAAAACGACAAGAAAAAAAATTAAAGAAGAAACAAAAACCCCTTCCCTTTTTTTCCCACATCATCCTACCCAGCAATATGTATTGGAATGTGATGGCAGAGGCTGGCCAGACGTGTTCTCAGAACAAAGTGATACACAGTATACAAATGACGCGACGTCATTTTCATCATCATCATCTCTTTACCTCCAACTGGGCAGCCGGAAAAATCAGCAGTATACAACGCACCATATCGCGTACAGCCGCCCACCATTACACAATACTCGTGCAACAACAGCAGCAGCAGCAGCAACAGCAACAAGAAGAGCAGCAACCACTGTGCAAAGAGGCAGCAATTGCGCCAAGTCGAACATAGCCAGTCACTAAAAATCGACTATAAAAGTCCTCACAATCAGTCACAAAATCAGAGCGCAATTTCTCACGGTAATTGTATTTTTAGTACTTTATAGCAATTTTTGTCCATATGAGTGGGCCAAATGTCGATGACGATGTGGTCGCTGCCAAAAAGAAAAAAAGTTACGGAGCCCCAAATTCACCTCTCCGGACGGGCAAATTGTTGTCTGCGGACAAAATAAAATGTTGATGTGGTTTTAAATTTTTCTGTTAAAACAAACAAACAGGCATTTGAGGCTGGCAAATGGACATTCAGAATAGTGTGAACAGGGTGTACGTGTGTGTGTGTGTGTGTGTGTGTGTGTGTGTGTGTGTGAGGGTGTATGCATATACATATAAATATATAACCTTCTGACGAATTGGATTGCTTCATGTGTGGCATTTTTGGCAATAGCCAAAGGCGACTTTTCATGTCCATTTTGATTATAATTATTTACTAAATGGTACTTCACGCTCTGTCATTTGGATGCGTATTTCTCAGCCACCAGTGTGGGTTTCTCGCCACAAATTCAATTACATATCCAATTAAATTCTTCATAGATGTGCTATATTTGATTTTAAAAACCAATGGAAAAGGAAAATTAGCATGCAACCGTTTTCAAGTAATTTTCATATTTGGACTTTGGATATTCACCCAAGCAATTTTCAACATGAATATTTGATTGTTTTCACCTTTTTGCCCCACTTTCAGGTCAAAGTATGAAAAAGACCCTATTGTTGCTCACCTGCGTTCTGAAATTCTTCTTTTTCGGCTGCCAGTCATCACCAGTGATTTACGGCAAATTGTTTTATTGAATATTGATTTTCAATTCAAGTTTTTTATATTTATATCACGAAGATTATGAATGTTTGCAATTTTTTGGTGTAGATTCAAATTTCCCTGCATTTTGATTTTAAAAAGTATTTTATATATGTGAAAAAAAATGTACAGTAGGAATTGAAAGACAATACAATCTTACTACGAGGTATCTACAAGTTGAGCAGTTTCGAGCAGAATGCTTCTACTTGCTGCCACATTTCTGTTTCATTCAACTTTTATTCATTATTTATGCTCCACAAAGTTGCCTGAATGCCCTTTCTGTGCGCCTTTGCAAACCAAACTTTTGTTGTTGTTGTTGTTGTTGTTTCTGTTGCTGTTGTTGCCCACTCTGGTGTAGTTGCTTGTTGTCGCCACTTTTCAACTTGGGTACGGCTCGTGTCTGGCCCTTGCCCTTCGCATCGCTTCCAAGCGAAACTTGTGGGGGGAAAAGCTTATCAGAATAGCATTAGGCGGGGATTTTAGCCATGTGTTTGTTTTTTATGCTCCTGCCTGGGGATAATCACTTGTTGAGAGCCGCAGGGGCTCTGCGCTTAGTGGAAATACTAATTCATTGAAGGGATTTACATGTTGCTAAGTCAATTTTTGCTTTATGCTGTAGAAACATTTTAGTATTCGAATTGAAATCAAGAGACCAAATTTTCCTCTATCAAATGCTGGTGCAGAGCTTTTGATATTCTTTAAGTGCACTAAACAAATATTTTCATTAAGTGTATTTTAAATTCGGTCCACGGTTTTCTCTTTATTTATTATATTTTTTTTTTGCGATTTTCCAGCATTGTTTTTGCTTTGCTGGCTTTCATTTACCAGCTGCGCGTTGAAGAACTTATGCAAATTGACTGTTCGTCGTTCGTCTGCTGCCTAAAGGAATGCTCTGGCTCTGTGCTCAATCTGCCATCCGCAAATCCTGGCCAGTAAATGAGCATTTAATGGGGCACGCTCAAGGCATTTGCACATAATTTTTTGAGTAAATTGCGACGGGCTGAGAATTCGCAAATAAATAGGATTACATTTTGGTACTGGGCTGGGCCGCTCGAGTAGCCAATAACCGAAATCTTGAGCAATAAATTCGCAACGCTAACAATGAACCTGAATGTGACGAGCCGTGCCTTGCGTGCCACTGTGCCGCATTTTAATTGTCCTGTTGGACACATTCCGGATAATGGCCATATATAGAAAGAACCTTAATATTTAGCGCACTTGTGTCCAGAATAAAAATAATGACTTCTTAATCAACTGTTTTTATTTCAAGTCATTAATTAATGGTATAATTGCCTGCATCAGTTTTTTCGCTATTTTGATGAATCTTGGAATAATATTGTTTAATACAAAAATACATTTATTGGCCTGTCCAGTTATTATCTTTATTGTTATGCCTCACTCATTAAATGTTACGTCAGATATGCGACTATTGAATTATAATTTTGATTATAAATATAAATGAATTTATATAAATATATGTATATTTGGAACTCTTAGCCGAAATGGATGAGCTCATTGAGCAGCTGAAGACGACGAGCGTCAGTTTGGACAATACAACGACGACGCTGCTCTGCGAGATTTCGGCTACAAAGGATCCGAAGCTGTTCGACAAACACGAACTAGCCGAGTGCTTTCTGCGTCTGACACAATGCGATGACATGAATGTGCGCAAGGAGGCGGCCAAGTGCATAGCGGAGATAACCAAGTCGGAGGTGCAACGCAAGAAGTTCACCAAACGCGAAATCATCGCTGCCTTCCTCGAGTGCCTGCGTAATGTGCCAGCGGCCGATGGCAGTATGGAGCTGCCCATACAGATTTGCCGGGCGCTGGGCAACATCTGCTACCTGAACGATGAGGCGCGCGATCTTATATTGGAGCTGCAGGGCGATGAGGTGCTGTTGCGCCTGCTCGACATTGCCAACATCAACGATGTGGCCAATGCGTCTCAGTTTATCAAAGTGCGGGGCGGTCTGCTCTCCAATTATCTGCTGGGTGGCGAGGGTCTGGCCAAGCGCGCCATGGAGCTGGGCATTATGCAGCAGCTGCAGCGCATTGTGGATACCGGTACCAGCAATGTGGAGCAGCATGAGGATCTGTTGCTCAACACGCTGCCGCTCCTCAGCATACTCACCGAGAACGTGGCCGATCTGAATTTTGAGGCCCAGCTCAATTTACAATTGTCGCGCATTTTGGCCGCCTCCACGAATCCAGATCTGGCCGAAATGTGCCTCGAGCTGCTGCACTATCAGGCCGAAAGCGATGAGGTCAAACTGCTACTGGCCAAGGACGGCCTTTGCGAGACCATTTACAATCTTCTCGAGAAATACAAGACCCTAGCCAGCACCAGCGAAGCGCGCGCCCTCATGAAACTGGCCTGCGAACTCATTGTGCTCATCCTGACAGGCGGTAAGGCATCAATTTCATTTAAAAACTTTTGCTCTTAACTTAAATTCTCGAATTGCAGATGAATCCATGCACTATTTGTATACAACACCGCTGCTGAAGAACATGGTTGACTGGCTGGACTCGACGGATATTGATCTATTAACTACTGGGGTGCTGGCCCTGGGCAATTTTGCGCGCACCGACAGCCACTGCATCTATTTTGTGGAGCAGCAGACCATGAACAAGCTGCTGCAGGTGTTGGCCAAGAATAACGGCGTCAAGGACGATGTGCGTCTGCAGCATGCGCTGCTCAGTGCGTTGCGTAATCTGGTTATACCCAAGCCGAACAAGAATGCGGTCATTCAGGCGGGTCTGGTGCAAACAATATTGCCCATGCTAGAAATCCATCAGCCGCCAGTGGTATTCAAGTTGCTTGGCACACTGCGCATGACCGTAGACGGTCAGGGTAAGTCCAAAATTTGTTGTTCACCTTCTGCTTAGCTCTAACTCTGCTCGTTTTCTTTTTGGGTGCAGAGAAACTGGCGCTCGAGCTGTTGAAGAACAAAACTTTGATCGAGCAACTGGTGCACTGGAGCAAATCGTCAGACTATGCGGGTGTCACTGGCGAATCGCTGCGCCTGATGGCCTGGCTGATTAAGCATGCGTATCTCAGCAAGATTGCCTATGCGCTGCCCCGCAAAGGGGATGCACCCGCCGAGCAAATAGCCGATAAAATACCACTATCCCAGGACTATGATCGCAGCAGTCTCAGCGAGTTTCTGGCCAACAAAGGCACCGTTGAGGCAATGGTCAGCATGCTGACGGCCCAGCATCTCGTCATGCAGAACGAGGCCCTGATTGCATTGTGTATACTCTCCGTTGTGTATCTCTCGAAGCGCAGCGAGGCGGAGCAGGCGCAGCATCTGCAGGATGAGCTCATTAAATGTAATGTGGGCGCTAAGCTGGCGGAGCTGATTACCAAGTCATCGGATAGCATGACCAAGGAGATTGTCGAGAACTTGCAGAACTGCATCAATTTGCTAAAGTCCTCGGAGAAGCTGGTCGCCCATCTCGAGCAGCATAACATTAACGAGCTGCTCAAATCGATACCAATTCTAACGGAATACTGCACCTTGTAAGGATGTTCAAAGGGAGCGATTTCCGGCACATTGCATTTATAAGAATACGAGAATTTTACCCCTCGCTCTCCAAAGCACCGCCAGTTGCCTATCTCAGCACACACACTCAATAACACACACACACACACACATACACACAGATGCAAACACTTGACATGACCGACAACAAGTCTCCAAAAAGAGAAGAGATTTGGCTTCCAACATGTAGTTTCCACCTTAGAGCAACGATTCAGAACTAGACTTCAGATTGTAGAAACCGAAACCGAACAGAAAGTCACAGAATAGAACAGAACAGAAGAAACGGATATGTATTTTTTAGACGCAAGCGTATTTTTACTGCATTTACCATAAACATATATAATTAATTAAATATACATACCACATACATATATATTTACATGCAATATATATATATGTATGTAATTAATTAAGCATATAACAAACTTTTCTGTTACATGATTTTTAAGAGCACAATAACAACAAATCGTGGTGATATCGCTAAGTATATTAAATAAATGTATTTTACGTATTGTACTTATAATTTTTAATAAAACATTTTACAAAAAAAAAAATCAATTTGTTGGCACACACCAAAAAGAAAAGAAAACAAAACGATATAAAAAAAAATATTAAAAATAAAAGATAATTTTCAAGCACAATGCATGTAATTTGTATTAGGCATTTTAATTGTTGCACATTTAAAAATTTATTATTAATGTAAAACTCACCGATGTTCTCTCACACAAAGTTGAAAGCAAATTTTTAACACTTTATATACTCATAATAATAATAATAATAATACAGCAAGCAAAACAAAAAATTGTAACTTAATAACAATCAGTGAAAATAGCTTAAACTCGAATGAGATATGCAAATTTTACAAAGCGTATATAATATATTCTATATTATATTTCAAATTTTGACAATTAATATTGGTCACCAAACAACAACAAGCAGAACAATTCTTAAACCTAACACTTAAGTAAATTTAAACAAAACTTATGAACAAAAATATTTATATAAAGCGTTGAAACACACAAATATTTATAAATTCAAAACACAATAATGTACATTAAAATAGTTCAAATACAATTTGAAATGCATAAGAAATAAATGAGAGAGAAAACCAAAGAAAAATTCCAGTAACTTCTGTTTCGAAATACACTTCAACAATTTTAAATACAGTTTCGAACTTGGTTGTGAACAATTCTTTTTAGTTTTTTGTACCAATAGTTGAAGCTGTTCTTAAAATAATTCAAATTTTACTCCTGACACAATTTTGGTTCCTAATTGTAAACTCCGTACCATTGAGCAAAACGTAAGCTAGGCATTCAACGTAATATTTGCCCTGCTTAACGTCAAACTACAAATGTGTATTTTGCGTATTTATTTGCTTGGCGAGAATGGGCACACTGATCTCTAAATAAAGTCAGACGCTAACGCTACGGAAAGTTTCGGGCATTTATTTTTTATTTGAACATGCTGAGAGAGTGTTTTTATTCAATTGTTTGGCAATTTCCGTGCAAAAGCTGCTAAAATTGCGTATTTTGTGCTGCATTAAAATATAAACAACAATTGTGATGCGAAAAACCCGCTCGCAAACTCAGGCGGAAAATGCCGCTACAATCACACAGCAGCAAACAGCATCTTCAGCACCAATATCAGTAAACATATTTGATGAGGCCAAATTCAAGGTAAGTACATCTCTTTATCTTTAATTTAGTACTACAATGCATTTCGAAAAACAGTGCATTATTTCTGAGAAGAAGAAAAAACAATTGATAAGTAGAAACAATGTGACCGCAGAAAAGCCTCGTTTTCAGCGCCCCCTGGTGCAACAAACGCGAACATATCCAATAGACAAAGACTTTACAACACTATCATCCGCCATATTTCCTCCGACAAAACAAATTTGTGCGATTAAAAGATTAATGCGGGGGAATTAATACAACAAATGTGTGTTGAATATCAACCAAAGTTACAATAGTTGTAAACCAAAAAATAAGCAGTACAAAGCAGCAATTGTGATTGTGAAATGATGGCTACTCCTTCAAAAGCCTTTTTTGTCCGCACCGTTCAAGGTAATAATGAACAGTTTGCGACATGCGATTTTGTGTCCACTGTGCGTAGTCGGTGTATCTTAACAAAACGATGTTACGCTTTTTTGCGCAAAATAATAAACGCTGAACAGCCGGCTTTTATTTTGTGTTTAAACTGTGATATTGACTGGTGCTTTTTAATTTTAACCAAGCACATGTACTTAATGTTTTATATACATTTCGGTGTAGGCACACACAAACACACACACGCTCATACTGCATACACAATTGTCATTTGCTGTCTGTGTGTGTGTGTGTGTGTGTATGTGTGTCTGTGTGTGCGAGTGTGTGTGTGTACTTGTGTATGTGAGGCGTCTTTCTTTTTGACGGTTACTGTTATTTTATCAGTTTTCTCATTCTTCCGCATTGGACTTTCCAGGAATGTGAACAAATGGTGCAGATGCTACGAGTCGTAGAGCTGCAAAAGATCTTATCGTTTTTAAACATTTCATTCGCTGGACGAAAAACCGATCTGCAAGGTCGCATCCTAACGTTCCTGCGCACTAACCTGGAGCTGCTCGCACCCAAGGTCCAAGAAGTTTACGCCCAATCCGTGCAAGAACAAAGCGCCACACTGCAGTACATAGACCCCACTAGAATGTACTCGCATATGCAGCTGCCTAGCGTGCAGCCAAACAATGCGGGTCTCGCGAGTCTCGGTGCACCTGGAGCCCAGGTGCAGTCAGTGGGCGGCGTTAATCCCGGCCAGATGCCCGGCAGCGCTGGCGGTGCGCCCAACATGATACCCAACTTCCTGCACACGCACAGTATGAATAGCCAGATGCCCATACATCCAGATGTGCGTCTGAAAAAGCTCGCCTTCTACGATGTCCTGGGCACCCTCATCAAGCCATCGACTCTGGTGCCGCGCAACACACAGCGTGTGCAGGAGGTACCTTTCTATTTTACGCTGACGCCACAGCAGGCTACAGAGATCGCCACAAATCGCGACATACGCAACAGTTCAAAGGTGGAGCACGCCATACAAGTGCAACTGCGCTTCTCTCTTGTGGAGACCTCTTGCGACCAGGAGGACTGCTTTCCACCCAATGTCAACGTCAAAGTTAACAACAAATTGTGTCAGCTACCTGTAAGTACAAACCTAAACCACTATTACAAGTTATTTTATTATAACTTTGTCTCGATTAGGTGTGTATATGTTTTTGATCAGGATTAATAGCAAATACCTCATAATAATGAATGTCTGCCTATTTCTATGCAAAATTACTTACAGCAGTCAGTTAACCCACCAAATATGAGCTTAAATTATTTTTGATTTTAATCTTGTGCCTCAAAGTACAATAACATGTCGCAGTTTATTAATCATCGGCAATCTCTTGTTATCATTTACTGAATACTGTGCGGCTTTTCGCTTTAGCTAAATTCTCTGTTTGCTCTTTTTACAGAATGTCATTCCTACAAATCGGCCAAACGTGGAGCCAAAGCGTCCGCCACGGCCGGTAAATGTTACCGCAAATGTAAAACTGTCGCCTACGGTGACAAACACAATAATGGTACAATGGTGCCCGGACTACACGCGGAGCTACTGCCTCGCCGTCTATTTGGTTAAGAAACTAACATCCGCACAGCTGCTGCACCGCATGAAGACCAAGGGCGTTAAGCCCGCGGATTACACGCGTGCTTTAAGTGAGTCGCAACTTTAGATTTCAATTCCAATTATTGACTTAATTTAGCTAATCTCAATTGCAGTTAAGGAGAAACTAACCGAGGACGCTGACTGCGAAATAGCCACGACCATGTTGAAGGTGTCGCTTAATTGTCCGCTGGGCAAAATGAAAATGTCGCTTCCGTGCCGCGCATCAACCTGCTCGCACTTGCAGTGCTTTGATGCCAGTCTCTACCTGCAAATGAACGAGCGCAAGCCCACCTGGAATTGTCCAGTCTGCGATAGGCCAGCCATCTACGATAATTTAGTAATCGATGGGTACGTCCTGCAATCATTATCTCGTCCCTCAGCTTGAGCTACAATGAATACTGATGACCCTATTTTCATTGTACAGCTATTTTCAAGAGGTATTACTATCGTCGCTGCTGAGGAGCGATGACACTGAAATTCAGCTACATCAGGATGGCTCGTGGAGCACACCGGGCCTGCGGAGCGACACTCAAATACTGGACACACCAGCAAAGCAAGTCTCGAAGGTTGAGGTCATTTCGGATGATGTCGGTAAGTCAGCACATCAAATTATATTAAATGTACGAATAATAACTGTAAATATGCATATATCAAAAGGCCATCAAAGAAAAATTCGAATTCAAACTTTGAGAATTTCATATTTGCAAGTGATTGCCGTTCAAAAATTTTCCAAATATCTAAAATCAAGATTACATCTATTTATCACTTAATTTGGGCAGAATTGATCACAGATGATACAAAGCCGATGAAGTCTGATCCGTCTCCAGCGCCAGAGGAGCAGCCAACGTCCACATCCAACAGTGAAACCGTAAGTTGGTTCACTTGCCATTGCGAAAATCACAGTTTTGTTAATCTTCTATTTATTTTGTTGCGTGCGACAGGTGGATTTAACCTTAAGTGATTCGGATGATGATATGCCGCTGGCCAAGCGGCGACCGCCATCCAAACAACCGGCGACAACGTCCACACAAAATGGTGCCGCTCAACGTGCCTACGCCTCATCGCAGCAGCAGCCGCAAAGAACTGGTACGTTGGATCCATTTTTGTAATAAGAAGTACAGCAAAACAGGCAACAATTATGTGTTGTTAAATTTGTATAGCAAAGAAAAGTTTATCGAAAATAATTTATAAATCTCTAGGGTAACACACACACATAAGGCAATATTCATATACATCGTAAACTCACACACACCACTCCTTCACCTAACATACACAGAGCTAAATACCCATTGAAGCCCTTCATTTTATCATTATCATTTGCTTATTTTCCTCTCTATTGATTTTATTTCAATTTTGGCTATTACTACACGTATATGAAATACATGTTCCAAATTTTAAGCTGGGTGTGGAAATGCAATTTGTTTAAAAACGAATATATAAAGCCTTGGCTAATAACATACTGTCTGCCTTCTAGATCTTGTACAATATGGTTTATTTATTTTTTCTTGTATCGACTAGAGAGATAATATTTTTAACATGTCCTGTCGGCAGTCAGACTTGAAAATTTCTGTCCGCTAATTATCTTGAGGGTTGCTAAGGTTTTCAGACATGTGCGTCGGCTCGCAGCTCTCCATCTTTAATTATTAATGCAATTCGCTCGACCACAATTTGTATATACAATTTTATTTTCGATCTTCGCGTAGGTCTGCGCAAACGGTAGGTTCGCTTTCTCAGCAATTACAATCCATAGAGATCGTCTTATACTTGTGCACATATACTATTACTTGCAGTAAAACAGCTAAGAAGAAAGGGCCGTGATGTCCTCCCAAGGACATTCAAATAATACATACTAATACATACCTGATCCAGCCGATTCTGTTTTAATTCAAATGTTTCAATGTGCAAGCTTTCTGTTATTCTCGCGTTTACAAGAATATGTTGATTTTCAATATTATTTATTTGTTCATTATTGAAATTGTATTTATTTCCATTGTCAAAAGCACCTTAATACCAATGTACCCAATAATAAATTCGTAAATAGTTCTCATGTTGAGCGAACATTTTGCGTTTTAGTTGCCGCCCCCCTTCTTGACTATACAGAGAATATATTATCGACAGTTTGTAGTAACTTTTGCATTTCTCTCTCTTTTCTTTCTCTCTCTCTCTCTCTCCCCTCTCTCTCTCTCTATGTATCTCTAAATCTCAAATGTTTTCTCTATACATATATTCATATATATATGCATATTCTATTCTCTTCTCTTCTCTGTATTTTTTACGACCATCGACTCTACGAAAGATTCCCCCGAGCAGCAAGCAACGCTATCGCCTGAAACGCATTTGCTACAACAACAGCTGCAACAGCAGCAGCATGAACAACAACTGCTAATTGGGGATCAGCCGTCAGCTGCTGTCCATGCCAGTCTATTGGAGTCCCTGGCTGCTGCAGTGGCGGACCAAAAGCATTTTCAACTCTTGGATCTCGCTGCTGTGGCGGCCGCTGCTGCCGCCTCAGCCCAGCATCCAAATGCAGCCCCATAGACACACACACACACGCATACACCCACACACACACACACACCGAATGTAACAATTGTAAACAGTTTCACACACATACACGCACACACACACACACAAACACAAATTTGTGCTTTTAATAACTTTTGCTTTTATTTGGTTTTAGTTGATCTTACCTTTATTTCCTCTGCCCGCTTCATTTATCCCCTCTCTCACTCTCTTTTGCTGGCATTTAATACCGCACACATCTTTCCCAAATCTCAGAGGCTATTATTTAACTCAATTTTCATGTCATTCTCTTCATGTACATTTACATCATACAAATAAATTGATCAAGTGTGAAAACAGACAACACAAAATTGCGTTGTTTTTTGTAATGTTTGATTGTGTTGCAGGGCGCAGTTAAAAGTAGCTGTTGCAGTTGCAGTTGCAGTTGCATAATGTAAATGGTCTGTTGTTTGCTCCCGATAATGTTGCTGCCCGTTTGTTGCTGTTCCTAGTCTACTATATACTATACTTTATACTTTTCTATAATTTTTCTTTGCGCTTCCATATTCATTTGTTTTCAGGCCTCTACACTTAACATAATATTAGTTAGGTATTTCTGTTTAAATTATGTGTTGTGCTTGTCTCGATTAATACACTTAGACACACACTTAAACACACTCACACCCACATACAGATAACAACTACGTTACAACACATGATTTATTAATTGATTATTATTGGGTTGTTTGGCAGCAACCTACCACACTTTTTAATATGTAATTTGAGTTAAAGAAACATACAAACAAATAGACCTATGCATTAAGCAATAGCATAATACTAAATATAGAAATCAAATGTTAATATTTAAGTCATCTACAATAATTCCTATTCATACGAAGCAAACGAACTGGAGTCGAGTGGAGAGAATTACTTTATATTTTCGTGCATAATTTATCTGCTAAGTTATAATCAGCTTTTTGTTTTGGAATTGCATTTGATTGAAGTTCAAATGCGTTTGCAAATAAAAACAATCAAAAGACCAATTTCAGTTTATCTATAGCATTACGTATGTATGTATTTATATCATCGCTTCTTTTTTCGAAAAGAAGAAAAACAAAGAAAATACAAAAACGATATTCAACTGGAAAACAAATAAGATATAAATTTCACTAAATAATAAATAAAGCTAATACTATCGTATATTAAACTGCTCCATCTTTGTAATTATTTATTTAGGCACGCTGGATTACTATTTTAAGCCCTTTAAAAGGTGAAATACATACAAATAGGATCATACAAGTAATATCCATTGAAATCGCACAATATGCACACTTGTACAAAAACATACATACATTAATGTCTCTGCGAATGACCAAATGAATATAAAATAAATTTTAAACTTCCGAAGAATTTAAAGAAAGAATTGTTTGCAACACAAAATCATTGAACCATTGCTTGAGGAGGGAATATAAATACATAATGTATAAGTCTTTATAATCTGCAAATTAAAGCTGAATAATATTTTCCAAGAACTATGTGTTTTATTTATCGTACAGCGAACCGGAGAACTGATTATAATTATTTTGGTTTTTCTCTTATTTTTTTTTAATTTTAGTTGTAATCCTCTTTTGCACTTTCACATTTTGAGAGTATTTTGATTTTTTAATTGAGTTACATACGAAAACTGTTTTCTATTTTTGCAGATGAAGCAGAAGCGTTCACGGATAAAAAAGAGGTTATTGAACTTTCAGACTCGCCCTAAAGCATTTTGTAAAGCAAGCGACAGACACAGAGCTCCAAAGATTTAAGGCATATTTAAATATTATGTTTTTGGGCCCATACTCGACTTTTGTTTATTAATTTAGTAGCTCGTAAACCTTATGTACACTTTATAGTTAATTAAGTGCTAAAAATAATTGCGAATAAAACTGATACATTGTATATGTATTACATTAATAAAGTTCAAACACAATTCGCTTGTTTCCGTTACAAAATGCCGGCAAACAGCTGACAAGCAAGCGCTGCCAGTCATTTGCGTTTTCTTTTGCGAACAGTTGGCAGCCTCTTTTACAGTGTGACCGTTTACAACAAATTCTTTGTTTTGGTGTGTTTGCCTACTTGCTTGTCGCTAATATTTTGTTCAGATATTTAACAAAGCAAAACATTTCGAAAATGTCTGCAAAGGCAATTTTATATTACGCTCTCTTTAGCCCCCCGTCTAGGGCCTGCATTATAACTTCCAAGCTTATTGGCTTGGATGTCAAGCTTAAGTGGGTAAAACAACATCTAGATTTCTATACATTTTGAGTGTTTTATTTTCTTTTAACAGAGCCGTTGACTTTTCGAAGAGGGAACACTTCAGCGAGGAGTTTCTAAAGGTTTGTAGGGATAATAATATAATATATGCATACACAGCTACAACTACAATGTACCTTATTTTTAGCTTAATCCGCAGCACCAAATACCCGTTTTCGTAGACACCGATGGTGAGGTGTATGTGGACAGGTGCGTTCTGAGCTAATAATTTCTAATCACCCGTTTTTAAGTGTACTTTGATTTATGTTCAGTCATGCAATTATTTGCTTCATGGTGTCCAAGTACGCTAAGAGCGATCAGCTTTATGCCAAGGATTTGAAACGCCGAGCGCACATCGATCATCGCCTGTACTACGAGAACGGTGTGCTCTTCCAGGTACTCAGAGATATTGTGGTGCGTAATATTTATGGTGGCGAGGCGGAGTTCAACAAGCGATCGTTGGAACTGTGCCAAGGTGCTTACGCCACACTGGAGCATTTTCTCGAGAAGGGCACCTTCGTTGCTGGCAACGAGTTGAGCGTCGCTGACATATCTATAAACACCTCACTCATTACATTGGACCTGCTCATGCCGGTGGATGGAGAACGGTATCCCCAAATCAATGGCTGGTTGGCGCGCATGAAGCAACTGTTGCCTGACTATGAAGAGGTGAATCTAAAGGGCGCCCAGGCGTTGCAGCAGCGCGTTCAAACCGCCATGGCCGAGCACAAGGCAAAGCAGCAGCTTAATTTGAATTAGTTATTCAAAAACGAGGTGATTTGAATCACTAACTTTGGTTTGAAAAAAGTGAATTGGTTTCTATTTGTATATTGTACTCGAATTTGAATTTATTTTTTAAGCTAATTGGATTATATACTTGCTATACTAATTCTTAGTTTGTCTTGTGATTTGGAAGTCAAATGTTTTTGTATTTTTTGAAATAGTTGCTCGTTATTTTTGTTTAATAAGCCGCTAACAGTTAGAAAGAATTAATTGTTTTCCTCAAACTACAACTAGAGTAATAATATTTAAGGTTTTGTCTGGTATCATATGTTATCGCAGGTGACTTGCCCGCTACCTACGCCTAGCTATATACAATACAATCATAAACCTAATCACACTTATTTTGGTATACTTTCAAGCAGAAGCTGATTAGAGGCATTTATCTAATCAAAGGTCGTCCAGTTGTTCATGCCCTTGCCAACGCCAGAGCCGGCGGTTAATGCTGGCGTTGTGCTGGCCTGGCCGGGCGACGCCGTCGGCGATGTATTTAGAGAGAACTGATCCAAGCCGTATTTGCGCAACAGCTCAAAGTCATCATCGGGCTTCCCGCTGCGCTGCAACTGTTGCGGCAAAGGCGTTACTCGGCTGGTGACCGCCGCCACAGTGGCCTTGTGCTTGGGCGCAAAGTACGGATACAGCGGATTATTGACCTGATTTAAAACGCTGCTGTTCACGCCGACGGGCAGCGTGCTAGACTTGGACTTCATGTTGTTGTTGCTGCTGCTGCTGGTAAATTTTTTGCCCAACGGCGGCAACGGCCGAGCATTCTGATTAAGTGGATCGAAGTCCTCCAGATCAAAGCTGGTGTTGTTGCTATCGTCCAGCGATATCAGATCGTTCATGCTGTCCTCAGGGCGCGACTGAGCGCTGCGGGGCGACTGTGCGGATTGGAAGAGCATTGTGAATGGGTTAGTTTGGCTGGGTGCTAAGCGAGCGGGCAAGCTACAAAGTTAGGCTACTACAATATGGCAAGCAGCAAATGCAAGCGGATTAGTGGCAAGGCTACTACAGGAACATGGCTTATGATAGCTAACAGGGTCTAGATGTGTTAGTATGTGGTATTTGGTGTGGGGCCGCAACCAGGTCGTTCTTAGTTAACTTAGTTAACGCGCAGCTGCTGTACCTCTCTCTTTACTCGCGGCGCCGGTATGGGCGTTCCCTCGGAGCCCGGCGATGACACATTTAGCTGCGAGAATCTTGAAGCAGCAGTGACAAACGAAGCGCCTGACGAATACGAGGACGACGATGACGATGCTGTCGATGTGTTTGAGCTACGCATCGTATCATTTGCCTCATCCCGCCAGCAATTGCGTTCCAGTCGATTGATGCCAGCACTGACAGCTGCTGCTGTTGCCGCCACCACTGCGTTGGCGCTGCAGTGACGTCTGGGCGGTATTGGTGGCGATTGCACGTCCGGCGGACTGTCAAAGCTCGAGTCTGTGGTCGCCACTGGTGACTGCAATTTACTCGGCGTCGAGGTGTGGCGCGGCGGCTTTGACCTTATGTGCGGATGCGTTGAGCTGTTGCTGTTGCTGCCGATGGTGCTAATACTGTTGCTAAGGCCGGACGTCGCATACGGATGATTGTAGTAGGACACGGGCTGGTATGCTGGCTGCGTGGTGACGGGCGGCGGCGGCCGAACGGGCGGTGCTGCGTTGCGCGAACGTGTGCTGTGCTCAGCTGTGCTCGGTTTTAGCTGCACGTGAAGCGGCGACGACGAAGGCCAGTTGCAAGTTGCGGTGATTTGGTGTTGGTGCAAATGTCGAGAAGATGATGGAAACGAGCGACAACGAAACAGACGGACATAGACACATACAGACACACAACAAAACACATGAAAAAGTCAATGAAAAGAATGATGAAAACATAAATATCTTGCAAATACAATAACAAGAATAACAACAACAAAAAACAAAAGCAACAATGAGACACAGAGCGATATGAGTGCCATTAAGCTAGAAGCTAGAGCAGCTGCAGCCGCCTCTCGTAGTCACGCACTAGGCTACTTACGCTGCGATCAACGGCGGGCATTTTGAAGAGCGGATGATTCTGCAGCTCCTGCGACAGATTCATCTCCGACGAGCAGATCGAGCTTGCCGAGCTAACAGCAGGAGACGCACCAACAACATGATCAAAATGAGCATTATTCGGCGCACCCAGCGTATAGCCATTTGGTGGTATGTGACTGCTCGAGCTGGACATTGCCAACGGCACTGGAGCGCGTCGCGTTTGCGCTGGCAACGGCAGCGCCGACTGCATTGCGCTGCCATTCACGCTGTTGATGTCACGCTCCAAACGCTTGCTGCACACCGGCGAACTGGGCGCCGAGCGATGTGTGACCTTGCGTCCGTAGCCCGCTATACCGTTGCTGCCGCTGCCGTCCGGACGATCCGAGTGCTGGGGCGAGCTGCGGCCTAAGTGGAATTGATGGTTGGAATTTGGGTTATGACTGCCGTTGTCGCGCCACTTCTTGTAGGCGGTCTTAACACCACGCGAACTCTCCTTGACCTTGAGCGAAACGTTCAATAGGAATTTAGTTAGAACAAAACTTTAGCTCCAAGCCCACAAATACAAAAAGGAATATCGAATGGCATTAAATTAAGCAACCACTCACCGATTTGACAGCAGACTTAACAGCTGGATTAGTCTGCAAGAGTTAGGCGCATTTTGTGATAAGTATATATAGAATCGATCGTAACCCAGAGAAAACGAGCATAAGTCACAAAAGCACAATGTGAGTTTCCAAAGCAGCAGATATGAAAGAGACACGTTCAACACACAAAAATTAAATGAGATATATATATGTACTACGTATGTTTAAATGCATATGGATGGATAGCAACGCATAAAATAAACAAGTCTAACTACAGTTAATATTAATTGTTAAAATGGCAATGGAATAGATGATGATAAGCGAGTAATGAGGCTTGAAAATTTTGATATCAATTCATGGTTAAATAAGGTCGTACAAATTTATTGTTGGATTAGTACAGAGTGCATATAGGGTGGTCTGGATTTGATGGCTGTGTTTGGAAGTGTGATTTCGCTATGATACAAAATTTGGTGTATATATGTAGGTAAAACGGCATCAAATCATTTCAAATCAGCAGTTATTGTCTCTGTTAAGCAGCTGAAAGTGAATTGCGCGCTGTTACTAACATATGCTAACGTATATATGTATATATATATACTATGTACTACTATGTACTACTATGTACTACATAAAATATTAAAAAAAAAATAAAATAAATAAATAAAGAACAGAAATAACATTTTTTAGTTTTACCGTAAATATAGGTATTAGGTGCAATTGTTGGTTAAGAAAGAAAGTAAATTTAAGTAAACTAACATTTTGATATTTTTATTTTTTTTGCGAAAAGGTGTTTGTGTGTGTGTGAGTGGAAATTCTACTCATATTTTGGTGGTGGACGGTGGCAATCGGTTTAAATATAGTTCTTGGCAAACACTCGCGAAACACTGCGCTTTCCCAAACAATACTGCGGAATAGATTAAATTAAATTAAAGAAAACATTGTTGTTCATAAAACAAAAAGAAATATCAAAAATCATAGAAAATACAAAACACAATTATATAATCGGGAAGTTGTAACGGTACAGCGCAGAGGGCTCTATCCATGTGTGCACTCCAAACCAAAAAAAAAACATATATATACATATGCATATACAATTATATATTAGAGAAGAATAGTATATCACAACTAAAAGTGGGCGGTGAGGTGGACCAAGGTAGTGGGTGGATGTGGGAATTGCACTATGAGTGGATGGGTTAAGGCAACCAAGATCACAGCTATATAGCTAAGACTAGAATATGGGGCATCCTCTTCGCGGCTCACCTTGTCCTTGACATGCTTGAGGAAGACATAGTTGCGACCGCGCTTCTTCATCTTCTCCGCATAGCGCACCGTTTCCAGTTCGAATTCATCGGAGAAGCCCAAACCGCTGTTCAACATTTTAAGTCGATCGTCGACAAATTGGGCAAAGATTTGTAGATCCATCATTTTGGTAAGAAACGGACGTAAGTGCGCCGGACGAGATTCAATAAATTTGTCGGGATTGAATGTCTTGCAGGTGTCATGAAACTCGACAGCATCCCGATAGCCGCCAATCAGCTGCACCAAAGCACCCAAAAAGATTTTTGATACTCGATCCCCAATGAGATCCTGTGTGTGACTTAGGTATTTTTTAAGCTGTGACACAATCTCCGGCGGCAGAGCATCATCAAAGGGACTCATGAACATCTTCGTATCACAGTTTAAAATCACAACTTCGCCGAGCTCATCGGCAGAAACCTGCCAGCAAGAACAGAATACGCAATTAGCTATGGATATTTGTGATTTTCGGTTATAAATGTTAACTATTTACAGTTTCGAGCACAGACTCTGGCACACCAATTAGATATGGCATGGGTGCACCGAGGTAATCCTTAAACTCCCAGGGCAGCACCGGTATGAATATGTGCTGCCAGACCATGGGATATAGGAATGCATTGGCCGCCTGTATGCACGAGGACAGCTTATCCAAATTGTTGGATGTAAATATAATGCGACGTTCGGCCAGCATGGCAGCAAATACGCAGATCATCGTCTTGGGATCCACAAAGTTAAAATACAAATTCAGGTTGTGCTGCAAAAAATATAATGATTAGATTAAATTTATTGTATTTAGTGAGTTCCTACTTACATTTCCGGGTATGCTGGGCAACTGAAACTGCAACGGCCGTTCAAAAATGAAATGCTGTAAGAATGTAGAAAAATAGTTAACATCCAATTGCAATTATTTTATTAAACTCAATGCTTACACTTTGGCCACTGTTGTAGAATACCGTTAGACTGCCACCCGAATCGGGTACTCCTCTGTTGTAGGCCTCCGATAGGAATGTGCGAAAGCCATTTCGATCTGTCCGCCTCAGCTCGGCCAGCACAATCAAAAACTTGAGGAAGGTATCATGCCACGGCAAGTATGTAATTAGCACCATGGCCGTTTCCGTCTTGGGATCATGTCGGCAGAAGCCAAAGCGCCACTTGGAATCGCCGGTGGTATGCACAAATGAAAAGGATTGCACAGAGTCACTAAATGGAGTATAGAAAATATGATTGTTAAATAAAATCTTCCTTTCGAACTACTTTATAGATTATTCAAGTTTCATCTTTTCCATAATTTTTTTTATCTTCTTGTTTAAATTGTGCCTTATTCAGTTAGTTTGCGATCAGAATTGGACAAATTTTTGTCAAATTATTTATAAATGTACACATATAAAAGATTATTATGGAACATCCGGTCAACAACAGCATCATCAACCCAATGACCTTGACAGCAGCAAAAGGCGCGTTTCTGAAGAAACGCTTCATCGCATTTGTAACTACATCATAAATACATTTGTACATATTCGCTTGTACGTATTTATATATGCACATGGAAGAGTACATTGTAAGAGTATAGCAAGAGTGATGAAGTCGCTTGGCTTTCGACTTAATGAATGACTAAGCCTGCCCGTTGGCGCGGAAAGTTGATGATCCGGTCTGCTTCTTCGTCTGCGTTGCCTCTTAACCCAAATTAAGAAAATAAAACACATTTGGCAGACGTCTGAGCAATGAAAAACCCACAAACAAGATAAAATCGAAAGCAACTTTTTGGTGATGCTGCATTAAATGCTCTTAGCTTCTAAGCTATAAACATTGTAAACATGAGCATTTGTTAAGCTGTGTGTGCGTGTGACAATTTGCGGGCGTTGCTTATTATGAATAAAATACAATTCGCAACAACAATCAAAACGAACAACAATATTTTGCACTGAGCTCCGTTTTCAATGCAAAGTCATTTGGCCTCCGTTTTTGTTTTTCAGCTCTTTCTTTCGTATTTCGCGAGCACTTTCTTGTTGCTGTTTTTTTTTTTTTTGTGTAGGCGTCGGATTACGTAAAGTCGTTAGATGCGCGCATTATTTAATAAAATATGCAAAACAGGCAAGCGGCGACAAGCCGCAGCGTGCGTTGGGCAAAAAAATTAAGAGGAAGTGTGGAAGTGGCGTCTATATCGCTTCAGCTGTACATGTCAGTGCATTGACTTTCACGATAACTGTTAATAACAATAATAGCTGAGAGAGAACACGCTAGAGAATCAACGTTAATCAATTATGAGAGGGAGAGAGTAGTGCTAGATACTGTCTTTGTTGTTGTTATTTAATTATGTGCAATAACGGTGTTTAGCGTATGCACACACATTTATATTTACATATTTCCCGTTTTTTTTTCTTCTTTTTTTGCTGCCAACTTTGCTTTGGGCTAATGTTTTTAATTATTATTAGTTGTGTTTTGAACGCATTTCGACAACAAATTCATTAGTCCAGCGCTTGTTCACTTTCCCAAATTGTATTTATCAGTCTGTTTGCCATGCGATAATAATGGTATTGCCGGCAGGAAGGGGTGGAGGGAAAGCACCTAAATACAACTTGTTGCCCGTCTTGAGCACAGCTGCACAGATAAACCAGAAATGTTTTCGGCGTGACTAACAGAAGACAGTTCAATTGGCGCAGATATTTGCACAGTTACATATGCTTGTAGGTATTGATGTGTGTGAATGTGTGCAACGGATACAGTGAGGAAATACTCACTATAAAAATGAAACAAAAAGCGTAAAGTGCGAAAATGAATTGCGTTCAATGTAATCCAAATGAAAAAAAACCTTCCAACTGGTGCGCATATGTAAACAAAAACAAACAGAAAAACTATACAACAGGTTATACAATTCATGGACAAACTCGAAGTGGAATTCGGTGCTGCTGCTGACGTGAGTCATCAGCGACGCCGCAGTCGTCGACCATTCACCCAGCACCGGACAGCAAATACAGTTATCGCTCGACAATTGGCACTTCCTTCCACTTAATCTTATTTATGAGATCTTTTTATAAATCTATGCTGAATATGGAATTTTTGAAAATCCAAACAGCTTATCAAAGTAATAATCTTTCATAATTGTTTTGTTTTGTAGGTAAAAATGAATTCGCAAATATAAACACATGCAACCGACCTGATCTATTTAGCGAATGACCACTGTGACCACAAACATCAAACGGTCTTCCTACTATATTTTGCTTGTTTCATAATTTTTTTTGTCTATTGACTGTTAACAAACATAGACATGACTAACGCAAATTAAACCGGAAACGTGCATGTGTAATAAATAAGAATTAGAATAAGGATGAGTAAGAACGCACCTTAAGAGATCGCAGGGAAATGCAAACGATGGGATGTTGGTGAGCATCTCCTTATCGCGAAAGCCCTCCGGGAAACTTTCGGTAATAACGCCTACGGGCGTCGCTGCGGCTGCTCCACCATTGCGATTAACAGTGCCCCTATCGATGCCGCGCGTTGGCTTCACTTCGCACCAGAACTCGAAGAGTTTTTTAACGTCGTTTCTGTCGATGACAAAAATAAGTAGTATTGTTATTATTAGTACATAACACAACAAAGAGATATAGTCAAAGTGAGCACGAATAAAAGGTTAGCCTTTGCCCTACATCAAATTGTAGCTATTTGCATTGCACATCCTGTTTCTCTCTGACGAGAAAGAGATGTCTGAATCTTCAGCCAGTTACACTTGCACTTGCACTACTTAATTGGGAAACACTTTTTATTTGGGTACAGGGTATGTACCAAGATGCAACTGTTATAAGTTTCACTGTTCAGCCAAGCGTTACGCCCACTGCAAATATGTACATATATTTTTTTTCACAACCGCAGTTGCAAATCTCGTCAGCAGATAAAATACTCACTTGATTCGTGAACCCATCTGGTATGTGTGTGTATTTTTTTATCTGGTTTCTAGCACATGTTTCAATTGATTTAATTTCTTTTTATTATTCTATGTTGGCTATTTTTATTTGTAAACTTCTGATTTGATGTGGAGTGTCACCAGCAGCAGAAGCCCGCATAAACATACAAATTACAGGCGGCTGTTCGCTGGCCCTCTTGCCTCCGCTCTTCTTGCTCTTTTTCTTTGTCGATTCACGATTTTGTTTCGCGACGTCATTGAATCATATCATTCATTGTTTTTCTTGTGGCTATTGCGTCTGCGATTTGCAACTATTTAAAGACCACTGCACATTCGATTCTGGGCGTCGTATTTGGCCCCAATATTTATTGATACACTTGGCACACTTATTTTCATGCGAAATAGTTGAACAAACAAAACTTTAAACGACAAAAACACCAACAAGCCAAGCGACACAAACGATCCGACCCCGACAGCAGTTGCACTTGTACTCGATGCTGAGCTGCATACTCGATACTTAAGTAGAGAATCAGCTGTTAGTTTGCGATATCGATAACTGTAGCCCACTAAAGTAACAGCAATGCATTATCGTCACGTTAACAGCAATTTCTTTGGCGCCTTTTTAGTTGAAATCAGACACAGGCAGGATAAGCATTTTGATATAGTTTTGGAAAACGTTTTTTTTCTGGTACAAGTAATTACTTACTGTTAATAACAGGTCAGCACTATGTTAATTTATGAGCGAACTAACCAGTTCACCTGAACGACATCAGTTACTATTACATGTGCGCTTATTGTTTTTGTTTACAATTTGAGTTCGATACAAACAAATCCTGTCCAAAATTGTGTACTTGTCTAAGAAATCTGCATAATAAGCATGTGATCGATTCTGTTGTTACATAATTTGCTTGTGCACAAACTAGCAACTACAGTTCCTTTCTACACAGAAAAATAAAAGTCGTTAGGACAACGACGACGACGACAAAGACAACTTAAACGTTGGTAGCTTTGCACTTTGTAAAGGCAAGTTGAATAATAGATTATAATATGCGTGCGTCATAATTGGCACTGTAATTACGCCACCCACCTTAACATTCACCAAAAATAGAACAAAGGTTCACCCTACATACCCTTGGCCCAGGCTATTGATTTTGTTGGTTGTTGCACGTGATGCCAAGCAAAAAACTCAATAAGATATGTAAGTATTGTGTACGTGTGCATCATCTACAACTGTGTGTGTGTCTGTATCTGTGTGTCTCTGTGTTTGTGTGTGTGGTGTGTAAGTGCACGCCATAGTTTCAACGCATTTTACCATTCGAAAGCAAAATCACCGGGCCATGAACAGAACCATGGCGCATTACTGAACTGTGAGCCATTGGCAATAGTACAGACATAAGAAACAAAAAAATACTCAATAATTTCGTTTTAAGTTTGGTGTCATTGTTACAAAAAATTATCTAAATTATTATTTAAAATATTCGTCATTTTACATTTTCTTCAAGGTAAGCGCACAAAAACCACAATTCACGGAAGGCGTCAATAAAAGTGTGACAATATATATTTCTATATATGTTCATACTTATCTAGCAGACGATAATACCATTTATTGAATGCCAGTAGTTTGGCAAGTGTGTGATAAATTTTAGTTAAACTTTGCTGCCCCTGCTTCGAAATCATGATGTGCACCTTTGTCCAGATGCCGCTAAAGGCGGCCCTCAAAGCCCAAAAACAAAACCTGAAAAACAAAGAATTGCTCACCATTGGCCGATTTGCACTCATGATTAATGACAACAGCAGAAGCGCAAGTGCAGCATTATCACAACAACTGTCCCGATACAAACAACAAGCCCTGTACTCACAACAACAGCCACAACAACAACGAAAACTACAACTTGAACGGGAACTGCTGTGAGTGAGAGCGATTAAACAGGAGAAAACTATTGTCTTCGGAGTGCCGATTATTAAATACCCTTGCAGGGGCCGGTTGCAGCAACTTAATTATCGTCCGATTGTTTCTATATAATAGCACTTCGACTATAAATTGATTTAATTGTTAGCCCGCTTTTGCTGAGATTAGTAAAATAGTTGAAAAGATATTTTACAAAATCGTCATGACTGATTTGCTGATCAAGAATATATACACATATACTAGATACTTTCTGCTTGAGTAGAAATAAATCCTACGTAATCAACCCCACTTTTGTGTTCGCTGATAACAATGAAACACGACAAGACGCGGGTTCAAGTGTCCGCTTCGTTCAGCTGGCCAGCTCTCAATTGAAAATGATAAATATAGTACCGTATACTATAGGCCAAAAATGATAAGATATGCCTCACACACTGTTTTTCTTGAGGTATATGTATTTGTAGAAATACATATATACATTGTGTAGCCAGTCCCATTCAGCAATTTCGAATACGGCAGCGCTTTGACATAAATTGTAATTTGTCTGTCTTTGACTCAATTGCAGTCGCCCCGCTCGGGATCAAAGTGAGAAACTCGCTTTGAGAGGAATACACACAGAGGCCGCTTCAGTCACCATGTTCTATTCAATGTACGCGTATCTGTCGCACTTGCCGCGCCTGCATGCGCTGGGCCTGGCCATATTTGCCTATGTTGTCTATTACCTCATTCAGGTGGTAAAAGTGAGTTCCCGCTTACGTAATCTCCGTTTAACTGCCGTTCTAACTATATAAAAAACTAACCACAGCGCCCGATCATTGCCTGCTCCGATGGACCCTTCAAGCAGTACCTGATCAAAAAGATGCCAACGCTGGAGAACAAGTATTGGCCTACCTTCTGGTGTGTGGAGAGTCGTGCTCAGACCGTTCTTGCAAGCCTGCTGCGCTCCAAGGGTCTACCTCGTGTCAATTATCGCCGGTAAGTCATTGTGACCAAGGTGACCTTTGATATTGTATACCGAGTCTCAAGATATATACATATGTTTATCATTATAAATTATGCATAGTCATTGCCCATAATTCCAAAGATCTCGACCTGGCTCACAGCGTACAGTCATAATATTTTTTAAATGAACTTAAGCAGAAAAATATAATGGGATTTTGAAGATAAGCGAGTTATAATTATAAATGCAAATTCATAAGATATAGTAGTAGATATGTATGGTTGCCAAATTTAAACCGTAGCAAAATGTTTATTTAATATATCTCTAGCTGATCAGATAAGCATAGCTCAAGAAATAGTAAACTTATTTAAAGTCATAACATCTAACAATTCCAAGCTATTTGTACTAATATAATTAAGTTAAATATTTTTCTATTATTGCACACGCACACGCAGAGAGATACTCAGCCTGAAGGATGGCGGTGAGGTGGCCCTCGACTGGATGGAGGATGGCTGCGACGAGCATGCACCTTGCGTTATAATATTGCCAGGTCTGACTGGCGAATCGCAGGCGGAGTATATTAAGTGTCTGGTCTTTGCCGCTCAGCAGGCGGCCATGCGTGTGGTTGTCTTCAATAATCGAGGCCTTGGCGGCATTGGGCTGAAGACACCCCGTCTCTACTGCGCCGCCAACTGTGAGGATTTGTGCGAGGTGGTGCACCATGTGCGCCGCACACTTCCAGCACATTGCAAACTGGGCGCCACCGGCATATCCATGGGTGGCCTTATACTCGGTATGTGAAAGCAAATTTAAATGGACTTTCTTTTTAGTTTTTCGTAATTCAATTAACTACACATGCAGGCAACTATTTGGCGCGCAAGAGCGACGAGGCGCGTGTAAATCTGTCGGCTGCCAAAATAATATCAGTTCCTTGGGATGTGCACAAGGGCAGCGCGAGCATTGAGAAGCCGGTCATCAATAACCTGCTGGGACGTCATCTGGCTGGTAGTCTGTGTCGCACGCTGCGCAATCACTTGGAGGTATACAGAGATATTTATCAGGATTCGGATATCGATATGCAGCGCATACTGCGTGTAAGTCAGATTGGGACATGAATAGATTAATAACGATTATCCCATAATATATTATTTTATTCCCTAGTGCAAGACTATCAAGGAATTCGATGCGCTGTTTACGGCCAAACAATTTGGATATGCCCATGTGAATGATTATTATACGGATGCAACACTTCATAATAAGTTGGATCAAATCTCTGTTCCGTTGCTTTGCCTGAGTGCAGCAGATGATCCCTTTCAGCCCTTGGAGGCGATACCCATCAAGGCAGCCAATCAATGTACACATGTGGCGATTGTAATTACCGCACGTGGCGGCCACATTGGTTTCTTGGAGGGCTGGTGGCCATCGACCAAGGATCAGTATATGTGCCGTCTCTTTACCGAATATTTTACTAAAGCGTTGTACGACGAGGATGGCGAATTTGAACGCGCATCCAACAAAATGCACGAGACCTATCTGGCCAAGCAAACCGTGGAGTTTCCTAGCAGTCCGAGTGCATCTCCATCGGTTCTGCTGCCAGTCGAACAGCTAGACCAACATAAGTTGAAGTTGATGTAGAGGGGGCCTTGCAGCAAGCTGGAGTTTATCTAAAGCACTATATGTATATATATATAACTATATATATATATATATATATACAGTGTACAGATATTACTAGATACTACTAGACGCCAGCTGGAGACTTGTGATATGAATTTAAAGGAAATCCAAAGTGTGTTATGCTATAATCAATTAATTAAATAGATTCGGTACAAACATTTCGATAGCCGTTAGAAACTAAAATTTATCGCTAGAATATGTATTAGTCACATATCAAATTGGAACAGTGAACCAAAAGCTTTACATAATTTAATATTTTAGTGAGTAAAAACGAGGCAAATCGCAATAGTAAAAAACAAAATAGATAACAATAAAATAACTATGACACAGAACAATAATCATATTCAAACTATATTTTTTTAAAATTCCAAATATATATATTTAACTAATAAAAAAATTACAACGCTTAACAAAATGAATATGCGCATGTACTTGGCTTTTCAGCGTATAGTATATAAATCGAATATAACGAGCACTTGAAATCCGCTTACAGCTAAACACGTACGTATTATGTAAATATAAAAAAATATTTGTAGTATTTGGGGCCTGGCCTAAATGGGCTTGTAGAGCAACGTTGTGACATATTTCTTGCAATACCGATGCGTGGCACTGAGCACCATGACCCCATCTTTGATGGACAGCGCATACAGGTGATTTAACATGACATGATTCGGCTCTGGCAGCAATGTTGGCTCGCACTGGAATACAAATACAAATACGAATTCAACTAATTAACGTACAGTTAAATATTGTCATATATTACCGATAATGGTGTATCCTTGTTGAGTATAACCTGCAGCAGATGCGGCGGCAGCACGGGCGGTCCGGAAACCTTCTCCCACGGCTTCACCTGCGGCACCTCCTGTGAGTACTCCTTTTCGGCATAGTTGGGTACATTCTCGCTGTCTTTGGCCAGCGCTTGGAATACTTCAAAATCTGAGGCGCGCACCGATACCAAATTGTTCTTATCGCCCTCATCGTTCTCGACGCTTTTCTGTAAATGCGGTCGAGACACAAATCATTTTAATTAGAATGCTAAGCAATTTTAACATTAGAATAGTTCAGCGTTGTCAGCCCCGAATGCTAAATCCGAGACAGATGTTGCGACTCGCCTTGTTTACAGTCCAGCAATGATTACACAACGCATTAGTACAAAACAACAATGATGAATTCGAGAGAACCAGGTCAAGTGATACCCTGTACACAGCTCGACTACATTTTATAGTACTTTTAACTTAGTTAGGTAACTTCAAAAGTGATGGATTTTTGAAGGATGATCTACCTACTTATAATAGATCTTTATATAAAATTTGCGTGCTGTAGCAGAAATCTGCGTACAAAAATCTATAGCTCACATATTTCATCTGACATCTCTGAAGACAAATCGGCGAAAATGTTAAGATTAAATCGACTCTTAACTCTGATCTAGAATATAAATATTTTTGGAGTTGTATGCTTTTGTTGATTCATAATTTAATTAATATACCCATTTCGCAAATTTTCAATAAGTACAGGGTATACAAGTTGTCAACTGCGTCAGCAGCAATTGTAAACATTGCGCCCGTATCGATTTTCCGCAACTTGGAAACTTGAAAGTAACTCACCAGCTTGGGATCGTGCTTCCATTCCCCATCCACACAGAATTTGTACTGATGGTCACCTTCGGCCAAATCGATGATGGTCACAAAATTGCCATGGCTGCGCACCATCGGGATGGGCTTCCATTTGGAGAATGTGCCTGAAATGGTCACATTTTTGCCACCATAATCCCAGCGCAACACAGTGGGCAGCGCAGTTTTCTTTAATTCGAACTCCTCATCGGGCAACTGCAGTGCTCCAATTGCCTTCTCCAGCTCCCCATCGTTATTCTCATCCATTGTTTGTTCTCTGTCAGCTGCTGTTGTTGTTGTTGCTGCTACTGCTGCTGCTGTTGTTTCGTTATCAGCTGTGCGCTTGGCGCCCGCTCTCGTAAAATACTCGTCGTCGTCTTCTTGCGACGAACCCTCAGTTAAGACTGCTGTATGTTTTTTATCGAATGAGAAAGCTTGGCCGCCGCCGCCACCACTGCTGCTGCCGCCTGTTCCCACACCGACCGAAGCTGCTGCAGCCGTGCCACCTGCTCCAGCGCCAACACTTGACACTGAGTCGCGAAAATGTGCGGGAGAACTTGGCGTTGAGAGGTCCGCTGACTTATGGCGCTCACGATGCATATGCACAGTCGAACTGCCCGCGTTGCCCATTTTGCACTTGCAATTCTCTCCCTCACTCTGTCTCTCTCTCTCTCTCTCTTTTTATCTCTCTCTTTAGTTATTTGTAGTTGTTGTTGTTGTGTTTTTTTTAGTTATTTTTTGGAGGTTACTCAAAGCATTTAAAAATGTTGGACGATGATTGTTTTGGCACTTCGTTTTCCTTGATTTTCGTTTCTGTTTTAATAATTGTTTTGCTTCCGCGTTTTTAGTAAGTACCTTTTTCGGTTATTGCTTATCGTGTATAAAATATGTTTGGCATTCAATTAAATTTGAAAATGTATTGTTCTATTATTTAAGAGTTTGTTTTCGTCGTAAAATGGCTAATAATAATTACAACTATGTATGTGTGTACATATGTGTGCAGTGTATATATGTAACTGCGTGCTATGTATATGAGCACTTCCAATTGGATTCATTCGGTGAGAACATCTCAGAGTTGCATATTTCAGTTAATCGACCAGGGCAGCAAAGTCAGTGAACCCAGTATTCAGATCGGTGGAAGACCTGTTCTTGCGCCAGTCGTACTGTGTATACCTGGCAGTGTAATGCATATATTTTATTATTATTATTATTGAGCACAGACCACATACCTAAACAATTAAATATATTAATTATTATAAATCAAAAAAGTGCTGGCAGATTGAGCTAGTTCCGCTGAACTAATGTTTTCGTTGTATACGAAGCCCTGCGCAGATATGCAAGGCTTATGCGTGAAAAAGATTAGAAGGCAGCCAGTAGCAAACTAATTAAGTACTTCTAATACATAATAATGGCTGAATTGGTGAAAGACTGGCTAGCGGATTATCAGCGCGCCCGGCGTCAGCCAGCGGAGTCCGAAGCATTCGTCGTCGAGCACGAAACAGATCCCGAAATCGCCGAGGCCATCTTCACAATATTCAGTGAACGGCAGCGCAATGAGGATTTAGTGCACGATATTTGCCAGCAGTTGTTGTCATTCTACCGGGCGCCGGAGGTGACACTGCACAAGTTCCCATTGCAATTTCTACCCGTGTTGATATACACGTACCTGCATGCAGTAGCCGCGGGCGACAAGAAGGCATCGCGCGGTGTGGAGACGCTGCTCATATGCATTTATAACGGCGAGGTGTCCACCGACGATGGCGGTCAGAAGGTGGTCGCTTTTCGCATGCCCATCCTCGCGCATGTTTCCGTCTACCATGAGCTAAAGAACCTGCCCATGACCGATCTGCGACGCTGGGAGGAGAACTGCAATCGTGAGGTCAAATGGGGACCACATTTGCGCATTGAATCGATCAATGCCCAGAATAGGATGCGCATCCTCACCGCTCTGCTATTCTGCTACAATCAGCAGGTGAGCCTCACGCAAAAGTCTTCGCTGCTTTATCTGTGCCGCGTAACGTCACAGCTGGTTAATCAGGGATTCACCACCAAATCGGGGCATGGCCATCGCATGAGCTACGGGTAAGTGAAGTCGTATATAACATATAGAGATACTCCCATAAGATAACTATTCGATTCTGGAAAGCTATTCTAATTGCTGCAAGTCTTTTTCCTTCCCATTAAAAACTGAACAAAATTTGCATATAATATATATTATATATTTTAAATTATTTTAAAATATAAAAAAATATTCTCAGTAATTGGCAATTTGTATGCAAGTCGGCTAATCACATTTTAAATGTTTTATACCATATAGTAATTAGTTTTTTGGAGTGTCTACTGTATGTCGATATGGATATAACTGTATTCATATATATTATGTATTTTAGCTCGGATCCAGCTACGGGTGCCACCTTCCCAAAACCTTCCTCGCCGCGCATACCGCTCTCTGCATCCTTTCTCATCGAACTGGTGCACGCCATTTACTATGCGATGTTTAATGGCTTTGGCACTGTTGCCATACAGACACTGGAAGACATCCACAATCGTGCCAGTTATGAGATGTACACGGAATTGATTCTGGTCACAAATGCTGTGCGCAATTCGCTGCATGCGAATCCATCGGGTCAGCCCAACGATGGACCCATGGGCCTGAGCGTTGCGTTAACACCGGCAACAAATACGGTAACAACGTCTGTATCCAAGTCGATGATAACGAACGCTTCATTCCGTACGAAAAAACTGCCCGATGATATTCCCATACAAGTTCAGGATCTCACCATGGTACCGGCGCCGCAACAGCAACTGGCCAGTGTAACGGAGGAAGCGGAACCAGTTGCTAAGGAATCGCCGTCGACCAAAGAGAGCAGTGGTACACGCACCTCGATCATAAGGCCCAGCATGGAAGGCATTAAGGCGCAGGCGAACAAGGCCTTTACCGGCTTCAAGAAGAAGGATAAGGACAAGGAGAAGGATAAGGAGCCGCCAAAACCACCGCAACGTAAATTCGACAAGCACACGCAGCGCAACTCGCTGCTCCAGCTGCAAACACAAGCCACGGACCCTGGCCCCGACTACGAGAAGAGTCCGTTGTCGGTCAGCAAGTCGAAGACATACGATTCCGTTGCGGATACGCAACCCACCGACATGCTGCCAATGCAAACGCTTTCGTTGATCAATGAAAATGGCAGCAATAGCTTTAGCATCGAAAGCGATATGAACGATGGCATTGCCGTCCTCTCTGGACTGGGCAGCAACGTGCCTGTGAGCAGCAACACGACTTCCATCACAAGCAGCGATTTGCTGACCAAGAGCTTTGACTCCAGCGTCGAGATAACACCAATGGGTCATAGCAACAGCAATGGCGGCAAGCTGGCTGAGCACGGTCTGGAATAGTGAGCGTGACCATTCCGAGTTCAACAACAAACCAATTAGCCAAATTTCAAGTATATTTATTATATCATTACTATATACATATATATATTTATGTGTATGCATTCGCACGTTACCAAATGAGGTATTAACGGAGGACGATGGACAAGAACAACCATAATAAGGATGAGGCCCAGGCAACGTTGGGGCGTTTTGAACTGTGAACAGTGTACCGCAGTAATACTTAAAACCGTTGAAAATTTGTTGAATAATAATTGTCACTATTAGTTGTTCGTATGTATTATTGTATTGTATTCTAATTGTTGGTAAAAATGTACATTACTAATTCTGTAATTTTTGTTTAGATTTAAGCACACATTAATACCTATAAAAACAAATGATAGTAACACAAATATAGCCAATTTACCAGTTGTCTAAGTAACTTTAAAACAAAAGCATTTTGTAATGAATCTAATTCCTGCTAGACAACTGGCTAATGTATAGATGCTGGTAAGCTTGGCCTCCAAGTTGGTTTAATAACAAATAATAGTTAAGAGTATTGCAATATATACAATACATAAAAACACACACATATATATGACACATGTATACAACATTTACATACATACAAATATTTATTGAACGTTGACGTACAAGCAATGTAATTATTATTGATTTAAACAACAAATGAATATATATACATAATTGATATGGTGAAGAGATGAATCAATGTATCGATGCCCGTTTCCTAAACTTGCCTTGCAGGAAGATGCGTGGCACATCGATGCCCTCCTTTAAATTGAGAGTGCGCCGATGCACATAACTATTGCTCAGCACCTCGAATCCACTTGAGGCAAATAGCTGTGCCAGCTGCTGCTCCTCAAAGTAATAGCTACGCGTGCCATCCTGTCGCATATATAGATTCTCGGCGATTTTGTGGCCTGGCTTGAAACGAAGCTGCGCCATGTCGTACAGGCCGTAATCTCTAAACAGCACTAATCCGCCTGGCTTGAGTAGCTTCCAAAGGTTATATACGACATCGGCGAACTTATCTGGATGTATGGCGGACAGCACAAAGATCATTGTGCACACATCGAGACTTTCGCCGGTAATATGCTGATGCACCTGTTGCGTGGTTATGTCGCACTGGAAGGCAGTAATATGTTTAGAGTCGTACAATGGATTGGCTTGCACAAAATCAACGGCACGTGGTGAGAAGTCGCAGGCATAGAAATAGAATCCGTGCTCATCATTGTTCTGCTCCTCCAGCAGCGGAAATACTAGATTGCCGACACCGCAGCCCACCTCGAAGAGGGTACGCCGCTTGCCCGACCTTGAGCACTGTTGTCCGGAGAGCAGCTCTTGGAACTCGCGTGTTGTCCAGTGACGATCCTTAAAAAAGCGCGTTTCGTTACGCTTGTAGAATAAATCCCAATGACGCTGTGCATCAATTTCCAGTTTGTTCGCTTTGAATTCAGGTACCAAACGTTTGTTTTGCTCCTCCATTTTCAATAACTCATCAGGGGTGAGCTCTTTCGTCCGTTTGGTGAATAAATCCGCATCCATTTCGTTGATTTCAATTTGATTCGCCTCGACTAAAAACCAAAACAAATGAAAGCAGCGCGTGTTGTCGATATACGTAAGCACAAATTTCCATCTCTAACAGAGTTGTATTGAAACGATCTTAAATAGTTTGATTGAACTACTCCCTGAACTGAACCCCAGTCAAGCTAGTTCGCGGAATCGATTCTTACACTAATCGGTCAATCGATATCTTATCGAAAGTGACCAAAGTTTCTGCCCGCGTCTTTTAATATTTTAACATTTAAATGGAAAATGTTGTATTACAGGTAAACAAATGATTTATTTATTTCTCAGTGCTCTTTAGATCGTTATACACCAAAACTGAAATTATACATGTGTATTATTAAGAAGATAACAAATAACAAATGTAAAACGAAAGTACCAATCAACAACGATTGGTGTGGATTGCTTTGGTCTTTGATGGATGTACATTTGGGCAGCTCTATTATCTGCCCATTATGGTGGGCTCGTCCGCCATGGCAACCTCATCATTGGGGGCCTTAGCGCCTTTTTCTTACCAGAATACCAGAGGAACATAACACCGCATAAAATATTAGTCACGAACGTAAACCACGCCAAATAGACTCCGTAGCCATAGCTGGATAATATAAATATAGTAATCGATCAGTTGAGAGCATATTACAACGATTAAAATTATACTCACGTCAATTCTGCATCATCCGGATATGCATAGAACAAATGTTCTTTAGTGTAGTCGATGGAGGAGAACAACACTTGTAGCACGACAAGCGCTGTGGATGCAGCAACCAAGTGTATGCCGCCAGCCAGACGTTTAAACATATAGCGCGGATTCATGAACGTGTAGAAGGAGAACACAGCGCCCAGGCTCATGACAAACAACGTAATGCAGGCAAAGGATGCCTGCGTCCTAATATAATCTGAAAGGAAATACCACGCCACTACCAAATAAAAACTGAAATATGTGACACACAAACGAACTTACCCATTAATTCATCATCAAAGCCAGGCTCATTGCGCAGTGTGTTCGAGTTGGGAAACATGTCAATGTACTTGCAACGAGCTGTTGAAGACATTCAATTATATGTATTACAAATTATATGTAGAGAATTGTCTCTGCTGATTGTCTGATTTATCCTATTAATCGGTCATATACACTGTAAGCTTTGTGTGTCAATAGTTAAAATACCTCAATTTTGAAGGTTGGATGTTATTATTTAGAAAGTGATTGAAATGAATATGAATATCAGCTTCTACATCGGGTTAATCAAAGACTATAATAGCAAAAAAGACTGCATTGTACATACAAGTTTTTATTATAATTACTTTATATAAGCAAATTAATTAAGAACTGTCACTTCTATTCGACGTCTACCCCTCTTGATAGTTTATTTTGTCAATATTTTCTAATTTCCCCGAATAAATAGTTTGTGGAATTTGTTCCTTTTGCCAGAATTTAGCTATTTATTTTTGGCTTTTTGAAATTAAAATGATACCTCAGAGTTTATTCGAGAAAATTAAAGGTAAATGTACTATTCAGATGCGAATTGGGCCTCAATGTTAAATTTAAAATATATATATAAATCATCTTGAGTTGGCTATACTTGAACCAAGGGATATCGTGCTCGTATGTAATATTGTTGACTTACGATAGGGTATATAGCTGTAGTGCGCAGTCTGTCCACCTTTCTTGGGTGGCAGTGGTGGCACAAGTATCAAAATGACGCGCTCCTCGTTGAGTACAAAAGCGGGTATGCCAATGTCGCGGATGTAGGTGCCCAGGAGACGCACCACCAGAGGATAGTCCGTCCAGTTGCTAAATATGGACTGCTGTGCCACCTCCGGTATTACATAGTATGACCAGGTGTTGTTATATTGGACGCGCTGCAGCGCCGAGCCGAATGTTTTCCGTTTAATGATGCCGCTCACATCGAGCGGATCGATGGGTATTGGCTTGACGGCAGTGGAGTTAAATTCACGCTGATTCGCCTCTGTTGACATGACCAGCTTGTGGAAGGCGCTGCGAAACGTTTGGAACTCCTCCTCTTCGCCGCGCGCCCAATGCGCAAACATGCGTCGGCGCGCCGGCTCTGTAAAATTACCGGACTCATCGAGCTTCTCCGTAGCAAACTGCTTGATAAACTCCATGTGGGTGAGATTGCGCTTGGCATCGTTGATATATGACTGTGAGGTATATGACATGGAGCTAAAGTTGCGTACAACCTGTGCATTGCTTAGTGCATTCGGGACAATTGTGTTGCGGCAATGACGCCACAAGCCCGAATGAGAATTCATAAAAAAGCGACGCGATTCTGGTATGAAGATGCCTGGAGAAACGAGTAAATGAGCATTCAGCTGGCACGTTTGCACACATACACATTTTACGCACCGTTTCCGCCGGATATTATAATCCAGTGATCCGTCGAGATGGCCACAATCCAAACAATCAGCGAGATGACCATCAGCAGGCTGCAACCGAGCAGCACACGACGCTGGAACATATAGGCCTCCATTAGCGGTCGCCGGGCCTCATCTCGGCCAATGGTCGAAGTGGAAACGTCGCGCTTCATGATTGCGCTTCAGCACACGTCCAATTTCTACGGGCTCAGCAGTTGCGTTGCCGACTGTTCGCAGTCTCCGGGCAATACCAATGACAAATCCACACGCACATGGGACAGGTCACGTTCCTGTGAGTATGCACAAGAAAAAATAATAATAAGGTAAAAGCTCAAAACTGAGAGCGGGTAATGCTTGGTTAAATGAATTCATATTGCATATACGCTCAGTTGTCAAAAGAAAAAAATATGGCGTTGATGTGGTAAGAAAATAAACTCATCATCGTAATTATAAATCAGCAGGTGTCTTTTGGCGGGTTTTACGCGATTTTCATTTCGCTTTTTTTCAGCTTGCGGTTATTTTTGTTTGTCAGGTTCAATATTCAAAACAACATATTTTCTGCACATTTGTCTGGCGCAAGCAATTAATTATGCTGCTTTTGGAGAATTTATATACATGTTGTTTTTAGCGTCGTCGCTTTGGCAACAAAAACGTTTCGTAAACTGTCTTGGGGCCGTCAATCTTTCCGATTTGTTTTTGTTTTGTTTTTGACAGAAATTAAGCAAATTAGCGAAGACATTCAAAAATGATGAAAAAATATTCTGCATTTTTTTTTTTGAAAATAATGTTCCATTTTATAAAGCATTTTCTTAAAATGAAACATATACATATTTTGTTTTTCTATATGTGTATCTTGCGAATATTTTAGCGAGAATTAGGTGCGGCAGCGTGGGTGGTGTCGTGTGTGCGTGTGAAAGTGCCATAGAGCAGTTGTTTTGTGGGCATGTGCACCGACCGTGCAACTAGTCGGGTTTTTCCTAGTATATATACTATATGTGTGCTTTAATTGCCCTCTTGCCCATCATAATGAATAATGAAATTTATACATTATGTGGATCATAAAATGTTGAATGCTGCTTAGAAGAAAATGTCGCTTTCAACTTGAGAAAATTCCACAAATTCATCACCTCATATTTATTTAATTTATTGCTTCAATCAATTGCAGATCCTTTCATTTTTTTTTTCTGATGCCAGCTTCTTGTGTTTTACTTCCGCGTTGTATTTTTAAACAAACTGAACTGAATGAGTTTGCCTCTGGTGCAGTTGGGAGTTGCATTTGCGTCAGTCGTCGTCGAAGTGCGTCATTTGCCACATTTAAAAAAAGACAATGTTCTCTTTAGCGGGAGAGTTCTTTGTATTACACCCGCAAGTGCTACATTTCTATACTAGTTGTATGTTTGGATACCCTTACTCAGCGGGTATTATTATTATGTCGTGAAGTGTGTAACGCATTAAACGAGATGCCGCCGAACGCATAAAGTATGCATATTTTATTGATCAGCATTAAAAGTCGAGTCAATATAGTCAGCTTCCGAAGGAACAATAAGTTGGTTTTTAGTTAATAATAGTTAATGAAATTAAGATTGCGAGCCATTGGAGTTCATTCAGCAAGGGTATGTAAATTTCGGCGTCTCTAAGAAGCATCTCTTGTTTTTATTATATTTTTGGCTTATTTGTTCAATTTTGTTACTTTTATTTTTATATGTATTTTGCACGGTACGAAATTTTACTTTACGCATTTGGCGCGCTCGCCATTTGTTTTAAACAAATTTGTCTTGAACATTTCGTATTTTTAGACAAAATGTACAGTTATCAAGCTTCGTCTATACACTATACACATATATATATATATATATATATATATATATATATGTATATATAAATATAAATGTATGTATATATAAATATATATGTATGTGTGTATAAATACAAGTACATTCTTTACGGCCTAGGTAATGTGTGGGCATATGAACATCCATCCATCCATATGACTGACCGCATGACAAAATCGTTCAAACGGTAATATTTCACCATCTCATTGTCTTTCATTTTTGGTGGCCGCGCATATTGACAGTTTTGACATGAGAAATGTTTTATATATGTATAAATATAGTATTTAGTACATAGGTATGTATTGCAATCTATACACATAAGCCAACAAACACACACACACACACACACACACACACACACACACACACACACACACACACACAGACGAGCACAAAGAAATGTTGTCTAAATCTAAATAAATAAATATATTATGCAAACAAATTTGTGGGCCACATTTTACTTTTTATTTATTTGCCTTTAGATGTGAACACTGCCTTTTATTTTAGTTTATTAATATTGCGTCGCTTGGGCCTCGTATACATTCTTCTTAGTTTAATGATAAACATAAATTATGTCAGAGAAATGTCAGATTTGAATGTATAACGGAGCGCGCATCATAACTGTCAGCTTTTAACTGTCAGCCAATAATTTATTGTTATATACATACATGCACCCAGCAACAGCAACAATTAACAGTTCAGCATTGTTTACCATTAAAGCTTCCGATCTTGCACTAAACCAAACTTGTGGTTCACGTTCGATTTTTCTGGTTATTTTGACTTGTTTGTTTTTGATGGACCGTTTACGAGGCGAAAGTAAATTTTGCTAATATCGAAACAATAAAACCCAAAGCGCTTCTAAATAAATAAATAAATGGACCATTTAAAAATACAGACGGCGGTACGTAAACGAATTTTCCCACAATGGTACAAAAGAAATGCACAGATAAAAATCACGTCGAGATCGAATACCGCCGCTAACTGCTGCTGGCTGATGCAGAGCACTGGCACAGACTGACTGACTGCCCGAAGCAGCAGCGGCAGCAGCAGCAAAAGCACAGCAACATCAGCATTGCCAGGCAACAGCGCCAGTTGTTGCTCTGGTCGCAATGGTGGGAGCACGATAAAAACAAAAGGCAAACAAGGAGCCCCATTGTTGTTGCTTTGGCCGCTGTCGCCGGCGGCGCTGATTTGCGAGCGTAAAAAGGCCCCGCAACATAAACATAATTGCGGCGTTGGCGGCGCGCGTTCTACATAGAAGAATTTTGATATATACAAGTATAGAGGAGGAGGAGGAGCATATGTGTGGCAGGGGTATATAAATAATTATAAATATATTCGAACGTTGCGACAGCAAACAGTGCATGGCCACCTGCAGAAGAAGCAGACTCTTGCGAATGGGCCAAGCCCAACAAGCTGGCAACGACCAAGCACTGAACTCTCTCGGCATTGTCGTGAACCTCTGCGTCATTGTTTTTTAATTGCGCCATAAAAAATCTCTGCACCAGCATCAGCGCAGTGTGTCCCAATATAAAATTAGAAATTGATGAATTTAGGCATCTCTCAAATTTTTTAATGATACAGAGCCATGGGCAGCTATTTATAACTGAATCGTACACACTAGTGCTAGCCAGCCTGCCAGCCAGTCAGCCGCATGCCAGCACGCGCTGCGGCCACTGCCGCCCCAAAACAGTTTTTGGGCCAAAATGCTATAAAACGTTGACAACGAGTTTATGAATGTTGTTAGATCTATTTTCTTTTTTTTTCTTATGTCATTTACTATTAGCGCATCACTTAGACGACGGATGACGTCGTGCGGGACTCTACAGCTAACCACTTGTTAGTGCCTATTTGGCAAATGGACAGCAAGTGGATTTGCTGCAGATACAGTGATCACTCGGAAATTAGAACTTCCAGTTTATAAATCTATTATCATTTGTTTATGTACAATTCTTATGATTTTTTTAAACTTATACCATTTTTACGACCATTTGAATAGAGAAATCTCTAGTTTAAAAACCTATAAGTTAAATTTGCAGCAAAAACATTCAGAATTATTTGTGAATTAGAATTACATAACTTTAAAGTCGCAAGTCGCTTTAATGTTTTCATCTATTTCTGTTTATCCGTTCGATCTGTGATACGCAAGGCTCCCATATCCAGATTTAATTCGCTTAATATATCATTTGGAGCAGCGCCCTGCATGGTCAAGCCGGCGATAACCTGTTGCGCCTCGGGACAATTAATGCAGGCATTACGTATGGCCAAAATGCTCCATTCGCGCATCACTGTGGAAGTGAATAAATAAACACAAAGGTTTCAAATGATTCAAGACACACTTACAAGGATTACGCGCATCCATATTGGTGCATTCGAGCAACGTCGACAGCAGTTGTGTATCCAGGCAGTAGCCTCGGTTCGCCGGATTCTCGTACAGCAAATTGGCTGTGCAGCGTACCAGCAAAGTTTTGAGCTCAAAAGACACCTGCGCCTCGTAGCTCGCATCTATTTTTGAGCTTAGCGCCACTTCCTCTAGCTTTGTCATGGGTTTGTCCAGACTGCCAACGTTCTTAGACTCCTTGTCAGCGGCGACCACACAACGCAGCAGGCTGCTTACATTGATAAACAATGATTGGTCGCTGGCATAGATTTTTTCATATTTCTCAGACCCGCTGGCGCTGGCTATGATACGCAGTAGGGTGTGCACCTCACGCGGGTGCAGCTGGTGCCGTAGTTTTATTGTTTCACGTAGAATGCAATCAGATTTCAGTCGAAACTCTTTGGCAAGGAACTGCAAAATCACAGAGCTGAGTTCGCCATTTGGACTGTTCTCGCGCAGATAGTGCGCAACATAATCCAGAAAGACAATACGCTCCTCCACCAAGTCTAAGCGCTGATAACACACCACACAGATACGTCCCGCTTGGACTATAAAGTGCTCCAGTAAAAAGTGTAAATATTCAAAATTGTACTCCGATTGCGTTTCGTTTATTGCCTGCCACAAACGTACACAGGATTGAAACACCACCATATCACTAATCAGATGTGCACCCAAGCCTAAGTATATGTTGTACATAATCATGAGCAGCACATTGTTCGAGCTACCCAGTGGAGGTCTATATGCCTGCTCTGAGATTTGGACGCCATGTGTCTGCCAAATGGTTGCTTGTGTTTTCTTGTTGTTAACAATGCTGTTTGCCAGCACCTGAAGCGTTAGAGTATGTAGCGTGCGCTGCTGTGTTCTCATAATCGAATTTAAAGCGACATTTTGCACAAAATTCGAAAATTCTGCATTGTTGGCCAACGTTTCTTGACTTGCCTGACTTTGAGTGAGCCGCAAGCGCAAGCTTTTCAACAGCTTAGTGATTTCTGCTTCATTCGTATCCACACTCAGGTTTATTATTTGCTCTACAATTTCGTTGGTTTCGTTGTCCTATAAGTAGTTAATTTAATTTAATAAATAAGCATTTCATATCTAACTTTTTTTGTTTACCGGCTGCACATGTTCCATTTTTGTATATGTTCCAATAAGAACTATCATATAATCGATTTTTCCATCGATGATATCGATGCCTTCGTTTTGCATGTATCGATGGTTAATAACAAAATGTGATAGATTTTTAAGTAATTAAATCTATTTATATGTCTTATTTCCATTTAACAGATCACGAAATAGATTAACAACTACTATTAAATATTAGAATAACAAAATTATTAAAGCTTGATTTACAAGGAAAAAATATTGTAAAAAATATTTGAATAGGAACTTTTGTATATCGCTATGTTATCAATATTAGAGACAATTATTGGAGCCATCTGTAAAGTGTAAATAAGACCATAATTGTGCCCTTTTTGCACTTATTTGCACAAAATTCGACGGGAATTTTTTATCTAGCCGTTATTTACAATATGCAGCACCGAAGTTGCAGTGAAAATATCAAAATTTCGTAAACTAATTTTTATATAAAAATAACTCTGGCTGTTAACTGCATTTTTGTAAAATGTTAATTTAACAGATGAAAGAACAAAACGCAAAACAAAAAATAAACAAAGAGCAGAAAAAAATATAGTTAATATTTATTGTTTAAAACAAAGCTGTAATTAAGAAGACGAAACTTCAGTGCACTAACAAAGAAATTAATACATTAAAGAATAGTAACTTAATGAAGTCAACATAATATCCTCTACACCATCCGGCTTTGGCGACTCCAACCCGCTCAACGACAACGTGGGCAAACAAAATCCAGGGTACTCGATGGTATCTTGGTCGATTGACTCCACAGAAAATAAAACACAACACAATATTTTTATGTCAACTTGCTTAGGTTTTCGGCAAGCATAACGCAAATATACAATTCATATACAATTTTGTATGCAAAATTTTTGATTCCCATATTATTATGCTTGTTAATCGCGCGCTATGTCAAAGTTGGCTAACTCAGGTGACGTAAGTAAGGACGCAGCAAGACAGCGAGCAGCACATTTATTTATTGAAATCCGAATGTACTACAGATACAGACTACATGGATGCCGACACAATCTGTCCACACAAAAATTATGGCAGTCACCGGTGCGTCACTTTCATGCCCACAGGTCTCGGTGGAGCAATATCAAACCCACTGTGGGTGAGCCGATGGTGGTAGCGGCGGAGGGTGGAACTGTGCCATCAAAAAACATAGTCAAGGCAATCGCGTTTACAGGTGCCGTAAGTAATCCCCCTCCATTATTCCGGCATATTGATCTCTATATATTCTTTTTTTAGTTTAGCATCGGCTGTTTTGCCGGAGCCACGATTATAGAATATGAGAACACACGCAGCATGATAATTTCCAAGGCAAAACAGGTACGGCTTGGTTTTTGGCAAAATCGATCAATTGTTGATCGGGATGGCATATGGAAATTAAAGCAGGACGTGCAACGTTTCTGGGACTCACTGTCACCCGGTGATAAAACATTTGCTCCCTTATTGGTCTGCAATCTGCTGGCATTTGCTCTTTGGCGTTTGCCCGCAATGCGTAACACTATGATGACGTATTTCACGTCGAATCCAGCTGCGCGTAAGTTAAGCCAACGTGTGGCCTACTATTTTTCACTGTTAAATCTTCTGCAGGCATCGTTTGCTGGCCCATGTTCCTCTCTACATTCAGTCACTACTCGGTCATGCACATTTTTGCCAATATGTATGTGCTGCACAGCTTTTCTAATGCTGCCGTTCTGTCCATGGGAAAGGAGCAATTTATGGCTGTCTACCTCAGCGCCGGCGTCTTCTCAAGTCTGATGAGCGTACTCTACAAAGCTGGCACAAAGCAACCGGGCATGTCGCTGGGCGCGGTACGTTTGATAATTCGCTTAATAGTTCATTTTTGTATTAATTGCTATAATTCGCCTGCAGTCGGGTGCCATCATGACAGTTTTAGCTTATGTTTGCGCACAATATCCCGATACACAATTGAGTATATTGTTCCTGCCGGCTGTTACGTTCTCAGCCGGTGCCGCTATCAAAGTAATCATGGGCATTGATTTTGCTGGCTGCGTAATGGGCTGGAAGTTCTTCGATCATGCTGCACATTTGGGCGGCGCAATGTTTGGCATGTAAGTAGACTAATATATTTGCCTTTAAACTCCCACTGATTGCGATCCCTTACAGCTTCTGGGCACAATATGGTGCGCAATTGTGGGCGAAACGCATGGGTTTGCTAAATTACTATCATGAGCTGCGCAGAACGAAACAGAAATAATGAATTCAGCTAAATTTTCATAACGCAATATGTATTGCAATAATTCGGAGATCGGTCGGCCTTCGAGGCTCGTGTCATCATGCGTTAGGTTTATTAAAATGACAACACAAAAATTAATTAAACGCTACTCGGCTGTCTTTGTCTTCCGCTTCGATGTAGGCTGCTCCATTTTATTGTGCTGCAAACGATAATCAATCTCCTTCCGGCGCTGTAAAATCTTTTCTCTCAGCTCTTGGAACGTTTCTCTTTCGGGAGCATAGGAGATGTGTAGTATACCGCCATAGAATTGTTTAGCATCCAGCTGTCGTTTAGCCCGCCGCGCCTGCTCCAGACGATCAAACTGAACCGCAAAGACATCTGTGAAGGCTTCCAATTCCACTGTCAACATAACAGAGTTTAGCAAAGGTTGTCAGGATAATGTAGCCCCTTTACACACTTTTTCCTGCCAATTCAGTGGTTACACATGTACAGGATCGAAGTTTTCCAAAACACTGCATCCTGCTTTTAATGTCATTATGCAGATTAACTTTGGGCACGCCAAAGACCAACATGTGCCGGGACTCACTGGCAACTGTGTAAACCTGAAAGCAATCACAATTATTTTAAGATAAACCCGCTTATAAATGCCATACTCATTCATACCTTTACTGCCTTTAATTCGCGGCCCTGCCGATATTGCAATCTTGTCGTACAGTATTCCAAGCGCTTGTGATGCTCTGTCGATGTCAACTCCATATTTTAAATACAGCATGTGGTGTTTTATTTCAGAGTAGCTTTGATACAGAGTTGGAAAACTTAAGCAGTTGAAACATTTTACAGCACTTTTCGGCATTCACTTTTTGCACGTACACAGCTGTTAAGATACCAATGGCGGGAAAGGAAAACTGTACGCGCCATGAATATAAGGCAAAAGTGCATTGCTACTCGATTCATTGAGCTATAAAGATCCAAAACGTGCAGAACTCAAATTATACATCGGCACTTAGTTCATTTTAATTAACTCTCTTGCATTTCAAATAGTGAAAAATAACACCAACAACTACAATCAACATGGCTCAGTCTCAAATTGCCGGCAAAGAAAACATTACTGACAACATGGAAAAGTTCTCGCTAAAGGTACATGACACGTTTCTAGCTAAACACAGTACATACTCTATATAAATTTTCATTTACATGTGCAAAATTATGTACTTTTGATAGAAATTTTACATCATTACGTCATATATATTTACGTTTTTTTCCCGCACACAGAGCCCCAGCAAGAAAATTCTGACAGAGAACGCCACAAATGTTCGTAAAATGTCCATAACGAACGAAGACAATAGCAGTGGCATTAAAGAAGCCACCAACACCGCCGCCAAGGGAACGATTGTGGAGAAAGTCGCAGCCCCCTTTGATCCATCGGTGGAACCGCTGCTGCGTGAGAACCCGCGCCGCTTTGTAATCTTCCCCATTCAATACCACGACATTTGGCAAATGTACAAAAAGGTAAGGCTCAGATCTGCATAAAACAATATATCTATACGTATAGATATGTGTGTAATACGTGTGTAAGGGCTTGGTGAAAATGGCGCGAAATTCTGAGATAAAGCGCGGCAAAACTGGTGACAAATTGTTTGCACACAAGATTTACGATAGCAATTAAAACATATGTTTGTAGAATAGAACAAAAAAAAAAAATTACATCCGTTGTGAAATTCCATTTGATAAAAATGGTTTAATTAGTTAAATATTTTTTTATTCTTCTGCTAGGCCGAAGCATCATTCTGGACTGTGGAGGAGGTGGATCTATCCAAGGACATGACGGACTGGGTACGCTTAACAGACAATGAGCGTCATTTCATTTCACATGTGCTGGCCTTCTTCGCCGCCTCCGATGGCATTGTTAACGAGAATCTGGTTGAGCGCTTTAGCCAGGAAGTTCAGATAACAGAGGCGCGCTGCTTCTATGGTTTTCAGATTGCCATGGAGAATGTGCACTCGGAGATGTACAGTGTGCTAATCGACACTTATATCCGTGATCCTCATCAGCGCGACTATCTCTTCAATGCTATTGAAACAATGCCGGCTGTAAAGCGTAAGGCGGATTGGGCGCTCTCTTGGATTTCATCCAAGGCTGCCAACTTTGGGGAGCGCATTATTGCCTTCGCTGCCGTCGAAGGCATCTTCTTTAGCGGCAGTTTTGCCTCCATATTCTGGCTAAAAAAACGTGGCCTAATGCCCGGTCTGACGTTCTCAAACGAGCTCATCTCCCGTGATGAGGGGCTGCATTGCGACTTTGCAGTTATGATGTTCCAGCACCTGATGCAGCGCCCCAGCCGTGAACGCATCATTGAGATCGTCTCGGATGCTGTGACCATTGAGCAGGAGTTTCTCACTGACGCTTTGCCTGTGAATCTGATCGGCATGAATTGTGCCCTGATGTCCGAATATATTGAGTTCGTGGCCGATCGCTTGTTGGTGGAGCTCGGTGTGGGTAAAATATATAACACAAAGAATCCATTTACTTTCATGGAAATGATTTCATTGGACGGTAAAACCAACTTTTTTGAGAAGAAAGTGGGCGAATATCAGCGCATGGGCGTGACATCAAATCGATTGGACAACGTATTTACACTCGATGCGGATTTCTAAAGTCGTTTATTAAACGCTATCCTCACAGCTGCTGGTTCCGGGTGTTATTTTAGCGATTGCAACTAAATTTACATGTATCCTTAACTCTTTTTCTATAGTTTTTAATTCTAAGCTTATTACCTGACGCAAACACAAAATTATCACCAATGTCATTCCACTACATTTATAACATGACATTTATATATTAATCTTGTTTATTGTACTTATTCAAATTATCATTGTACATAACATTTAAAATAAATTTTTAGTAGATGGACATTAAAATTCAAATATATTTTATTTAATAATCGAGTTTTTATTGCACTGCTATGACGCAGATAACTATAACTAATATATATAGTTAACACGCATCAGTGCACCTAAAATTGGAAAATGTATTTACATGGCCATTGAATACGAAAGATCAATTTAATTGCTATGACGGAGACAAATGCGCATTTATATACATATACATATGTATATATAATTGTTAATCGGACTGCGTCAAGATAATACAGTCAGATGCATGTGGAAACACTTTAATTGCTATCGATATCGATAGTTGTAAACAGCTGACGCTGACGGCTTGCTTTGTAATGTTTCTGCTTACGCATATAATCTAATCTAGAGCTACAGTTATCAGTTATCATACCTGTAGAGTTTGTAGATCGATCGATAATTGACGTTTTGGTGACATTATGTGACATTAAAACCGTTTGGATTAGGTGGAAGTCCTATTGACAACGGCTCGAGACTTGCACGAAAGTCACCACGGTTTGTCTCGGCCAAGGCATTTAACATGGTGCATTTGGCACCTGATTTGGTGGAACAGGAGGAGCAGAGTTCACTGATAGCCGAACCTAGCGCCGACATAGGTGGGCAAGCAGGATCCGATGACGACGAACCGGCAAAGCACAAACTGCATGTAACAAAAAGCAGTCAGAGGCGACGACAGCGTAAACGCTTCTTACTGCCCAGAAGCTTGAGGCGATATGGCACCTACATGCTGTTTACCATTGTGTTTATTCTACTGATGTACACTTACCTGCCCAACATGAATGCTCAAAAGCGACACGGTGAGTAGAAATGGACTGGTGTAGTTGTAGTACAATGACTAACCGTGGCTTTTTGCAGTGCCTTTGTCAGACTGGTCGTCCAACACGTCGCTCGACATCAAGGACTACATACAGGTCCAGCAGGATACGGCACTGATAATGCCCCGTGACTTTTGTCGCAACAAAACGTTTCTGATAATTGCCGTCTGCACAGGTTTGAATAATTTTGTGGAACGACAGACAATACGCGAGACGTGGGGCAATACTTCGGAATTCAATTATGCTGCTTTTGCCCGCTTGCATAGCCACTTGAAGGGTCATTACCTACCGGCAACACCCACCCGCTTGCAGCTCTATGGCGACTACCTAAGCGGGGCGGGTGACACATTAAAGGTCAGCGTTCGCATTGTCTTCATTGTGGGCCGCAGCAGCTATGAAGAACATCTGGGCAACGAAACGCAGCTGCGACTACACAACGAAGCTGAACTGTACAATGATATTATTCAAGAGAATTTCATTGACACATACAATAATTTGACGCTCAAATCAGTTATGGCACTGAAGCATATAAGTAGAAGTTGTGCCAAAACATGTGCCTACTTTCTGAAATGCGACGACGACACGTTTGTTAATGTACCAAACCTGTTGCACTTCCTGCTTGGCGGCACTGTGCCCCTATATAACGACACACTCGACTATCACGATCGTAGTTCGGTTCTGGTGATGTCGCAGAAGAATCGTCTCAATGCCACCAGCGGCGTTATGCGCGGCCATCAGTTCTGTAATGTGGTGCCTGTGAGTGATGTGACCAGTAAATGGTATATGCCCTTTTATATGTTCCAAGGTGAGGCATATCCAAAATATCTGTCCGGTGCAGGCTACCTAATGTCCATCGATGTTGTGGAGCGACTCTTTGAGGCGGCATTGAATACAACGCTCGTTTATCTTGAGGATGTCTATATCACAGGAATCTGTGCCAACCATGCCAACATCAAGCTGCAACATTCTGCGCTGTTTAGTTTCTCGCGATCCCGACATTTGTGTGCCTTTAAGGGCAGCATAACACAGCATCAGGTGAAGGAGGAGAACATGGCGGAGGCGTGGCGTTACGTATCGAATTATAGCATTCAGTGCCCACCACCGGGAAAATACTTTCATCATATGCGATTGCGAAAAATTAATTATTGTTAGAACAAGTGCTGTGAGTCTGTTGTGAGTATCTTGAAAATTGGCTTCCGTGGTGGCCTAGAATTTAAATTATTTCTATACATAGTAGCAATTACAAAATTCAAAATATATCTTTATCCAAAGACTTGTTCCTGAGTTTACTTAAATTATATTTTTCTAGGGCTGCCATTTTACGATATTTGCCTTTGTTTCGTGTACAGCATTTTATAGAAGTGAAAGAAATAATAATATAAATCAGATGTAGCTATTTTTACTCACCTTTTTAGGTGTGCCGTTTAAATTGTATGTTTTATCAATTTAGTTCATATTGTTGTGGCCATATAGCACAAGACAAAAATATAAATTCGTTTTAATCCAAATTTCCTAAAATATCTTCTAGGATAGTATAATTAAGTGTTCCTTTTTCTATTAACGCTCGCAGAGCATTCTGTTTATATTGTTCAACATTATAGAATGTAATATATTTATCATTAATCTTATTGCGCCAAGTATTTATTTTTTACAATTTAAAAATAAATGATATCCATATTCTATGCAGTACTTTTTCTTTACTTGGTATATGGTGTGTGTTAGTTTATGATGTAGGTTGAATTTTTATGTTTGCTTGGATATTTGATTTCGTTGAAAACGAAAACAAAAGGCGTATGAAGATAAACAACTAAATGCAAAATTCCTGTCAATTATATACAATTTTTAAATGTATAGACAAGATAATTTAAACGATCATATTCAAAATGTTTCTAAAAACTATAATAACAAATTACATTTGAGCCTAAAAGCTTTATGCAAATTAACTGTAGCAACAAAAATGTGGATGCGCGTTTGCCTTTGCTTATCTTACACATCCATATGCTTAACTAGATTAGCAATGCAATCAAATTGCATCATCGTTGGTTTCCGATTCTGACACGATCGTTCGGGCGTTGGTGTCTATATTGTTTTCACGGGTGGACGTAGCTGAAGAAGACTTAATTATGCAGTCTGTTTCCGGATCAACGTTGTTCGTGCTCCTGTCCTTATAGCTGGATGGAAATTGTGATTGGCTAGGACAGATAGGCGAAACGACAGACTCCTCAATTTCGGGCGCAGTTTCCTCCTCAGCTACCTGCTCAGTGATTTCAATTGAATTATTTCTTGAACTTGGTATTTCTTTGGATTTAACTTTCGCTGCGGTGGTTTTATCAGCATCTTTATCGCTTGTGTCGGAAGTTTCAGCAGTTTTAGTATCTTTAAGTGTTGGAACTACTGACGTTACAGAATCAGCCATTGATTGGCTGACTTCATCGTCAGCTGTAGTATATACTCTATCCGACTCTTCAGTTTCGAGTGCTGTAGGTATTTCGGTGACAGTTTCATCCTCAGCTACTTGAATAGTTTCGACATCTCTCATATCAGACGCAGCCTTATCTTCAGTTCTTTCGACCGCATTAATTTCACTTGTTAAGGATTGAATTATATCTGTCACTTCCATTGCAACAGGTTTATCCGTTTCATTATCGATGACTTCTGTTTCCATATCAATCGCAGCTTCAAGAGATTCAAGTAACCCTAGTACTCCCATAGGATCTTCCCTAGTTTTATCCACAGTTTCCATAAATTCCATTACTTCCATGGCTTCTGTTATTTCTAAATCTGTGTTTGTTGGTTCTACTATTTTACTTATTTCTTCGTCAGCAGTATTAGCGGATCTAGGATCTTTGTCAGCTGAGGTTTCATTACCTTCAGGATTTTCGATATCGACTATACTATCGCTTATGCTTGATTTATTATTTGCTTTGCTTACATTAGTGTTATCCTCAGATTTTTCGTCTATTAATTTTGTAGTGCCGCCGGAGATGTCCATTTTCTCTAGCACTTCGTCACCAATTGATTTCTCCTGGTCCTCAGCTGATCTCTTCGCGCTATCATCTTGACTGGTAATATCTTTTTTATTTTGTGTACCATCAGACTGCTGCTTATATGTACTATCTGTACCCCCATCTTCAACAATTGCCTTTGCATCACTATTTGCTGCTGCATTCAAGTTGTTCAATTTATTAATCTCTTCAGCCCATTCGCGGGCCACATCGAAATATTTCTCGACGCGTCTCAATTTCACGACAAATTTCCTTTTCTTGAGCTTGGCATCGTTGCGCTTCGTCTCCTCAATGCGTTGGCGCTCCAAATTAAGCAGCGCTGGATTCGGTTTGTTAGTCATTTTTTTACGCGGTTGTTTTTTTGGTACGATAACGCCTGGTAACTTGGCAACGCCATCCGTGTCCACTTCCAGCAGACTGGCCAAAATCGAAGTGCAAGCTGCAACGTCAATATTTGGGTTTATGTCCCCTTTTGAGGTTGCAACTTTAGGTAAATTCGCTGCCGAGGCCGTAGATTTAACGGATGTTATTTTTAAGCCCTTCTGTACAGATGCGCTTGAGCCCGACGCAGACTCTTCTTCGTTGTCGGAATCGATAGTAATTGTATCTGTTTTGGGCTCCACAATCTCGATTTCGTTGTCCTCATCGTCGCTGGCTTGTTTCTCTGCAAATAGTTAAAGTTAATAAAAAATAATGAAAGTAATTTTTATGGAAAGCATAGCTTATATGTTATTTTATAAATAAATAATGCCTGGACTGTCCTTTACTGTGACTGCTTTTAAAAAATCTCGATTGGTTTATTAATGCTTAGAATGTTCAGAAGATTGGCAAAAGTTAGCTTAATCTAGTTTGGCAACATAATAAATTATTCCTAGTTTAAATATTAAGAAACCGCATTTCTTCCAGTGGAAAATTGTTGCGTAGCTTTTCCAAGGTTTTCTCATTTGGACGGGGCTGCCGTTCCATTTCGCGAGAGTAGCACTCAAAGGCAAATTTTGCCATTTGCCAGCGTAGCTTGCAGGCGCGTGCATCTCGCCGGAAGCGTGGCAATCGTCTGGCAAGCTCCGCCCACAGACGTTCGCGTGCCGCAACATCATTATAGTCAACATGCCGTGGATTCCAAAGTGTGGGATAAGCGCGCATGGCCAACACCAGCTGCTGCACAAACTGTTTGTCATCGGGCATGTCCTTCAACTTGCCAGCTGAATCACTGTAGGCGCCACTACCGGATGCACCATTCTGAACACAATCCTGCAAAGGCTCGAATTCATCACGTAAGTCTTGCTCGTCAATTTTATAGAGAAAATATAAATTGGCTAGATATTTCGAGTATTTCAATTCCAGATTGGCAAATGTGTGCTTGTCCTTGATGGTTTTGAGACGGAATGACTTGTACATTTCATACATCTGCTGCCAGCGTTCCACAATGTACTCACAGCGATAATCTGTAAGGAGACTGTCAGTATTACTTTGATTCTAATTTTTAGACTACTTACTGGGCGCGGACTTCCAAAAGTTTAGCCACAGTGATTTGCGAGTTTGTTCATCGATGCTGTTGAACTCGGGATCGGCAGACTTTCGCCAGAGCACCGGATGACTCTTGGCAAAGTTAATAATACGTATATCGATGGGACGTACCTCTAGCGGTCGCACAGGCAAACGTGGTTTGGCCTTTACCTCTACAGGTTGCTGATGTTGCCGTATATCGACAGAGCCCTGTTGGTCTTTGTGTATGGTATTCTCAATGGCATCCAGTTGCTTGCGCTCGAAACCATCACCATCACCTTCGCCACAGTCGACGGGCTGCCATTCGCTGCGCGATAAATCCCTATTGGCCAAATAGTTGGTGGCCTTGTCAAAATAGCCCTTGAAACGTTTTCCCTGCTTCAGCAGTCGCTCAATGCGCACGTATCGTTTCCGCACGTTCTTCCAGCGCAGCTTAATGTCATCGCCGCGTGGAAAGTGGCTGGCAATGACGCGCCACTGTTTGCGTGTCACCTCCATTTTGCCATAGTCTGGATGACGTGTGCACCAAATCGAGGGATATTCGCGCAGCAGGCGAGTTAGCTTGCGATCGTAGGCGTGTGCCTGCTCATTGCGATTCATGCTCTCCTCGGTGCCGAGGGCATCGTACTCATCCTCTAAATCATCGGCGTCATCGGCATCGTCAGCATCATCTGCATCGTTATCCTGTTCATCTTCATAATCTTGCTCATCGTTTTCATATTCCGCTTCGTTTACTTGCTCATCGTCTTCATCTTTGGGATCACCTTCGGCGCGCACGCCAAGCGGCATTAGAGGTGGAAGTGGCTCATTGATTTCACCCTCTTTGAGATTTGCTTGCAAGCTCTTGCGGTACTCGTAGACTTGATTGTGAAAGCTGTTGCAGCCGGTATTGAACAGATCCACATCATCCAACTGCCCGTAACACACATAATCCACCGCTGAAATAAAGCAAAAGTGAGAGAAAGAGAACAAATTTAGCGAAAAACTGCTGCTGAATTCGATTCCATTGCCTTTTTGGATATTTTGCAAACACATGGACCAAGAACTAAATCAAATCAAAATGCCAATTGCCAATTCAACACCAACGCCACAAGCGCAGAATTTGAAAGCCAAGGAAATGGAACTCGCAGAGTTTTTCACAAACAACAAAAGATACTTACATGCTGACAGACCATATATATCATATAACTATTTAATAAAGATTTCAATTCCTTTTTTTTCAGAAACACCCGTCCATGTGTTTAAATATTCACAAAAGACAATGTACACTAGTTAAGATTAAAAGTCGACTTGCACAGGCGTCCGCATCCTGTGAAGCTTCAGTATAAACTATAAGTTTACTAAGAGTTTGCTACTAAATTATAAGCTAATTTTTACGCGATCATTTGTAACACGAAATTTGAGGATCTTGCCTCAGTATATTGTAGTCTAAGCAAATAGATATTAATTACTTTATATATTCAAAAGCTGAATGCATACTTCTTTTTGTTGGTAATCAAATTTGAAAATCCTATTTTAAAATTTAAATGAATATTGAGAACTCAACTATTTAGAGCTTACCGGCAGCCAGTTGACCGTTCTCCAAACTGTTGGCGTCGTTTTTGAAGCCCATATCGCGCATATCCACTAGGCATTTATCCTGTAGCTGTTTAAAGCGTCCAATAGCATAGGTCATTAGATAGGACAGATGTATGTAGAGCTCCTTCAGATCCATATAGCTGCGTGCCTGATTGTACGCATTGGAATGGGTCAGCGTTTGCACTTTGCCTGTCAGATGCGTGCAGATTTCCATGGCATTGAAGATTTGATCCTGCAATTGTGTGCGCGCTCGGCCAATGGCATGGGGCGGAAACACATGGCGCACCAGGCTTGGACCCTTGGCCACCGGCGTTGGCGTCATCATAATAGTTGTGCCGCCGTTACTACTCACAGGCGGCGGCGGCGGAGGAGGTTGCACTGGTGCCGGTGCCGGTGACGGAGCGACGTTCACCGAATGCACCTGGCCACCATTGTTGGCGCGCACCACTTGCGGAGCTCGCTGCTGCTGGTTTGTTTGTGGATTAAAGATGCCCATATTGGAGCCAAAGCCGGGGCTATTGTGCGCCATGCGCTGCACTGGTCCCACTGGCGTCGGCTGTTGCCGTATGATAACCTGTGGATTCAATGCAACTGGAGTACGCGTCAGTGTTGTCGAGGGTTGACCGCCGGGTGGCAATTGACGCTTCACCTGTGGATATAAAAGCAATGTTTGTTAACGATATAAGTTGGAAAATTATTAATGTATGCTTGAGGTATTATAATGGTTGCTCAGAGGTTACACATTGTGGAAGCAAACAAATAAATATTTAATATAGTCTATATATACCATATGCGATCAAATCTGGCTTAGTGTGAGTTCCAATTTTTCGAGAGTAGTTTCTGTTGCAATTTAAAATATTTACCTGTATGAGCCGACCATTGGGCAGGCGATAGGAGTCCTGCTGTGCTGCACTATTGAGATCGACACGAAAGCCATTTATTGTATGAAAAACGGGACCTGCACTACGCATAGTATTTGGAACCACGGTGCGTCGCACAACTGAAGCTGAACTGGGTGCGGCTTGGCGATAGCGCATGCCCGAGCTGCTTAGCACTAGTGGCGGTGGTAAGCTAATGAGCGGACTGGCGGAGGATGAGCTCCCATTATTACTGGGACTGGGACCACTGTAGTTTTGTTGCACAGTTATGATACGCGGCGTTGTTGTGATGTTGGACGCTGGTGTTATAGAGCGGGTGCCTGGCTTTTGTGAAACTGAGATTTGGCAGTCCGGCTCCAGCATGCTGAGCAGATCGGGTGTACAGACAACTTCATCGTTGGACATTTTGGGGCGCTTGACAGGTTGGGCCTGCGGTTTCGCTGATTTCTTGACAGAGTGCACAGAACTGGCATGACTGCGCTTGGAAGCATTCGACTCAAGGCTCTCCATGGAGTCCGAAAGGCTGGTGGACTTCGCCTTGGCGAGTCGACAGCATGTGCTGTGGTCCTTGTGCATTTGCTTACGCAATTCCATTTCGGACAGTTGCATCGATTGCAGGCCGCTGTCAAGGAAGCACAAAATAATAATGTTCCTATTAGGATTTTTTTAAGTTTCCGGAACTTACTTCTTTTGGGTTTCGATGTAGTTGATGAGGGCCCAGTGCTGGGCGCGAAGTGGCCACAGTATTTTGGAAGTACACTTGAAGCAGTTCCAGTTCTCGTTCTGCTCAATGTCCACAATTACGCCACGGGACAAGTTCTTTATGATGCATGATTTGCAGAACACAAACGGGCAGGTGGAGCAGCAATATACCTCACCGCCCTGCCCACACCAGCGACAATACAGCTCCGAGCCGTCTTCACCCTTGGAAAACTCCCCACTATTGTAGAATTCGTGGCACTTGATGCAGTGCGTTACACGCAGTATGGGATGCATTCTGATGTTGCTGTCTGTATTGGCGGCTGTGCCAATGTGCGAACGGCAAACGGTACAATGGACCTTACGCTGATTAACCACATCCACGGTGGGGTACATTTTGAGGTAGAAGCGCCGCTCCTCCTCTGAAATGCTTGCGTCCATTTCATAATTCGTACCTAAATAAAAAAAGGCAGACATTCACATTAGGCAGGCAGAACAACACCTCAGGGGAGGAGTTCCTTCACTTACCCGAAAAATCAAAGTCAAATGCCTTGAGAGATGGCGATGGCGTCGCTGGCGTTGCCTGCAACGTGACCGTCAGCGCAGGTTCTTCGCTTGGGGTGCTGCTCATTTTGTAATATGCCGGCTAGAATAGTGAGACTACTCACACGTGGATTTGAAGCAAGGAATATCTTCTTTATATATATAAATGTATGTATGCACACACAAAACACACGCACACAAACAGCAGCCACACGTTAAGCTAGTGCAAAATACTGGCAAGCCAGTGGGCTGCTGCAGCACTAATAACAACACGGCGTCTTATTTATTTGCAACAATAAATAACACAAACACCAACGCATGCATGGCACGCAATTTGGGACAACCACAACCCGGTAAATTCTTGATATCTTATTATTCAAAGTAGAGTTTTTAATTCTGGTTGTCTTCAAAATTCTGCTCTTCGCCAGGCTGACGGCATATAAATGATTTTTTCACGCGACGGCTATTTTACCATCTCGTTTTCAATATGGCAGCCACTTCGTGTGACCCGACGGCCCGAGCGATATCCACGAAGTATACACAACAAGTTTTACCGAGTATTGCCGATAATGGGAAAAATATATAATATATATTTCTGTGGATGTGTACTAATGGTCCTGTAACGCATCCCAAAACAATATGTGTACATATATAGCTTCGATCTAATCTAGATCTTAATTTGCGATAAAGTAATTAAAATCATAACTACTGATCGCAACCACAAATATATATTTTATTAATTCGTACAGCTCAAATATTAAAAAACAGAATTAAAATATGATTATTAAGTATAGTTAAATTTTATTTAAAATGATAAAATATTTTAAAATCCAAATAAACATTGCGGTATTACATGGCTGGCAACCCTATCAGTAGCGTTATCTCCTTCGCACCTATGTAACTTTCGTTAAGACGCCATAAACGTGTAACAACATAACAACAATGAGAATAATTGGTTGGATTTAAATATGCGGTAGGAGATAAAACTGGAAAAAGACATGAGAACGTATTTTAAATTTTTTTCTTTAATTTTTAAATTTGAACTAAAGGAACGAAAGATTAAGCGTTTTACAGCACTGATTCACAATTGCAACACTGGGTTCCTAACTTTCAGCACTGTGTTTATTGTCTTGTTTATACTTCAGTAATAACAGAGCGTAGTAATTTGTGTAAACGTAACTAAGAGCGAATTAATTAATTTAAAAAACCTTTGCGTAAAGAGTTAATGTGTTAGTATTGAACAACAATTATTTGGTATAGTTTTTGTGCGTCTGTTTTGTTTTGCAATTTCATTCTATTCTTTCCAGAATTATGCATTCTCACTTTGTATTTGTATAATTGCATGAAAATGTGCATGATAATGTTTAAATTATAAAGGCTTATATATACACTTCCCTTTGCTACATAAAAGTACTTTAAAATGCAGATGCTAATGCGCTCAATCGAAACGCAGTAGCAACTATCGATTACTTTTGGACGCGATAACCAAATAATTACAGTGCACATTGAAGGTTCTGATAAAATATTTCATTTGTTTATTTGCTGTCTGTCATTGTGTTTGTTAATTCAGATAAAATATTCAAGCTACATTTCCCAGTAACATGTGTTTCAATTTCATCCGTAATCTGTCTTTTTAGCAATATCCACAGTCGCAAATGAAATGGAGCCCTCATCTTCCCGATCAGCATCCGAGGCGCTAAGCTCCGACTTCTTTTATGGCTGGGATTTACTATACAAATCGGTAGAGAGCAAAATAAACAAGAAGGCAGATGTTTTAATAGTTCTCAGTCACTTTCTGTTGACCAAGCATTATAAGTTCCGCTGCGTTGGCATTGGAGACGATGTGAGGAATCCACTCCTTATGTGTGCATATAAATACAAATTAACAATAATAAAATGCTTTTAGAAAACTCTGAGCGAAGATGAAGAGGGCAGCGAGCTACTGCCGGATCATTGGAATGGCGACAGCACCAAATACGCACTGCGATACGTACATAATAAAGTGCTATATTTGCTGCTTGGACACATTACAGAAGATGATTTAATTCTCAATCTACTTGATATTAATACCAAGAATGTGTCCAACATTTGCATCACTCCTGAATCCCTGGTAGCTGAAGTAAAAGGTGGCATTATAAAAGTTATGCCAACAGCGACGGATATTGTTGAACGTTTTCGCAAGGAACTTTGTGATCCGGTAGGTAGCTGAAAAAAATGATGTTTTATTGGGGATTTGTATTTTAATTCGCAATCGTCATTGTAGGTATTCACGGGCAACTCGCGCGAGGTGACCACACAGACGCAGGCTAACACATCAGCACAAGCGACAGATCCCTTGCGCATTGGAGAACCTAGGCGTCCGGGGTAAGCCACCAATCCAGTAGAAAGTGCTGACCGATTAACCTTTTAATTATAGGCCTATTTTCCTCATCGCTAATATGTAATGTTTTTAATTGCAGCTCATACATGCCCCATGGATTTGATTCACGTCCTTTCGGTTTTCCTGATGTTGGTCGTGGGGACTTAGATCCTCTTGGCCGTGGCTCTGGTAATCTATTTCCGTTTCCCGCCAATCCAGGATTAGCACGTTTTGATCCGTTTAACCCTATAAATCCACATAACCCTGGGTCCATGGGGCCAAATCCGGATCACATGCGCCCTCCAAACTGGAATCCCGATTACTACATGTAAAATTACACGTAGCCTGTAAAATGAAGTTCACGGCCTATCAAATCAATAGTTCAATATGCATTAATTTAAAGTTTCCTTAAATCGATTACAAAAAAAGAAATTAAAATTGGACTGGAGAAATACGATATGGTTTTTATTGTTACTAAAATATAATTTTATTGTTGCTCATATACAATACAAAAAATCAGAACAAACAAATCAGCCTAAACATTTATAAATGTATTAATTAAATGTAATGCATTATAATGTGATATTACAAAAGATAATCTAATCATTTGAATTAGGCTGCGAAATGTACAAGAAATATCCACTATAAACTACACAATGTAATGGCGTGTTATTGCGCAAAAAAAGTCAATTTTTATAATTGTATACGTATGCATGTATGTATATATATATATATATATATATATATATATATATAAAGTTGAAAGTGCGCTTTCGTAATCTCAATAATAGAACAAAAATCATTATATGCGCTGCTATTAATAGTAAGTATAATATATTATTTTGTATAGTATATGTATATTTTTTTTGTGGTATGCATTAAGGTCTAGCCTAATATTATTATTATATCATAATATTTTGCTAATTTAATTAATTAATGAACCTTCCAAATTATTTCAAAATGTTCTTTCTCAGCTGGTTGACTTCAATTATCGCTGCACTCTCGCAGCAAGGGAGGCTGCATTATTAAAAATCATTTTGTGCCTTGGCGCTCGGCTGATTGTGGTGCAATTATGAGTGTGTTTGTTTATAGCGAAGCATTTAGCTCTTTCCTTCCATCACCACGTCTCAGTCCCATTCCCCAATAAACATACGTGGTGTGGGCACATAGCCGCGAGTTGGCAGCGGTAAATGGCGTCCATAGATGTGATTGTATGGGGATTCGACAAGCTCGGAATCTACAAGAAGCGCATCAAACTGACATTAGCAAATGTGTACATACATATATACGTGATTATATATATGTTATGATAATGATGATGATGATCATGTATGTACAATGTTAACGGTAAAGGTAAACTGTTTGCCGTCCAGGGTCCAAGTTAATGTAGAGTTAGTATTCATAAAATTCGTACAGGTTTAGCTATACCAAGGTATATTTAAGGTGCTACTAAACAAAAAAGCATAGGCAATTTCGCATTTATATATATACACAGCGCATATCCAGATCGTGGATTGGATGATAACATAAACCCAAACAAATAACCTCATTTTCAATAGTCGAGTATTTGGATTTTCTTCAAACTGAGGCTGCGCGGCTTGCGCGGCTTTAGGTAGCCATAAATGGATTCCATGTCGCTGATGTCAAGGCGGCTGGCAGTGCGCCCAGTTCTTTGCGACTGTGTCTGCAGCCCAGGCGGCGGTGCATTGTTTGTTGTTGGTGCTGTTGGTGTTGTAGTTGATGCTGTTGTTGATGTTGCTGCGGTTGCAGTCATTGCTGCTGCTGTTGTTGTTGTTGCTAAACTCTTTGTTGCTGCTGCTGTGCCTGTTGTTATACTTTTGTTTTTACTATTGAATTTATTTTTGTTATTTTTCAAGACGTCATCATTGTTTTTCTTGGCATCGCTGCTGTTGTTGTTGTTCGTTAGCTGTCGCTTGATGTTGTTGTAATTGTTCTTAGTATTGTCATTGGGTTTTTTGTCAGCTTTCGGTTTCGGCTGCTGCTGCTGTTGACGTTTGCCCCGCCAACTTGGCGCTGGCAACTTCGGCTTATTGTAGTATGTAGCCCGGCTGTCGCTAGCCTGGAAGCCAACGTCTGCGTCCAGGGAGTTGTGAGGCACACGCTCATAAATGTTAACCTGCGCTGCTGGTGGCGATTTTTTGGCCACGATGCGCCGTCGTCCACCGTACATGTACAGTGAGCCCTCCTCGTTGGGCTGCTCAAAGAAGCTCTCTGTCGACTGTGATTTGTTGCGTGTGGCGAGCAGTGCTGGCGCTGCCAGCTGACGCAACTGAGCACGATCCACATACATGTCTGTCTCCTCATTGCTCTGCACAGCCCGTGGACGTTGGTCGTGGCGCAAGTGGCTCGGATGACGAATATAGCCGCTCTCCGTGTTGCCCGTCATGCTGTCGTCAATGTCAAAGTCCATGTCGAAGTCATCGTATTCGTAGCTGTCGTCGTATGAGGGCACGTCTATTGTCATTGCTGTCGGCACATCCTCCTGCACCTGCTCCAGCACCGATATATCGCTCTCACTGCACCACTTTGCCACACCAACGTGCTTGTCCAGCAATCCACCACTCAATCGCTGATGCCGTCGCAGTTGCTGCTGACTGAGGCTGCGCTGTGGCCGTGGTGCCGGAATCTGACCGCAAAGCGGTGCCAGCGCATAGCAGCTGACACAATTGCAGGCATTCTCGGATGGGAGTTGGGTGCGTTGCATGGATGGACGACGTGCACCCTGACGCACTGCCATTGCCTCCAGATCATCATAGTACTCTGCAGGCGGATAGTATCTTTTGTTCTGCGCCTGATGCTGATGCTGACGGTGGCAGTGGCGGTGCTGCTGATGCCGATGATGCACTACATGCGTATGGGGCTGGTGTGGGTGCAGGTGCTGATTGCTACGTGCTTTGTGGTGCTGATGTTGGTGGTGCTGATGTTTGTGTTTGACTGTCGGCGCCAGTGTGGTGCTTTGTGTCTTGGTTGCTGTAGTTGCTATAGCTGTTGTTGTTGTTGGTGCTGTAAGGTCCGTTGGCAGTGATTGTGGTTGCATTTGCATTTGCATTTTTTGCATTTGCAGAGCGTGCGTATTGTGTTGTTGCAGTTGATGTGGTGCTATTTGCTGGGCTTGATAGCCACCCTTTTTTTTATTATAAATACCTATGCCACTCTCATAGCTGCGCGTCTGCCAGATCTGATGTGGATGATGACTCGGTGGCTGCTGGTGGTGCACGGCATGCGCAGCTGCTGCTGCAGCCGCCATTAGTTGCTGTTGCTGCTGCTGCTGTATGTGATGGGCATGCGGATGCATGCCAGACAAGTGATTGTGTATCATCGATGTCTTTTTCTGGGTGAGCGTGCTGATGCCATTGCTGTTCACGTTGCCATTCATGATGATGTTATTACCATTACCGTCCCTTTGATCCTTTGACTTGGATGATTTCACGAAGTTAGGCACGCGTGCACGCAAGCCACAGTAATAAGGATCGTCTGTAAAAATATGAGTTCGACTTATTCGCTTCTGGAAATCCAATTTAGCGATTGTGTCTTACCGTATTTCTTGTTGTCCTTGCCTTTGTCGGACTTTCCGCGCGACAATTTAATTCTGGTCTCCAAATCGATGTCATCATAGTCCGGCTGTGAAAGAAAATAAAGCAATTAGACGAGCAATAAATAAAATCAAAATATATAAAAATAATATACAATTAATTCGTTAAAGTGGAAAGTATGTTTTTCTGAGTTTACATTTTTTGTTCAAATATTAGCCCCAAATTATCTATTTAATATTTAATTTTTTTAAATTTTAATTTTTTTTGAGTAGTAGTGGTAGTAGAGCTCGGAAATAATTATTTTCGCTTGAATTTAGTACGGCTGAAAATATATTTAATTATAGTTATTGCACAATATTAATTGTTGTATATGTTTGTTTAAAATATTTAATTTGGCACCACTAACAACAAGCATTAATTTTAAATATTTAAATACAAATGACTGAAAACCTATGGAAACACCAAAAAAAATACAAAAGACTTAGGCAACAAACGCGATGGCTACATTTTGCGCAAGGTGCGCCAGCAATTTTCGCTGCACACGTCGCTATATCTATATGTATGTATTTGATGTAGATGTGTGAGTGCGACGCTTACAGTTAGCCATAACTGTGTAGCCTGGCCAGAGACTGTGAGGCAGAGCCAGAGGCCCATAGCATTAGCTGGTCGGTCGTTGGGCCCATTGGCAACATTCCGTGCATATTAATTACACGCGATTCGTTTGCAGTTATTTCTGTTGCTGCTGAAATTCGAATATTATTGAATGCAAGCCAAATGCTTGGTGAAGCTCAACGACGTCCAAAAGCGAAATCGTCGCCGCAACAAGTGGCCTGGTATTTTTAGCCACTCTGTCTGCCTGACAGAATTCAGCTCATTGGGGGCGGAGGGGTGCACAGTACAGGGCTTAAAGCCAGAGCCGTAAACCATTTTGCAAGTGCCCGCGTTGCGCATGTAGCCAAGCATAGCCAACATACCCCCGTTATTTGTTTTGTTGCTGCTGCTGGACTAGTTGCCACACTTCTTGCTCGTATTATATATTTGTATGTATATTAGTGCTGTTCAAAATTTTGTTTATTAAGCACGCGCACACACTCAACTGCTTACAACAATTGTTTTAACACTTGGCTACAAAAAACTTGAGCAACCTGGCTGCATTTTTGTGGCTAATTGTCTCACCTTTGGAATCAGATCGTGCGCATACACATTATCCCGGGGTGGCAATTTGGGTGGCTTCTCGCTGCGTTTGTGCGCCAATTGCTGCGTCTGCAGTAACAATTGCTCGCGGGTGGCGGCCACATGACCATTGTTGCTGCCATTATTCAAATGCTTTGCAAGTTGCTGTTGTTGAAGTTGTTGTTGCTGTTGCAGCTGCTGCTGCTGCTGGCCGCTGCCAAAGCCAGAGCTGCCCGAACTTCCATTGCTGCCATTGCCCGCAACACTGTAGGGATCTTCATCTGGTATGGGTATGCGCGGGCGATTTTTAATGTCCACAATGGGACGTTGCACTGCAGTGGAGAAAGAACCAGAAGAAGAAGATACAGAATGTCATGTTTACTAAACGGCTCCAACAATAAATCAATAACTGAATAATTAGGAAACGCACATACATACACTACTCTCACACACAAACACATGGAGCAATACAAACATTCAAAGTGATTTTTTTGATATCTAAAAGCAGCCCATTAATTCTATTATACTTACAGTATCCTAGAATATCTAATGTATTATAAAATATTTTCAGTAATGAGTATATGCATAAATCTGAGCAGTACCCTTTGCTCATCTTTAGAGTGTGCAAGCATACAAACTCATACAAAAAGAGAGACCCACACATACACATACACACACACACACACGCACACACAGTCACTTGCACATAACTCACCTGGCGGCAGTTTGCTCTTTAGCATATCCATGGCTACCACATTCACAATGAGCACCCAAATGGGGCACTCCAAAATGTCATTCTCCGATTTGACAAAGGCCACTGCCGATAGGCATTGCGTTTCCAAGCGACGACGATCTGGATAGGCACGGCGCAGTTCACGATTAACGTTCGACTGAAACTTCTTCATGTCGAAGAGCTGAAGGCGACAAAACCGAATTAGTAAACAATAACACAATTTGCATATAGTAAGAAGTACAATGTACAAATAAGTACTATTTCGATTTATCAGGCAGTAGTATACAACTTACCTTGACTATTTTTTCGCTTTCGAGAGCCTGATTTGGCAGCTTCAATATTTCGGCACCAATGGAGGTCTCCTCGTTGGGATTGCTGGCGGTGCTCTTAACAAAAACGTTGCTTTTCGCATAGCGACGCACAAGTATGTTGCCAGCATCGTCCATTTTGATCTTCACGCCCTAGAGGTGTACATACATAAAAGAAATACGTATTTGAGTACTTAAAGTTAGCTGTATATTTTGACAGGTGGCACCGCTAATGGCTGTTCCTTGTAGCTTTAACTGTGGGCCCATCAATTCTGTTTATTGTTATCAGTATATATGCAAATAAATTCGGATGGCGCCGACGCCGAATCGCTCTTTAGAAACTGTGTCGCTCAATTTAATGAGCCATAAAGCTCAATTCACGCTTACCTGGCCGATGACGCGTTTCATCTCGTCCGTCTTTTGATCTCGCATGGGATTGTCAAAGCCGCACAAGCCGATGCTGAAATAACAACCAGCAACATTTGTATATACATACAGTTAGACAATTATAAGCGTACAACAGTTTATTAATTGCAAATCAATCAGCTGCCGCATTAGGCAAAATACAAAATAAATAAATAAATAAAAGTGGCAGTCGCATTTAGCACTTTGTGGCACGTTCACTTTCAGTGGGGCCTCGTTCAAATTCGAGTGGTGCATGAGTCACTTGGCTGCTGTAGCATTTTGTTACATTAAACGTTTGACAAAACATTTGGCTGTGCTACAGCCAAAAACAACACCCCAGACAGCAGCAACATAACTGTGCATTCGCCTGCCACAAATTCGCATTGACAGTGATTTATGCGGTTGCCGCAGTTGGCAGCTGCAGCCAAAAAAATCTATAATAAACATTTCATATTTTTTTCATCGACTTGTTTAATTGCAGAACGCGCCTGCAGCTGAGTCATGTTCAATAGATAGTCAAGTTTGTTGCCCAGGTCTTTTGTTTATGTAGCCTTGCCGAAAAGAAACGAAAAAAAAACCCAAAAAAAAAACTGTCAAGCACATTTTCACATATTTTTATGCTGCACTGCGGGAAGCGTAAGCAGCAAAAACACTTGGCTGTTGTTGTTTTGATTTTTCAGCTTAAGGTCGAATCAAATGTCGGCTAAAATGCTAACAAGAAGCTGCAGAGGAAGCCGCAAACGGCAAACCCACCAGCAGCAAGCAGAAAGCAAAACAATGAAACGAAGCTAATTGTAATTGTCGTTTGCAAAAAGGCCACCGCATGACTGAGGCTGCCACAGACTGTTGCTGCTTCTACTGCTGCCGGCAGCAACAGTTGTTGTTGTTCTAGAGCTCATTGTCGTTGTTGCTGTTGCTGTTGCTGTTATCTGCAATGCTCCTGTCTCTGCTGCCAAGCTCACTTGACGCCGCTCTGTCACTATTATGTTTTATGTTAATTTGTATAATGAAGCGCTGCCTGTGCTGCCAGCCAGATCGCAACAGCAACAGCTTAAAGAACGGCAGCAATTGCCGTTGGCATTTGGCCATGTGCCTTAGTTCTGCGCGTAACATCTGCCGACGTCGACGTCGCCGTTGACGTTGCGGCTGCTTAGCGTTGATTTATTGGTTAAACGGTTGTAAAAACCGTTGAAATGTGTGTCAAAGTTTCCATGAAATGAAATCGACATGGACTAGTGCTGATGTTGCTGTTGGTGCTGCTGATGTGTGCCTTTCAAGGTTGCCCCTAACAAAGCGGATTTGCTGTTCTTTTGTTTTTGTTTGTTTGTTTTTTTGTTATTAAATGCTTCGTTTAATTCCAGCAAAGCCGATAAGCGTTATTAAGATAGAATTAAAAAAAAACAGAGCAACAGATGAACTGGTATTCAAAAGAGAGAACCTATGCCCATCCCCAAGCAAACCCACTGCCAATCACACACACACATTTAGTTACCAATTCATGGCCTGACACAACAGTTGCGTTCACTTCGATATGCCAACATACAGCAACTTTTATATATACACATATATATGCATGCATACATATCGGTTGCAAGGTCGTCTACTATAAAATACATGAAAAATGCATATAAAAAAAACTGGACCTGACACGCCTAAATGAGCTAAAAATGCGAAAGGCAAAAAGGCAGGCCAGCAACTGCCAACAGTCTTTTTGCTCTGTGCTGCATTTTTACGGCTGCCAATGAAAGCGAGAGTCCAAGTCTTAGCGGGTTTTGGCCAGCAACGCGAGAAGCTCCACAATTTTGGAGTTCAAGATAAACGTGTGCAGTGGGTCAAACTTTGCACGAGGGGAGCTGCAGCTGGTGGTGCGGTTGTTGCTTCTTCAAGGAAGCGGCAGACACAATGCAGTTAACGGCAACTGGTTTCGAGCGCTCCAAAAACTGGCACTGACAACGCTGTGACCTGTGGCTAGTTTTGCATGGACAGGCACAGAAAAAAGTAAAACAAAGCTGACAAAAACAACAGCAACAACCGGTTCAGCTAAAAATAATGCATGGCATAATGTAAAACATGGATGGATAGAGACAGATAGAGAGAGAGAGAGAGAGAGAGAGAGAGAGAGAGAGAGAGAGAGAGAGAGAAAAGCAGACGCTTTAATAAATGCAAGTAAATTTATCAAAACTAACGGCAACAAACGTGACAGCCTCAGTCGAGCTGGCAAACTAGCTTCAAAGTCTGCTTAGTTATAAATTGCTCCAATTCGATTATTTACTTGTAGACAACTACTGGTCGCACCTTAATCGTAGCGAAGGCCAATTCACACTACTGTTCTTGGCTAAATGGAATAAAAGAAAAAAATGAGCCAAATTGGCACGTGTGCCAAGAGCTGGCTCCTATCCGCTTCAATTGTAAGCAAATCCAAAGAGAAAAAAAACTGTCTTTTGTGTGCTGTAAATTAAAGCGTGGCCTTGGCCAGCCGTGGGTCGCGCCTTTTTTGCCTCACATTTGATTCGCACGAAATGAAATGTTGCAATCAAATGGTCTGTTTATATCACGCTGCGCCCGATATTGCCGCCAGTATTATTATTTGATTTTAACCGTTTGCCCGCAACATGCAAATTTTTTGATTGGCAACGCCCACGCAACGGCAGCAACAACACCAGGAACAGGCAACAGCAGCCGCTAACTGTCATAAGCAGCAAAATTTATACTGGCGCCGATTCAATTGTTGCACAAGATAATGGCAGACATGTAAGTGGTCTGGCCATGAATGTGTAAGAGGTTTGCCCATTAATTAAATGCGCTTGTTGTGCAAAAAAAAAAACTGCGTTGCAGTTGCAACTGTTGCTGATGCTGTAACAAATGTGTGGTCCTTAGCATCTGCTGCGTGTCATTTGGCGCAACGCCTCCACAGCAGCCTAATTAATTAATTTACATACAACACTAGTGGCAACACACTCAAGCTATAGACACTAGATGTGAAAATTGCCAATCGACAGCATGCAACACGGCAGCGCTATTGAATTTCTGGCACCGAAAATGAGTTACCCTTTCGGCATGTAAAAGACTATTACAAATTGCATGCACTTAATATAAAATATAATAAGGAAGCACAACTCAACTTTGTAATCTTCTACTTTACTGCTTAGCACAGTTAATCTTTCATATATATACTCGCTCAAAATTTATAAGTTAAGGTTTATTAATGTATATATTTTGCTTAACATTTTGTAGTAATATCATGGCCACATCTAAAAACGTTTTGTTTTCTACCTTAAAATTAAATTTGCTTTTTGCCTTTTTCTGTAGAATGCGATATGTTTTTCACAGTTTATACAATTTTTGGTAAATATATTTAAACATTTTTATTTTAAGTTGTCCCATTTCGTTTTTAAAAACAGGTTTTCTGTGGCAAAGCGTAGCTAACTTTTAATTACTATCAAAGTTTCGTCATGAGAAACAAGTAATCACGTCCAATACGCATTAGCATACATAGTTCAGGAAGTTTTAATAGCTGGCAAAATGTCTGCAGTGAAAGTCAACCCGAAACTGGTTTAATCGATAAATGTTTGACTGTTAACGTTATTAATTCTTAATTTAATATATAATTCTGAAATTCAGAAAATCTAAACTTGAAAAAGCCAAGGCTTTTATGAGTTGTGTGTCGCTCGAAGCAAGTATCTGCTGAACGCTTGGGTTTCATTTGCATTTAACCAGATTTCCAGTGAAAAACATTGCGTGTGGAATAAAATGCGCTATGCATATGATAGCAAAATCTATGTAACATTCAAATGCAATGCCTATTTTTAAATTGACAAACAGCATAGGATGGCAGAATGCTACTTAAATGCTAACAAGGGCTGACAGTAGCACGAGGAGCAGCAAAAACAGCAATTGTTTGCTAATTAAACAACAAGAGTCTGGCTAGTTACACCTATTGCTAAAATATACAAATGGCAAGGTAAAACGGACCACACACAAACTAAAACTAGTTGGCTGTTTGAAGTCAGCGCCATGCCAATTGATTAACTTGACACTTTCAACTCGAAATCAGTTTCATTTTTCCCCAATTTCCCTCCCCACTACACAAGATATATTTAACCTGCAATTGACATGAACAAGTAGCCAACAGCAATAGCAACCACATTGACAACAACAACAACAACAAATACTCGTTACGCTGCTGCTCGATGAAAAAGAAAGAGGAGCCGCTGCAGCGGTTTAAGCAGCAAACTGACAATTGCAATTTGCATCTGGCAATCTTTGATGACCTCGTCACGAACAAACGAATGACTTTCGCTATTATTTTGAATTTTGTTTGACTTTTGATACCCTGCACTTATACAAATAAGTAAGAGGCAGAACTTGATATGTGTGATTATTTAAAGTTTTAACCATTGAGTCTGTCGGCAGATGCAGACAGAAAATTTATTATGTTTATTGTAGCTATTTTTAGAACTCTCATAACTGCAAGCTTTGCCTTTCAATAAAGGCAGGTACAGGGTATCTAATAATTGAGCATGTTTTACTTTTAATTATTTCTTTATTGCCTATAGTTGGTAAAAAAAATTATATTTAATCCGCGGCTGCAGCCTTAACTGTATTGTACCTAATTTTTGCCCCACTGTGCGCTGTTGTTGTTTTTATTAATAAGTATTATTGTAGTCGTTGACATTTTAGTGGCAGCATCTTCATTTCGTTGCTTTGTGCGCCCCACAAAGGAAGCCGCCATGCAACAACAATTGTAAGCAATGCCCTTTTTTGGCCTCATTGCAGCCCATGTTGTTGTTTTTGTTGTAGACGCTGTTGCTCTTTTCTTGCTACTCTTAACCAGATAACGTTTTTAGCAATAAACTTGAATTGTTGGCTGTGCGTTTAATCAGCACATTTATGGACTAATTCATTATGCATTCGATGTTCATTGTAGTGCTTATATGAATGTATATATAACTACTCGAAAAGTTAACTCCATTATGCAGACTTCTTGACATTTGGCTGGGAATAAGCGAGTGCCGAGCATCAAGAGCTATGCACTCCAATGTCTGAATGTGTGGGCTGTGCTGAAAATTGGCATAGCAATTGAGGCAAAAGCGTTTGGCATTTGCAATTTCTGGCACGCAACTACGAAATCATTTTGAGACGGAATATGTTAATTAGCCTCCACTGCAGCAGCAGTATAGTATAGTATACCTGGCTACGAAAAAAAAACTGCAGCCAAAGCCAAAATCAAAACCAAAACCAAAAACCGAGTAAGTGCTTAGCTGGGTTACCAAAAACTAGAATTCTTAGAAGAAGAGAAACAAAAAAAATACAGAAACTTAAATTGCCGCGCAACGGAAATCGCTCATTTTATTGAAATACGCGCAATTATTAAAACATTTTCACTTGTTGTTGTTGTTGGTTGCTTTTCTGACGCTCGTTTTATTTTCGGGCATTTTCACATGCTACAAATTGCCGCTAGGGAGTGAGGTCACAAATGTCGTAATTTGCATTCGCATTCGTTGACGATTTAGCTGAAGGTTCTCTTATATATGTGTATTCCCTTTTGTTTTTTTCTATTATAAATCTCTTGGTATTACAAGTTCAGATTGGCAATTAAATTGTAATACCTAAAACTATAAATTTAATGGGCGTTGTAGACGCGATCTCTGGCAAAGTTTCATTCATTGCTCATTTGGGAGCACATCAGTTGTAATTTAATAAATTATTACTAAACAAAACAAAATAGACAACTCAACAAAAACAAATACAACATTTAGTAAAGCTTCTCCCTGCTGCTGATTTTCGTTGCCAGTGGGTCAAGGGCAGATGCCGCAAACCCATTTGAGCAAAAGTTCAAAGGCATCATTTGCGCGAGTTTTTTCCACCACTTTTTTTTCTTCATTTATTTATATTGTATACATTTTTCTTTGCCTTTTGTTTGGTGTGTGCAATTAAACAAGCAGTCCCAATTATTTGCATACTTACCGCATGCCATCGAAGCCATCGTCGGAGCCATTGATGGTCAGCACCGGTGCACGTGCGTAAGCTTTGGCCACGCGGCGATTGCGCTCAAATACAATTACTTTGGCCCAGATCTCATCATCGATTTGCGTCCATTTATCCAGCACTTCCTGTATGTGTTCCTGTAAATCAGACAATCAGAGGGAGAGAGAGAGAGAGAGACAGAGATTAAGGTGAGATTAAGCGAGGTGTTAAAATGAGAGTGTGCTAAACTGTGGCATAAACTGCTTTGGCAATACACAAAAGACTTAGGCGAGTAACTTGCTGTAGACAAAAGAAAAACCAAAAATAAAAAAGCTGCTGCAACTGTTGCAAATGCAACTAATGCCAGCAATTTTCACTTTCCATCAGAGTGCACAAGTGTGTGTGTGTGTGTGTATGTGTGTGCGTGTGTGTGTGTGTGTGTGTATATATATATGTATTTTTCGCCAGCCGAAGTGAACGGCCTTGTTGGGCGCTTGCGTTTGTGTTTTTATTTTCACGTTGTTGTTTTTCACTCACTTTACTTTTACTATTGCTTTTTTTGTGTGTTGCTTTTGTATTTTTGTTACTGCTAGCTGCCATTAAAAGCGCCTGTGTCTGTTTTTATGTTACTGTTGTTTTGCTGTAGTTTGTTAAATAAAAGCTAAAATCAAATCGGAGCAAATGCTGGCACGAAGCTGCCGCGCCAGCCAGTCGTGGTGCAGCAAGACATATAAAATTATAGACAACGGCGTTTACTGCTGTTATTGTTGCTATTTTATATCTCGACTGTATGTGTGTGTGTGTGTGCACAGATATTTAAAGTGCTGCAAGGCTTTCGATTGCACTAAGAAATGAAAATGCAACCCGTTTGCGCTTGCGTCATGCCTAAGTGCACAGCGCATATTTTACATTTTAATATACTTTTATATAAATATGTATATTTATAGGTATGTAGTTAGATACAAGTGTGTGCATATCTGATTATACAGCTAAAGGGGCTGTTTTATAAATAATAAAATCGTTATCACATAAAAAAGCCATAATTAAACAAGGAGCAATATAAATGTTGTAACAATCTGGATAGCAACAATTAAAGCATGTTGTTTTTTCGTTTAAATAAAAAGTATATTCTAATAGGTTTAAAAAAATTAATAATGTATAAACTGTATGTATTTATTAATTTTATTGTTAAGTTGCTCCAAATAATATCAGTAAAAAAGCATAATGAATTTATACAATTTTTACTTGCATAATTCAATGAGCTGTTCCACTTTGTAATAAGATTAGCATAAAAAACTGGATAACTTAATTTTAATTTGAATGTTTGTGTACTTCTGGTACCGCTCTCGCATTTTCATACACATGTATAATCAAGGCTGTAAGTGCCGCACAACAGGCCATTAAATGGCTCTACATTATCATATGTTCAGGCGGACGGATAATAAAAGAGTTCAATTAACCTGAACAAAGAACAGGGTCATAAGCAAAGCCATTAGCCCAGTAACCAACATGCCCACAGTGGTTTTATAGTGGTTTTCAGGCAGAGTTCAGCGTTACTTTACAAAAAGAAAAAAAGAAATATGAAAACTCAGGCAAGCAAATATATGTATATCTAACGTGGCTGTTTTGGTTCAGTTCTACATGTTGACGTTCGAGTTGATTACACGGCAGGACGGACAAGACGAGTGGTAAACTTGTCTAGGCAGTCCCCTGCTCAGATGCTGCCACTCTGTCGAGCGGGCCAGGCCGCACATTAAAAATGCAAATAAATCATGTAGTAAAACTTGTTAACCTTTTCGTATGCTTTTGGCTGTATATGTATATAGATAAATATGTATGTATATGTGCTTATGTATGGCGTACTTTAGCTTTAATTTGTTGCTGCTGTATGTGCGAGTCGACAGCACTTTTGATTTCACTTCAAACCCGCATAGATTCTTCTTTAGCTCTGTCTCACGCAGTCTGGGCAGATTCACTTTTGTTGTACAGGTTTTCAATTTTTTTTGGCAGTTCCAAAAGAATCTTGTAGGCTTAAGTGTCATGTGCCCAAACAAGTTACAAGCTGTAGCTGTTTATAGTTTATACAATATTTCTAGGCCGTCTTCTTCTGCCTCAAATTTTATGAGACGACCTCAAAATGTCGAAGTTCAGCTTGCAACCAATTGCGGTTAGTTCAGCTTCTCTTTTAGCCGTTTTATGCAGCTCTGCTTGTTGTCGTTGCCATCGTAGCTGCTTCTAATTAGCCCGGTTAGCCTGGGCTGGGCTGAGCACATTGCATAGCAATGGCGCGTGGTTGTTTTTGATTTTTGTTGTGCATGAAAAATTAGCACAGCTTTGAAATTCATATTATATGTATGTATTGCAGTATATACAAATGTGTGCGTTTGTGTATTGGCCAAAATGCCAATCGATTCTTAAAAAGCAACTGAACTGGTTTTCATAAGCACACATTTGTTATGCAAATCATTATCGAATCGACTATGTTATTTCTGAGCCACAATAAATTCCTACATATATATAAAATAATTGTTGCTGGCTCTGACGCAAGTCGATAATCAGGCCAGTAACTAAGACTGCTACAGAGGCGTTTTAGCTGCCTTAAAAGCACAAACACTCATAAACTCACATTCAAAATTTATAAAATTAAAGTTGGGCAATAAACAGAAATCAGAATTCTTTCGCATTATTATTAAAATAAAGTCAAAATGGTAATTAAAAAATCAAGTTGAAATTAAGAACAGCTGCCCACGTTGTGGAACTTAGATGTGCTGAGAAACTGTTGACTCAAATAAACTTTCTTATTGTCCAATTATAAGATTTGACTAATATGCCCTTTAACTTTTACCAATGTTATTTGTTATTTTAAAATAACAAAAACAACCGAATTTGTAAATGTTTTGTTTTTACTTTAAGTTTAAATAACTTATATATGGGGTCTGCATAGCTGTAGAGAGCCAATCATTTTTATTTTTAGTTCTGCCACGCCTCTTTCAGCATGTCACAAATGTTCCGCAAGCTACAATTTAGTTTTGTGTGTCATTTTGTAAAGGGCACAAACGCCATTAAGGTGTAATTAAAGTAGCTGTCTTCGGCTGCGGCTGCGACAGCAGTGGGTTTAATAAGTTCTATAATTGACACTCAACTACAATAAAAATGAAATAACAACAAGAAAAACACGTGCACAAGTGCAATCAGCGCGGAAGTTTGCTCAGGTCGTTGTTTGAGGCACTCTTGAGAATCTCTTTTTTTTTTAGTTTATTGAGTTTGCACTTTTTGTATAAAATGTTGTTGAACTTTTGCAGTCACGATTTTGGCGCAACTGCTGAACGATGTTTGCCGTTAGAGTTGGTGCTTAGCTTGAAGCTAAAACTGAAGATGGCAACAGATGCGCTTAGCTCTCAAAGTTGACATTTAATAAAATGAATTTAGTTGGTTGTTGCGAGTTAGCGAGCGAACGATCAAGCGGCAAGCTTTGTTGTAATAGATATAATCATCATTTGAAATTATTGCAGACTTGATAAATTTATTTTTCTGCGACAGGTTGCAGTCGCTAAAAGAAATTGCCAACTTAACCATTGATATGTTTATTAATTTTAATTTGAGTTAGCCCTTAAGCGCAAATCTTCAAATGCCATCTGACCCATTTCCATAGTTCGCTCTCGAAAGCAAAGCAATTATTATTTTAAAATTGTGCGATCAAGTGGATAGCGGGTTGAACGTCTGTCTTTGCTTATCTTTTGCCATGCGCAAACAAATTTATGCTAATTTTATGCATAGTTTTGTCTTGGCAAGTTCGGAGCTTTAATAATAGCCGGCGGAGTCTTCCGTCAGCGCCTATCACAATGCAAATCAATCAATATATTTTCACCGATCAGGAAATTCAACGCAGCCAACGATTTTTATAAGGAAAAATGCCTGCTTATAAGGCATATTAAAAATGCTTGATGAAGAGGCATTAAAAGCGACTCGGACAAATTTTCCATTGAATTGTAGGCCTGCTTGTTTAAGAGCTAAATTACGCGCCAAGTTATATGTGTGTGTGTGTGTGTGTGTGTGTGGAGGTGTGAGTGTGTGTGTGATGTGTACGTAGTGTGGTTTTTCCTGCTTGCGCCAACGCGATTTGGCGGTGGCAGCCAATCCTGTTGTACAACTCTGGCGAACGTGGCAGCGAAACCGAAACCAGGTGAACGAGTGGCCAAACATGCGCATGGAAGTGGAAGAGGAAAAACTGCAAATCAACGACAACAGCAGCAAACAAGCTAGCGAGACGAGGCAAAAACTTGTCAGCTTGCCGAAACTGAAACTTTCATTTTCATGCCACTTTCGTCTATGTGGAAAAGTGGTTAGAAGAAGAAGCAGCCACTCTGGGAATCAGGCAGCAACTTTGCCGCTATGCATTTAAAGTTCTGTTTGCAAGCCAAAGAAGTTCGTTGCCTGAGTCTTTTGTTTGGCTGTCGCTGCGTATGTTCAACTACAAGCCTTTTGTGTCTTTACTTTGTTCCCAGCTAATAAATTTGTAAACAATATTGAAAATAGTACAGGCCCAATAGCAGCAACAACAGTTAGCATAGATTGCTCAATAAATGCCTGGCAGCTAAACAACGAAAAAAAGCTCTACTCATACCAATTCAAAGGGCCCTGAAAGCTAAGCAACGACAATAGGAAAATACTGCCATAATTTGTTTTTGTATTCTTTTTTTCTATCTGCTTCATGGGAAAAACTATACGCCTTTTGTATTGCTAAACGGATTTATATAGACGCTCACGCCAATTGCACAATGCTTCAGAGTTTTTAAGTCGCGTGGGCGGTCGCATTTTCCGAGTCAAACGGTTCATATGACAGAAAGAGTGTCGCGAGGCTTTTCACTTTTTGCATCAAAATGTGATGGACTGGGTGAGGTTTTATGCAAATTTGTTTGAAAGGAAAAAAAAAACAATACATAAATTTGATAGAGGGTCATAATAGTGCTCCGTTTTGATTGGTTTAAATTGTTCACTGACTGAAGTTAACCCAGTTAAATTATATCCATAATATTTATGGCAACAATAACAAGTTGTGGCTATAACTTTTGTGTGTAGGTGGCAGCGGTATTTGCCAAAAATAAAACTGAAGAGCGGGCAACAGAGGTTACGTTTATACTATAATGATATATTCTATGATATTTTTATGTGTATATTTTATTTTTAGTTGCATATTGTCGAACTGAAATGACAAATCGCCGTGGAAATAGAGACTAAAAAATGACGTCTTGAAATAAAATTAAAATTCTTTGTATATATATGGCAAATGAGAAGAAGTAATCACTAAACTTAGATTAATAAAAAATATTGTATATTGAATCATGAATCATGAATAAGCAAATATTGTGGAATATAATTTCATACCATCACGATATACCGCTATGCATAAACTTGATGGAAGCGAGATAGAGCAATATAGACAAAGCTGGCGCGGATTTTGTTGACTGTTTTGTTGCTTAAATGCTGAAATCAATGAAATGCCCACACATAGACAATCGCACACACATGCATACACACACACATACTCTCATATTAATTCAAGCTCGTGTTGGGCTTGTACATTAGGGTTACGTTTGCATTTCGTTGTTGTTGTTAGCTGTTATTTTTTAGCAGCGCGTCGTCTTCTTTTTTTGTTAATGTTGTTGTTGTTGTTGAGGCAACTTCCAAATGGCGATAGCAAAATTAAAAATGCACAACGCAATGCGATGGCCTAACGGTAATTAATGCAATTGGTCAATACAACAACTACAGCAACAACAACAAACATCGCCTGTGGCTAAGGTTTAGTGCGTTTTATGCTGACGCTGACCTCAATGAGGCCGCTGCACGTGTCGAGAATACGTCTCTGTGGAAAATGGCCACAAATCATAGAAAAGCCACTGGCCAAGCGGAAGTCAAATTCTTGAGCTGTCAGTTGTTCAAATCGTCGTCGTGCCATGGCCTCTATTTTGTTGTTCGTCTTTGTTTTTGATTCCTCGGCTAAAATATTCGGTAGCTTATACTTCTAACTTCGAGCGTTGACACACACAAAACGTATAAAGCATTCTAACGAATTAATTTAATTATTTACATTTAATTATTGCCGCATCATCATCTAATTTGTTGATTAACATTTTGTTGGCGCTTACCTTGTAAAGTTTGTCTTTCTGGTACCAAACATCCTCCTCTTCCTCCTGCTGCGTGAATGTCTGATCCAGGTTTAGATCATCTCGCGAACGTGATAATATTTTTCTCCGCGATACCATTTTTGTGAGTCGCCGGTCCAAGAGGAGAGTCTGAAAAAAAAACCAACGAGTAAGTCATAAAATATTGTGAATATTATGTATTTAGCTTTCATGTGTGCCGCACTTTTTTTTTTTTGGCAAGTATTTAACCATCTAACTGTACGTCAATAATTCTTTTAGGTGCAGATCTTTGTGCTGACAGGCCTCAAACTGTGCAGCACCAAATTGCAAAACAAACAGAACACAAAACCAAAGGCAAGGTTCAACGCACTCAAGCACAATAATAACATATATTGTTTATGAACTGACTTCCTTTATACAAGTCATCCACATGCGGCCTCAGCTGTGTAAACTTTGAGGGGAGCTGCTCTTACCCAATAATGCTCTGAACTTCACAGGGATACCTGCAGCTAAGCTCCACATATTCCTTGTCAGCAATTTGTACTTTGGCCAGTTGTTATTGTGAATGTAAAATGTATTTCTGACAATATGTGGTAAGGGTTGTTAAATTTTATTTTTTGCCTTTTCCATAAATTTATATCGTTTTCAATTTAAATTTTAATAAAAATACACATATTTGAATAAAAAATCTGTGGAAGTTAATTAGACTTTCTAAAGGCCAAGTTATTAATTCTGAAATTTAAAGCCCTGTCAAATAAAATTTATTTTCTAATGTATCCAATCAATTTTATCTGGTTTTTAAGTACTATGAACTGCGTCAGAAATATGAAAAAATATAATTTTAAATAAAATAAATAATAATAAAAAAAACAGAAAAATGTTGAATTTTGAATACTATTGTTTAATAGTATATAATCAAGACAAGAAATATTTTTTTATTCAAATTTTATATGATGTTGGATCACTGTGCACAATGTGACTTTAACATTTTTATGGCCAGACACAGAATTTATGTAAAACATGCAATTTTATATTGAATTATTTGTCGTTTTAGCTGGCTCTCAGGGTACGCACTGCAGATAGAGATACTGATACCGAAACGCCAGCCAGACATATGAAAATCACCTGTAGGCCTTATAGTGAACAGACAAAGAGACAACAACAAAGCAGTGGTAAAACAAAGCAAACGCCAAGTTGTTTGTTTTTTCACGGCTCAGTTTGTCAAGTTGATGAAAAAAACGCTCATTGCATAATAATCACCTCTTGGGGTTTCGGAATCTGGTCGATCCACGCGTGTAGCGGCAAAACTTTTAGCATTTATTTTTCATTGCTCTTCACTCTCTCCCATACCTCTCTCTCTCTCTATATATATATATATGCTCTATGGCTCTATGACTCTCTGCTCTCTCTCTCTCTTTGTTCATATGCAAATGTGCGAGGTTCGCTAACCTGATGTCATATTTACACGCTTTGTTTGTTGCTGATGCTTTGCTGTTGTTGTTATTGTTGTTTTGCTGTTATTGCTATTATTATCATTATTATTGGTGTCTATAATTGTCTGTCAGCTTTCTTTTGCCGAAATGCCTGACTGCCTGAGTGCTTGATTGACATCCCTGACTTTTGGGGGGATGCTGGATGCCCTATTGCTATCCATAAATCTTGAACGCCTTTTGCGCAACTGCAGCCACCCGATGCCATTTCGAATACTACTATTCGTATTTGTACTCATACTCGATTCGTATTGTCAACAATCGTCGCCATTTTGCCCGATAGATTGCAATCGCATAACAAATGTTGCCTGCTGGATTTATGCAACAAAAGCCGTTAAGTTTTACGAATGTCTGACAATTTTTTACACCGTTTCTTGTCTCCATCTGCATCTGTATCTATCTGCCATCTATGCTCTTGTCGCCAGTTTTCTGCTAGTTTATTGAGCTGCAATAAGTGCTGCATTTTTGCACCTTTCAATTTTGGCTGATATTGTTGCTATTGTCGTATGTACATAAATGAAGCCTGTCTATGCTATTGTTATTTATGCATCCGACACTTGAGCTACCTACTTATTTTACATACACATATAGAACACAATGTCTACTCCGTTCAGTTGTTCTGACATGGCACGTACGCCTTGTACAAGTTCTCCGGGCAGACGTGTTCTAGTTTGTGCCCCGACGAGCAATTACGTGTACAGCTTGCCAATTATATGAGCAATCGGTTATAGCATAGTTATATATATTATTATACCCTAAATGCGGGCGAGCTAGCTTTATTTTGTTATTTGATATAGAAATGAACAAAGGAAGGAACAAACTTAGATGTACTTTGTAGAATTAACGCATAGCCGAACAATTGAAGAAATGATTAATACTCGAATTGGATCTCTAAAAGCGTATTTCAGATGCGTCTTGCAAAATACACGCATTTCTTTCTGGTTGTATAGCTATGTAGTAGTAAGTGCCAACATTTGAATATTAAGGCGGAGACGGTCAATTAAGTTGCCTTGCAATTTCAGTGCATTTTTATGCATGTTTTTTATGGAAAAAATTAAAATGCTTATACTGCAGTGTGTTCTCGGATCATTTTATACGGCAGACTGAATTGAAACGAGCTCAGCTGTCGGTCGATGGAATGTTCTGATAACTGGAATTCTGGAGTGCTGGCAAGTGGTGCTCAAAAATCCTACAGACTCGTAACGGATGGAGTTCAAACTGAAGACATGATGGCATATTTCTGTCAAAAGAACAGCTAAAGCGAAAATGCAACTATGCAAACGTCTGTGTTTTAGCTCATGGGGTTATTGAACAGTTCTTTGTCGCTGCTATGCATTATTGTTGTTGTTATTGGGCGTCTGTAAACAAAGACAGACCGAAAGAGCCGTTGGGGGATCGAGTGTTGATGGACACTTGATGGCAATGTAAGAGATGAAGTCATCATCTGCTGCTTGGAGTGTTGACTTTGCTGATTTTACTGCATTTTTTCAAGCACTTTTACTGTTATATTTCACATTTGACTGCAGGAATTGCGATGAAAATTGAGCCTTGCATTTCTCAAAGTCATCGCAGCAGTCGCATTCACTTTCAAATTGTTTGTAATTTTTATTTGTATTTAACTGTGTTGAGCACACGCACAAATTTCGACGACTTTCACAAAAAAAACAAAAATAATAACATTAACCTTTATTCTGCGGCTTCCAGCTTAATTGGCATCATTTAAATAATGCCAATTAATACTCCTTTGTTATATTATTTATAATAACTACCTAATAAACTCTAGCCTTACCTAAGCAGATTTGCTAAATTTCAACCAACTTCCCAATTTCAACGTAAATTGACTAACGATGAACTTTCACAATTAGCAAAGTCTTTTCAAATTGTTTATAAACGCAATGATTGCACATGATTTAATCAAAACATGGTCAAACTTAAATACAATTATTAAATATTTTTCCTCAACATTCGTGGAGTTCATTAACATTAGTCGTAGCCTCTGCTGACATTTTTGTCGCGCTGCAAGCAGCCATAATAAAAATGCTTTCGCTGTTGAAATTTTTCATTTGGCTTCATGAAATTGATGCTCGTCGAAATAGAAAGTAAACTATTTCGCAATTTGATGCTGGCAACTGTGAAAATTCGAATTTAACGTCAGCATAACAAATTCAAAACTAATGTGCAAAATTGTAGACTGAGACTTTCGTTGCAGTCTACCAACTACCAACTTTCGAAAAGAACTTTCTTCGCCTAGGCCTGCCAATGGCAACTACGTATACATTATTAATAAGCCAGCTACACGGATTGCATATTGAGTAGGCTGGTTTTATGAATGAAAATCAAGCGCGAGTATTTTAGTTGTTTTACGAGACACAGCACTATCAATAAAGAATTTTCATATTGCCGATGACAAACAGTCATCAGTTAGCATTGTAGTCATTGTAGATAGGACAGCGTTTGCATATTAATTATTAGACATGTAAATTTACTTTAAATGGGTGTGAAGTGGGCCTGCTGCTTGGAAATTCTAATGCGCTGCAACAGACGTCGTCGTTGTAGTGTCTTCAACTCGCCGGTCATTGGCTGCATTCGTCGCTCACATTATGATGGCCAATTTTTCACTTAATATTTGTCGGCTGACGGCAGTCGATGCAAATAGTTTTCAGTTCGTTTACCTAACGTTGTCATTGTTTGTGCCGAGTTCAAAATGCAATGCGAATGCGTCACGAGATTTCTGCTGTAAACATACAGCACGTGTGTTTGTTGCTAGTTGAAAGCATCAGCAGCTGTTGGCACTGAGCACTTGTATATACATATATTTTGTAGCTGATTTGTTTACAATCAACCGATGTGGGTAGCTCTACAAAGTGACTAGCTGACGACTCAACAAGTGTTGTTTGTTGTATATATATGTGTGTGTGTGTGTGTGTGTGTGTGTGGGTGTTTATGTTGCATTGAGAGCCATCACATTTGGCAAATGACAACCACGCAGTCAATTTAGCTTAACTTAGCTGCAACAGGTTTCGCCCTATGAGCAGCACCAACAACAAATATGCCAAATCATTTGCCAAATGTGGTTCAGGCCACAATATGTTAAGGTCAAACAAAATATTTTTTTTTTAGAAAGTATTGTTGTTTTTCATTAGCTGGTTGGTTCATTATGTAACCAGAACCGACATAAAAGTCACGCTAATGAAGCGCATTTAAGAGCTGGGAACAAATCATTTGATACTTTCGTCTTCTTCATTTTGCTCTTTTTTTTTGGCTTTTGGGCTTGTGACAAGGCTCAGGAATTTTGTTGTTGGTATGCTTGGGCAGAAACATGATTGATTGGCCACGGCCAGAAATAAACAAACCTTTTTTTATCATAAAGAAAAGAACCTAAACGAAATTGTTTCACAGTGTGCTCGAAATTCCCGCTGAGGTCAAGCGGGGTAAGTCTAAGATTCCGAAAGAGATTCACTCAGCAGACGATAGCGGCCATTCGCCATTGAATTCTAGCCAAATTAAATTAAACAGTCATTGACTTTAAAGCCATCGTAAGATGGTAAATGGTTAGAGGTGGGGAAATACGAGCAATGTGTAAAATCAACGCACACGCATCAAATGAGCATTATGAAAAATTATTCGAAATATTTGACGCCTTAACGCGTATTGTTCGAGTACTCTAGACTTGTCGGAACAGCTATGGATATGGCTAATCAAATGCTTTAATTTGCATAACAACACCGTGAAAGTGCTCGGCAAGTCGGTACGGTTCAGTTAATCGCATGTCTTTTGTGTATGGTGTTTGGGGTTAAGGTTTTCATTATGCAAATTGTACATAGTATTCGGATGTTGTTGTAAATAAGCAGATCGCGTGTATAAATAGGAAGCTAATAGTGCAAAATATCAGTAAAACTGCAAACAAAAAAACAAAAGTGTTGCGGAACTTGAAACCTGTTGATGTTTTTTTTTATTTCGGCCATTTAACACCTGAGCGCATCGGGTGTAGAAAGCATGATTATCACCAGCAGCAGCAGCGGTAGGCAGCAGCATCATAAATACATAAATCATTAAAAATATATGCATATTGCATTTCGTAAGCACATTTCCGTTCAGAAACACACAAACAAAAACACAACGTAGCTCACATCTGGCGGCTCCCATCATTCACGCAATTATTGAATGAACTTATGTTAAATCATAAGGTTTTACAATATTTTTGGCATCATGTAACTGTCAGTGTGTTTTTGCTTTTGCGCAATAGGCGACAGAAACTGAAAAACAAACGAACTAAACGAAAATTCGAGAGTTAACATTTCAATTTTGAAAATGTTTTTGTTGTTGCTGATGTTTTGGACTGTTGTAACTAGAGTTGATTGATTTTTATGGCTTTTGTATTTATCTTTTAGGCTCATGCGTTTACATCTAGTGTCTGTCGGGCCCGCTCACTAAACAGACTCTCAAAATATAAACTTACAAATTACTTGACATGCTTGGAAATGCAAATGGTTCGAACGTCGGCTTAAATTGAATGACTTAAGTCATAAACTGGAAAACGAATGTGTGTTATTGTTATTCTTCTCCTGCATTATCACTAACTCCACTAATCTAGCCAAAAATGACATACAAAATATACTTAATGATTCCCAAATGAGTTCAAATCGAATGACTTAAGCTACGAACTTGCATGGTTGAGGCAAATGAGTACATAAGTCATGCTTATTTTTGTCTGCTGTCCTCCATTATTTATCGTCTAAATCAGTCAACTTTTAAAAAATGGTGCACACAAATTTAATTATTATCTTTCGGACGATTAAGCTTCACAGCAGTTGCATCATAAATACTCTGGGACTGTTTGCCTAATGAGCGACGCTCTTATAATTAATCAATTTGCTAGATGAAAAATCAGTGCACAGTATGGAACACAACTGGTTGCTGCATTGGCAACATTTGATTTCAAACTGCAGGTGTTATCATAACTGGTTCAGAGGGCTGTCTGTTGGCAACATTTCCTCCAGCAACAAGTTGATACTTTTCAGTATACGCTGCGAAAAGTTTTTCCGCATTTTTTGGCGCGTTTTTTTTGGATTCGTTACGTTTTGGCAGCAGCAAAACTTGAGCTGACCAAAAGAGACTAGTGCAGCTCTTGCCAGACCAAAAAACAACTAACAGTATATTTTGTTTTTTTTTTTTTGGTGTGAAGTGAAAAGCAAAGCAAAGCAACACAAAAATTACTTGCAAAAAAAAGCAGCACTTGGCGGCTGCTTTCGTTTTCAGTTTTAAGTTTTCAGTTTTCATTTAGCCTGCACGCTTCAACTGACTGGAGCTTGTCTGGCAACGGAGAGCTGTGGCCTGCAGCCAATGTAAACGAAGCAATTTGAGCATACCTACAACAACTTAAACAACAACAACCACAGCAAAAGCAACGTTGAGCACTAAATTTTCCACGAGCGAGTGAGTTTGAAAACGAAACTGAATTTCTTTCTTTCAACATTTTAAGAAAAAAGATGCAAAGAGAGTTGCGAGTTTCCAACTGCGAGTTACTCGAGTTACGTTGACCATCATTTGTTGGCTTAATAAATGAAGCAAAGTTGAATGAAAGCAGTGACTATTTAGGTTTTTTTTTTTTTTTGCTATTTGTGCTTATCACACGCCTGCAATCAACAAGCAGCAAATCTGGTCAGCTATTTAGCTTTTTGTTCCCTTGCTTTTCACTTTTCAAATGCGCTGGCCCTCTGAAAGCCACGAAAGTTGGCTTTTATTTATTATACATTGATGATGATGCTGCTGCTGCTGCTGTTGTTGTTGAAGAGCGGAAATGTGAAGAAACACCGCATACAGATCATAATATTTGTGTGTGTTGGGGTATATACATATATATATTTATATATATATATGTGTGTGTGTGTGTTTGTTTAACAAGCTTTTGTTTGCCCGATTGTGGATGGTAACAAAACCGAACAATCAACAACAAACACCTTTGTGGCCTACGCGTGCACTTAAAATGCAATTTATATTCGTCGAAACAATGCCAAATGATATAATATTTAATAAAGATGCCCGAAGCACAAACTGAGGACGGACTGCGGCTACATCTGGTCTTTGGTTTGCCTCTGCTGTGCTGCGATAACCTATTAAAGGCTATCAGCTAAAACCGACACTATCTGTCTAAGTGCTTACCTGGTTAATCGTTCACAATAATAGTATCAACAACAACAAAAACACGTCACTTGGCTCTATCTAAGTAATGCAATAATAACAATTTAATTAGCTCTTTATAGCGAGCAATGAAGCTTTCAACACGTTGCAATAGATTTGTATGGCGTCGCTTTTTGTGGTTAAAAAAATGTATCTGGCTAATAGCAAATCATGCTGATGTATATTAGGGAAGGGGTGCGGGCAAATATAAATAAATTAGGCAAACCGATTTATAAATATGAGAATTTTATTTAGTTAATAACACCTTTGCTTCCTAACTGTGTGACCAGATGAGAAACTGGCAATTTCCTCACAAGGGCACTCAATGAAGATTTTCTGGAATATTCGGATTTAACCTATCAAAAGCTAAATTTGGCTACACGTTCCAAGAGTGTGTGTGTGTGTGTGTGTGATGAAATTTGCATGTTCCCTGCATCTGATTAACCTATTTTTTTACAGTGATACTAATGAACAAAGACCATAAATTGTACTTTGGCAGCACAAACACACAGAAACAAATCAAAGCTGAAGTCTATGGAATTGACTGCTCATAAAAATGCGCAGCGCATTTGTAAGCAGTATCTAAAGAAATGCCAGCACAAGAATGAAATGTGGCTAGACAAAAGTGTGACACCGTTTTGTTTTATTTGTCTTCGCTCAAAGCTTTGGTATCAATAATCTCCATCTTTACCATATAAAAATGACACTAAAATATTGGCATGTTGCCGATCTTAAGTCTGAGCGAGTGAAGGGAGTTCGCAGACATGCACTTTGACACGGTACAAGTTAAATTTAAGAGATAACATACACAAATATACATATATATATATATATATAACCCATTATATATATATATATACATGTGTGTATATGTCGATTGTTTTGCATTGCGCATTCGAATCGTTTGTTTTCGTGTCATTGTTGTTGTAGTGTTGTTTTTTGGTTGCTGTCATTGCGTTTGTAAGTTTGCCACGTTTTTTTTTATGTCTGCGCTCACGAAAACTCATTTGTTCATGCATAATGTTGTTGTAGTTTTTCTTTTGTTGCTTCTGAGAAAATGAAGTCAACTGTTGCCGTACGCCTGTGACTGACATTTCCCATTAAATTGCCACGTTATTGTCTAAAGTTGTAGTGTTTTGTTTTTCCTTTTCATGGTTCTTACCATAGAAGCCAAAGGGGGGCGGGGTGCGGGAAACAGCTAGTTGGTCTACAGACCAAGTGAACTTTGCATATCTTGGTTAGTGCATTTTCAACACGTCTCTCTGTGTATTTTTGACTGCCGGCAGCTTCTTCTTCTACTTAAGGTCTTTTGTGTGATTGTTTACATTTATGGCTGAATAATTGGGCGCCTCTAGCTGATACAACTGTTGCCTGATGTTGCGCGTTGTTGTTGCATTTAAATTTTTGCGCACACTAATTGACTCCCACAAAGAGCCGATGCTGGCAGCCAAGCCAAACTGCAATTCACTGCGACTTCCTTCCTCGACAATTGTCGCAACACCTACTGCAATTCTTTTTTTTTTTGTTTTGTTGGACTTTTTTGTTGTTTCGTTTGCATTTTTAGGCACGTCGCTGCTTTATTAACTGCATTTGTTTCGAAGGCGTGCTGACTGGCAGAGATGATGACGACTCATCAGTCGGTGTATCTCGAATTGTTCAGGGCCAACTTGGGCTTGGGCCTAGCCAACTAGCTAACTAGCTAAACTGTGGCCTGAAGCACAGCTTGACATTGTATTGTTAATTCTGGACTAACAGTTTTAATTAATCCTAAAAAACATATCCAGTTTTGTTTGCGGTAGCTCATAAATATACATTTAGTTAGCATTTATATAAGTCTTGGACGATGAGTTACGAATACAGCAACAACGTTGACAACCTTGAGCTGAGCTGCGTCTTCGACTCGAAACGTACAACATATTTTTTTATATTTTAATGAAAATGAAAACGAAACCAAAACTTGACTTAAAAAGTAGCAAAGGTTGAATATGATATAAAACGTAATGAAACAAAATTTAAGCGTAGCAGGAAGTGCACAATAATACACATAAGCACACACACACACACACACGCACACACACACACACATACACACACACACTGACAGGGCTGTACGGCGTGTGAATATGAATGCATTCGCTTTGGGCTAAATGTTACGCATACGCCATGTTTTTACAGGGCGAATGCGAGGGCTGTGTGCAGCCGTGTTGCATGCAGCACTATGTTTGTTGCATGCGTTTCTGACATGCTACTCACCTTTTGCTCAATTACTTTTGTTGTAGTTGCTGCTGTTGTTGCTATTGCAATGTCGAAATTATTGCAAAATTGCTGATATTTTCCCAACGATTACGTTTGCAGACGCCTGGCCCCAGCTGTTAATGTTGCTCCTACTGTTGTTGTTGTTGTTGTTGTTGTTTTCGTTGCACTTTTAATGCTGTAACAATGATTTTTCTATTATTATTTATATTGATTTTATAATTCAGTTAGGGGTTGGGGGGCAGCGCTTTCAATTTCAATTTCTTTTGCGCTTTTCACTTTGCCACTTGTTGCCTTTAACAATTTATTGTTGCTTTATTTTCACTCGTTTATTTGTGCTTAAAACTGGTTTAATAAAATTTCTAAAATATTTATTTTGTCATTTTGGCGAAATCAAATTTTTAAGCGTTTATAAAACGTTTTGAAATTTTATTAAGCTTTTACCGTATTTTGTGTGTTTCTTTTTACGTATGTGTGTCTGGGGCACACGTAAATTTCAAATGCCATTTATTAATTATAGCAAAAGGTTTTCTTTTCACAAATTTCTTCCTATTTGTTTTGATTTTTGGACGCACTTCAATTGCATAACGACTGCGAGCACTAAAAAATTTCGTGTATGCGAAAGACGATGACGAAGATGATGTCGATGATGAACTGGGTTTTTTTTTCTTTTTTTTATGTTTATTATTATAATTTTTGTGATTTTGTTTGTGTTTGCTTTTAGCCACTGTATACTCGACGTACAAGCGTGTGTGTGTGTGTATGTGTGACTGAGTGTGTGTGATTAACACTGTGCCGCACCGACAGCAACAAAAGCAACTGGCAAACGCACTCGACGACTTTCGCGACACGACTGACGACGGGTGATGACGGCCAAGACGGTCTTGGCTACAACGCTGGCTTGAGCTGGGCCTGGCTTGTTGGCTGGCTGGCTGGCTGGCTGGCCTTACCGTAAGTTCGGTTACGTTGGCCGTTTGTCGATCAGGTTCGGCTTTTTTTGTTTTGTACTCGTTTGAAACTTTTGCTTCATGGCTTAACTTAGCTTAATACCATTTAGCGTGTCGAAGCTTGCCGAGCGCCAAAACTGAAGCTTTTTTTTTGCCGTGCTGAACCAAGCTTAAGAGTTGTTTGCTACTCTTTTGATTTTAGCTCTCTTAACTGTTATGGCAGCGATAAGCTCAAGAGTATGAGAAAGCATTCTTTTTGGACAGGTCAAAAGGCTGTTAAGCAAATTTCATAGTTCTCAAACAAACACTATGTTAATTTGCATATTTTGATCATAAATCAACGATCGCATAGATCACAACAGAGCGGGCAGAGAGTCACAGCTTTCTACGTGATAATTACATCATCAGCGTTGCGACGATCTTCGCCATTTCTTTCTTACAAATTAAGTTGGTTTTTCGGTTCGTGTACGCGTATTTATCATTTGATTACTTGAAAGCTTTTGCCGACAGCGCCCAGTAACCAAATCAGCCAGTAACCAGGGAGAGATCATATATATTATATACAGACAGATATAAATTCGTATAACGGTAATTTTAATATTGATGCGCTGTTTATTCTAATGGCACTCTGAAGGTCAACTGATCACTGGAGTGTATATGTTAAAGCTCTTAAAATGTCAAAATGCTTTTAATTAAAAAATCTTTACAATCCGCCCACAACGTAGCTAAAGACAAAAGGCAAAAGGCGACAAACGCGACACCAGACAACCGCATAAATCAGAGCAATCAATGTTGATCGCAAAGATTTATGTGACAGCAATTAAACCAGCTGAGCAATTGCGCTATTGTTGTAATAAATACATAATATATTACAAGACAATTTTTACAATAATTATAGTAGTAACAGTGCAACAAGTGCAGGGGAATTTGCATAAAAATTCAAAGAACTTCAGCCCAGTTTGGCTTTTTCTTTGTATCTGGCTTTATCTCATGAACCTGCTCAGCTGCAAAATATGTAAAAAAATAATTACAAAATCAAAGCAAGTATATGCTGGCAGCGCGTCAATTTAAAATTCCACCAGCTAGTTGTCTTAGCTGATCATAGCTGCTGCTGGTGGTGCTGCTGCAGTGCACCATTTCATGAGATTAATGAATTTCTGACACCCTGTAGGCACTAAATTGCTGAATGGGGTATATTCAGATCGGAGTGAATGTGCATATCGAAAATATTTGAGACAACTTTGATCTTAATATGTGAATTGCATAACTTTTATGAAATTTACAAAATTTATATCTAAAACATATTTTTATTTATACTTATACAAATTTATTTTATTTTAATTATATTTTAATTTGATCAGCTTATTAGCCATATGTTTAATATTTCAGTAAAACACTATTTATAATTTTGAAATAATTTTCATTTTAATCTATTCAATTTAAACTTGAACACTGGCTCCCAAAGTTTGAGTGCTTAAGGATTTCACATTCTATCTAAATAAACTGGGTATATTGTAGTCGTAACTACGCTCCTATTCATTCATATTTGTAAACATTTGAAGTTATTACTGCTGAATGCTGCCCCCGCCGGTCACCGCCGCATGGGGCAAGCAAAGATATCTAATTGAAACTGCAATCAAATGAAGTTCTAGCCAGGCATGATTGACGCAGCAGCAGCAGCATCAGCATCAGCAACAACAGCTTTAGTTTCATTTCGAGCTACAACAGCAACAATGGCTGGGAATGTCTTGAAATAGCTGCTAGTTAAATTATAATACATGTTATATTCACGTGTCTGTGACTGTGGCTGTGAGTCGAGCCAAGTTCGTTGCCTAAGTCTTTGTTGTTTTGGCTACCATTGTCTGCTGTATCAATAAGAAAACATGTGCACTCACACATTTTTCACACACATTTAATTTGTTTAAATAAATATCAAACACACAAGTAAATGACTTCATTTTTGGACCAGCATTGCATAATAACCGCTCAGAGACAACGACAGAGACAGACATAGAGCATCATTCTCCCAGCTAATGACACTGCTTGTACAAATTTCTACTATTCGTGTTTTGACACATACAAAGCGAAGCACGACCACTTTAAACATATTTAGTTGGGTGCTAATTATGACAACAACACAATAACAACAACTCCAACAACAGTAGGAACAACCACAGCCAGCAACTGACCACTGTCCAGGTTTTATGCGCACTTTTGCTTAGTTTAATTGACGCTATTATCAAATTATGAGCAACGCACTCATGATGGCATCATAAACACTGTGACTTTAAGCTGCTATTTCGGTCGTTTGCTAGTTTGCTTGTTGAGTGGGCGTAGCATGTCTGGCATACAAATGCCAGCTGTTTGTTGATTCGAAATGCCCCTGCATTTAACTGGAAATTATTATCATTTTAACATGCAGCGCATGGGCAAAATAAAGCTTTTTAACTCATCAGCTTGTGTTGTTTCCACATTTTGCACTTGTTACACTTTGGGCGTTAACTTGAAAAAATCCATAGTTTTGTATTCACAATAAGTACATTTAATAACAATGGTATGCGGCATTACATAATCCATATACGATCAACCGAAAATCGATTGGACGCGTTCATGAAATGAAAAGTGAAAGATTTGGCGGTTGTGTCAAGTGAAAGACAAAATAGCCCTAAGCGTCAATCTAATTAGGTATAAAACGCTAAAGAGAGATACATAATTGTTTTATTGAAAGCCAATTAAAGTCAAGTTCAAATGGCACACCTCGTGCCGAGCCATAACAAAAGTCCCAAACAGCCTCGTGTATTTGTAATTAAAATTGGGCGAGCGTTGAAAATTTGCCAAGATAAAAAAATATAGCGAAACAGAAAAATGGGTAAAGGTACCAAGCAGCGAACAGCGACTGCTTTTGAACTTGCTAAAAGCTGAGACAAGGCAACTTATAAAGTTTTTAAATATTTATAAAAATCAAGCTTCATATGTAAATTAAATATGAAAACAAAACTCTGCTCGGCAAAGTAAAAACCAAACCAAAACGAAATTCCGTTGTAATTAGATTATTTTCGGTTTGGACTGGCTGGATTGAGGGGAGGTGTGATAAATTAGGATTAAATAAAATATGCTTATAGCGTAGATAACTAGCATATCAAATTTTCGATCTCTAGCTTGTGCCTTTTTTTTTGGATCGACTAGGTCAAGTAGTAAGTAAGTGATTAGGTACGAAGATATTTTGTCCTTCTGTCTATTCGACAAATATGTTTGTTTATAATTTGTTTACAGGGTATAATGACAAAAGCAATCTGCAAACCACTTGAATTACAGTTTAGGGCTGTAATTGTGTAATTATTTGTTAGCTGTCAGTGGCTGTCATTAGATACAACAACAGCCTTGGTTTTACCCATCTTCTCTTAATGTTTGCACTGAGTAAAAACAAATGGAATAAAATAAAAACTCATACAAGACAACAACCAAAACCAAAATGATAAAGTAAAGACAAATAAAAAAGATACAAAGTTCAAGTCCACAGAAGATGTTGGTAACATTGACCCGCTACGCTTATCGTATAACCAAGCGTCAAGCCGCAGACGCTGCAATTCATTCATAAGCCCAAACGAACCTAATGTTTACTACATGCTTAAATACAAGTATATATATATGTATGTATATGTCTGCACTCGTACGTATATCAATGCCATGCAGCACTCATAAATACTTTGTTAAATATTTTTGTAATTAATTTTTTGGCAAATGATTCTGGCTTCGGCAAACAGTAGACTTACGGCACAAATGCGCACTTCCCTTCAACAATCAGAGATTGGCAAATTCACAATTACAAAACGGAAACACTTCACACACGCGATTGTGTTTTCTTGTATTCGTATTTGTGCTCCGCAAAAGTTCGGCAATCAAATTATATACATATGTTTAATATATGGCTGGCCATATAATATACGCAAACTCACAGTTTTTTTAAGCCCCTAATAACTCAAACCGAAGTTCAGTTCTTGTGGGCCATAAGCCAAAGCCAAAGACCAAAACCAAAAACCAGCGCCAGTCAGGTAATCAATGTCGCTCGATCAGCGCCACTTGGTCGCCTTTTGTTCGATTGTTCAGGGCAGGCTGTGAACTTGATGCCAATATGTCACACACTCGAAAAGTACTCGAACCGATTGGCGTTAATGGTAACAAACACACATACACACACACATGCATACATCGACACTCGGTCTCAGGGAATACAAATTTTTGGCTGTTTAGCTTAATTAAATCATTTACTGAAATGATTGTGCGCTATTTTGGCATTTGATGTCATTGGCTCAATGCGAAGGCTAACAGCAAAAGACCAACCACCAAAGCTGCCTGCTCAGACCAACAGCAGTTAAGAGCAACAGCAGTGGTAGCAGCAGCAGTCTACGATTGCGCAATGGGCCATAAAAAACCCTTTTTGCTTATACTCGGATGTGGGTCAGTTTAGTTCGACTCAAGGGGCTAATGTGGTTAAGCGTGGTGGACGCCTCTAGCAGCTGATTTATTCATGTTTTTGTGGCATGCCACAACAGGAAATCCCTGAAACGAGTTTTAGCCAGCAAAAAAAAAAAAAATACACAATAAAAAGGGCGAGGCAGCTGTGTTTGTAGCATTGGACGCACTTTCGCTGCAGACGACTCGACCTTTGACAAGCCTCATCAGATTGTGACTTACAGCACCGCAACTTACCATCTTATAAACGTTGGCTTTAATGGTTCATTTTGTTACCATTATCATCCATGTTACTCAGCTAGCCACAATTCTGGCTAACACGACGACAAAAAAATTTGTCCCAGCTTGTAGCCTAAGCCTTTCGTTTGCAGTTCCTGGCCAGCTACTGTTTTGCTTTTTGTCCATTTTCGTTTTTTATAGCTCCAAAATTTGCTATCTGATTTACGCTTTGTCGCGTGCATGTTATTGAAGTATGTTGTGGTGTTATTGCTGCTGCTGTTGTTGTTCCTGTTGCTTTTCGGGCAATGCGTCTCAAAATGATATCATGTAATTTGAAACAATGTGCTTGAACAATTTATTATAAGCCGCCAACTGGTTGCTGACAGCTGCGCTTGTTAAGTGATATTCAATTTTTATATCTAGATATATACTCATATATGTATATATAGATATATATATATAGCGGATTTTGTGGCTGCCTGCTTGTAAGCGCGTGCTGTGCATGCGTTTTTTTTCTTTTCATGTTGGATCATTCATTGTCGTGTGTGTTTTTTTACTTCATTTTATGGCTAGGCAGGATTTGTCGGCTTATGGAATTTGTTTAAATCGTTTTTGTATGCCGCCATTACCTTTCACCTGTGCTGCACTTTTTGCTGCTGCACAGTGTTGCATAGTGCTGCACTACTAATTGCACAATTTGTGGCCCGCTGTTGTCAAGTGCTGTATAATTTCGGGGTGGGCGTTTCTTTTTCTGAACTCATTTCAGACGGGCGCGCACAAATAAAATAATAGCCAAAAATGAGTTGGCCTTTTTGTTTGTTGGCCTGCAAGTGAAAGGCCTGCGGTCATTACACAATCAACAAATGGGCAAAAAAAATAAAAATGAAAAAAATGAGTAAAGTCGAGCAGCAACCCAACAAACAACAACAAAGCAGCCAGAGCTGACCCATGTGCCCAGAGTGCAATTAAAAACAACGACGGCGCCGGTTACAACAAATTGTTAAAGAAAATTATCGTTGAACAATGCGCGACCGCCCGCGCCACAAATAAAAAAATTGTACAAAAAAATACAAAACTACAACAAGTGAGAACGTTTCAGTCGGGCATTACCGGTTGCGGACTACTCTAATACCAGTGTCCAGTAAAACGCTAACCAAATTTGGTGACTCTAGCATTATTTATTTATTTCTTTCCTTAAAAGTGTTCCATTTATACAGACAAACATAGCACAAAACCCATATACTCTCGTACCTTCAGTATCAGAGTATAAAAATACCTGGAGCAGCTGCGAATTGAATGGTGGCTAAAACTTTAGTTGTGGCCATATGGCTTGTAAGTCCATATCTATTGACTCTGCACCTCGTTTGCTCAATCAGCGACCGGCCGCAAAATGTAAGCCAATTAATTTGCTGCATTTTTTTATTGTTTGTTGTTGCTCGTACTTTTGTTTGCCAATTTGCCTGGCCGTAATTGTCCAAAATATGGACTTTTAATTACATATTGTGCAGCAATTGAAACCCAATTGTTTGCCGCTCTAAAAACATTAGAAGACTGGCAACAGCTAAGCAGCTTAACGACTTAACACTTGGACCCTTTTGGAGACCCAGTCTTATAACACCTGACAGACACTTATGTGTGCGTTTTTATGTATGTGTTAGTGTGGCTGCATTTTCAATGTTCCTTTCAAGCAACAAAATATTTAAATCAAAAGTCGGGCAGCCACTGTGAAATTCATTTTGCTCAAGGTTAAAAAAATGAAAATTATAAACGTCTGTTTTTTCTATACCCTGTGAGCCTGTACAACATTTTAAAAACAGTGGTATAACAGCAAATGTAGTAATTATTCAATAAAATGTACGAATTATTTTACAAACAGATTATGACAACTAACCCAAACGTCTTTTTCTTAACTATCTAGTCAATTCTTGGAGAAGGTTAATCTGGAGCTATATGTGGTGTAACAAAATTGGTTCCTATTATAAGATCATACATCTAGATCGTGCACAAGAAAATTATAGCTCTAAAGAAAAACATATCAAATTTAATATAAATATAGCCCTTAGACTATATAAAAAAATGTATCAAATATTGATCTAAATACGGCGTATTCCACAGTTGAGCTGTCGAGTGTAGAGCATTCGTATTTGTTTTCTGCTGTCTATGCAGAATATGGGTTGGGCTAAGCTGAGCGGTGTACAGATACAGATACAGATACACATATAGTTGTACATAGTTAGCGCCAAACAGACAGGGCGACAGTTGAAGTTAGCGTCTTGTGCTGGGTGCTGATTGTCCAGGTCTGGTAGCTGGTAGCTTTGTTGGCTGTTGTGCTGTGGTGCAACCTCAAAAGATTTGAGCAGTCGCAGCAGTTGCGGTTAATTTGCTTGTCATTGCCCAGTTGAGTGGCGGCTCAAACCAAACGCGGAGGCTGCCGTCCGCAATGGTCTACTATTTGAATACAAATTTAATTTGAAATTGAAACGGCTGCCGCTGCCTATAGTTTTATTTTATTTCTTTTTATTTTGCTTTGTTTTGCCCAAGCAGGCATTTTGGGCAGCTGTTTGCCACTTGTACGTGCGGTAAATTAGACACTGCAGAATGCAGCAGCACCCAGCTAATTGGAAAGTGAACGCTTGCTCGGCATACAAACATGTACTAAATATAACAAAGCAACAAACAACAATAATAACAACAGGCGACCTTAAAAGCCTGCATTACCTAAGTCATTTTGCCTCATGAGTATGAGTTTGAGTTAAATTTCGGCCACAACGTCGACTTTCCGCCAAAATGCGCCCCAATCAATTCATATCAAATTTAACCTGCATCGCCTTTGAACCACAGTTCAACAGACAGCCCCCAAATGTTAAACAATTTTGTTTAATCAACGTTAATTTTTTTTCGACTTGTACTCGTATCGCAGCAATTGTCTGAGCAGGCAGCACGAATTTTTATGGCTTTAGCTGGCAATTCCAGTTCCAGATCCAGTGCCATAAGTGAGCGGCAGGAACAGCGCTTAAATTGAAGTCGTGTTTCGGGGTTTTCAGACACCCACCTGGACGTATCAACTAGTTTAATTGTAAAAACAGGCAGATGAATGATAATTCGTTCTAATGTGGCCATTTCATAGTATATGCATTTCATATAAGCTAGCGTCAGAGAAAGTGTTGATATTTTTTTTGGAACGCCCATTTTTAACCTGCTAGTCACTAACTTAAAGCATGAGTTACCAATACTCAATATAAGGACTACAGACCGTCCAAGACACGTTCCCACTTTAAAATTTGTAAATTATATGATATTTTATGTGTTATTCTCGTCTTGTTCAGTTATTTTTGTTATTAATTCCATTTTTGCGCAATTATCATGCACATAGCAGTGCACAGGTCCAGTTTTTCAGTATTGAGTTTGAGTATTAACGATTGAGCATTCGGTTTTTGCAGTTCCAGTTGCTGTCCAGTTAAAGTTGGCAACTGTTGCTTTCGCTTCTAGCGCAAATGTAGATTTGTTGCTGATTTGCAGCACTTTTATTTTCAGCTAGTTTGTGGTTACTGGTGTTGGCTGGTGGTTTTGCTGGTTGTTGATTTCGTGGGTTGGCGGGTTGGCGGTCGGTGGCTGGTAGTTGTTAGTTGGTGGTTAGCAGCGCGCACTTGTGTCTGCTCCAATTTGCCACGCTTGATTTAGGCAGTGATTACAGGCGGCACCGCCACTGTCCACAGTCCACTGTCCACTGTCCGCCGTCGTCATCTAAAAAGACGTATAATTTATGTGGGATTGCGTAATATTTGCCGATTTTTTCAGACTTCATGTGAAAATGCCACAAATGCGTTGGCTATCATAAAAAGAAGGTGTTTGTTAGTTTTTGTGTACTTTGTAGATAAAGTTTTCTCTGCTAGCTGCTGTGACTAATTTATGCGCCAAGGTTTAATTTGGGCAGTCGTCGGCATTTCAAATACTTCAGTTTCAGGCTGCTCTTTAAATGGGCATTGATGTGTTCATTCAGTGATCTTGATGGATGCGTGTGATTCGTAGTCGGCCCTCAATTTAAGATTGTTTTGTTGAAAATTTGGCGCATTAGTCTCAGGTTCGTTGCCTAAGTCTTTCGGTTAATATATGCATAAAAAACTTGAGAATGTCACTAAATAACAAATTAGAGCGACTTGCAGCACACTTTGCCATTTGTTTTATTTTTTCTCTTTGTTCCATAAAAACTAACAGAGTAGTGGCACATGCCCACCCGCTGCCCATTCCCTGCTAACACTAATTAAGATGAATTGGACCAAAAGCAAATATATTTTGTTTTGATTTTAGTTAACTTAATTTTCGCTGTTGTTTTTTTAATTAGTGTTTGCTTTTTGTATGCATGTTATTTGATATTAATTAACTATTTGCCTCTATTAATTGATAATTAATACAGATAAGACTTAAGCTAAAAGCAAGCAAACGAACGAAGAACTTGCTGCCAACGCTGACTGAAACTGAAACTGAAACCAGTTTGTTGGACAAGTAAATGCGGGTGTCACTTAACTCATAAATCTTATGCGACCACAACCACAACCAATGGCCTTGAATGCCCTCAGTCGCGCACATGCTCCAGCCTGAGTTTTGAAACTCTTTTCGTCCGCTTTACAGATGCCGCTCTGTGTGTCCTGACAAAAGCGCGCTTCCCTGGAATTTGGACGCGCTTCACCTCACATCAACATGATTAATTGCGTGCTAATGTCAAATTCTTGTATGTGTGAGTGTGTGTGTGTGCGTACATTCCACCTCATTCAGTGGCATCAATAGGACTTAATCTCTGTGAGTAATCAGGCTTGTGGGGGCAGCTGTGACTAATCTTATTGCAGATCAACGCACAGATTGACCATTATCAATGTCTGTCAATTAAACTCGTCAGCTTGCCAGCACATGTCACAACAGCTAGCCACTAACCGGTCGCTAACGGTATAGCTCCCATGTTCCGCTGTCAGCCGCATGTCAACGCAACTGTCAGCCAAGGCGAGCTTAGGCTAGCAACAACAACAGAAAAAAAACAACGCAGTGTTATCAAGTAGAGTGTATTTAGATTATGACTGCAACTGGGTTACCTTACATACATAAGTCAGCAGGGCGAGTGCAACAACTAACTGGTTCATAGTCGCATTGCAAATGGCCGCTTGGCTAATAATGGAAGTTCAAGGCGCAGCATATAGTAAGTGTGTGTGCATAAACATACAAACTTAACTGTATAATTAAGATACCGGCCACAATTAAGCTCTGGGTCTGTTGCTGTTGGAACATTTAATTAAGCAAGTTTTATGGCAAATATTTCTTGGACAAGTTTATAGCCTCCTTCCCCCTCTTTTCCTCTTCCACCCACCGAAATGCATTGCAAAATTGCGCAAAAATTAATATCAAATCGATAATGTTAAGGTGTTCAGCAACTGAAACTGGTAAAACCAGCACTCGCTCTCAATCTAGCCGCTGCAAAAGCGGCGTGGCCAACGGGAACTAAAGCTTCACAGCACGCACACACTCATATATATATTTATATATCACTCACACGAGGAGCACACACTGGCCGAAAAGCTGCAAAGAGTCTTGCAAATGCAATTTGTAAAGTGAGAGTGGTTCGGCCAGCTGCTGCTTTGCGACCAACAAGAGCGTGTGTAGAGAGCATGTAAAGAGTGAGCGAAAGAAACTACAGCTTTTACGCTCTTAAGTTGCTTTGCGCTTAAGCGCATTTTGTCTTCGTTTCTGCTTAATTTTTAATTGTTTGCATGCAGAAATACACAGTTGACTGCGCCCGTTTGTAAAATATTTCAAAGCATAGTTTTCATTGCATAATTTTAGGCTGTGTACTATTTGAATTTGTACTAAATAGCTGTTAAATTAATAAATATAAATAACAAACAACTTAATTATTATAATTACTTAAAAGCTTATATGATCTAAGAAATTGTTACAAATTTCAAGTTTGCCTATCTACCTCTTTATCAATAAGTAAATCAAAGTCTGTAGGAAATCAGATTGTATTGTATGTATAAGTGTAGCTAATATGCAAAGGAATTAAAAAATGAGGATAGACTGTTAACCCATTTCTTATTTGCACAGTTATTCTGATGTATTTTTGCATTCAAACCAATTTCTGAGATTTAAGTCAAAATGAAACAAGCTTGTGCATTATATTTGTCAGCCTAAGTCAAAAGGCTGCCAGGCTTTGTGTATTTTGTTTCGCTTTCGTTTCCCTATAAACAAGAAGTGTGTCAGCTTATAATTAAGAGCCCTCCATTCAGCAACGATTCAATTAACACATGACCGCCATTTAACTTTTACCATTGGCCAGCCCAAGAATGCTCAGCAAATGTTGCGCTTTGGCAGCCAGCCAAGTGGAACTGGAAGTACAAGTGTAATTGACAATGGAACCTGCCGCGTCGTGGTGGGGCGACTGTGAAAACACATGTTCTTGCAACTGATTGCAAATTTACGATTATACGATTACTGACTGTCGATTTTTGTTTCATTTTGAGCGGTCTTAATATTATTTTGATTGCAACACACGTTCGCCACCAAGTGGAACAAAAGCAAACCCAAAAGGAACACAGCTCAGACCTCAAAGAGCTGAAATCGAAGACAAAAAGAATGGCATCTGAAATTGCATTTGGTTAGTCATGCGCAAAAAAAAAAATTAAATATAATAATAATAATTGTAAGGTGCAAAAATCCGAAACAGACAATTGCGTTGCTGCCGCTAGCTAAAAAGTATTATTGTTGTTGTGGTTGTTTTTACTATTGTTGTTGTTGCCTTTGTGCTTGTTACACTTGCCGTCAACTTGGCAGCAGCAAAAGCAGCCACCGCAGTTGTTTTAGTTGCAGTTTTTCTGGTATCTCCTTTGTTATGGCCATTAATAATGATTTAATTTCCATTGTTTTTCCGCCAGTTCTGCGCAACTGCGTCAAGGACGCGTCCATTCGTCAGCTTCAATGATTTGGCTGATTTGGCAGCTTGTGTTCGGCTGATGCAAAGGTATTGCCATGACGCTTGACGTTGACTCAATTGACCTTCAGCCTGAAATTTCAAGCCAACAATTAATATGCACTTCACTTCTATAATATATGTGTCATATTTACTTTAATTACATATATGGATGTAATCTTTACTCAACCCTAACAACTCCAAACATGACTATTAATACTATTAGAAGTAGCGTAAGCGTCAAAAAGCATAGTTGATAGGGAAGACTTTTCTCATATCTTTTTAAAATTTGTTAAATAGATTTCTGATATCTTGTATAATATGTATAATAGATTTTACATACATTAAGGCTAAGATGCGTTTGAAAATCATCAATAAATACAAATTTCAGAACATTTTTTTATACACTAGATATTTATTTATATTTATAAATAATCTCGCTTCAGTCCTATCCTTTTAGAGTAAACGTTTGCTTTTTCTATATGTGTCATTCAGTCTGGTTTTCGTTAACAGTTTCTCAACTCCATTGACCTCCAGCCGGAATTACTAACTACATATATGCACTTCATTTCTGCCCAATATGTGTCATATTTACTTTGTATATATATGCAATATAAGTTCTTTTACTTATCATTAACAGCTTCGCTTTTCAACCGACTTATCGTTGTGTGAACTGCATGTCTCATCGCATTTTTTAGAACTTTCACAAAGTGGAACTTTGCAGCCTTCACTGAAGATTCAGTGGTTCTGCGCAAATAACCACCATCAAAAACTTAATGAATGCGCCATCATAATATTTAAAGCATGCCAATATTCGAAGAGAAAAAGCCTTGAATAAAGGGAAAGAATTTGCGGTTAGAACAGCAACCAACTGGGCTTTCCAGCTGAGCAAAGAACGGTTCACTGTTTACAATGCCAAAAAGCAGGTCAACTAAAAAAAAAACAACAATCGCCTGTCCAATGAAATCATTTACATTACAGAAAACGTTATTGACAACAATAACAACAACAACAACAACAACAACAACAATAAGAACATTAAGATCATGAACAATTTGTTCTAATTTCCTGCAGAGACTTTGGCCTAACACGGCTAACAAACGAGTTTAATATTGCTGCCTTGGCACCCCATCGTCTCAAAGAATCAAAAAAATCGGTTTCATAATTGGCGTGCATGATACAGCGAATTCCCAAAAGGCAACATAGTCTATGTCTGAGTCCAGGTCTATGTTCGACCATTTTTGGTACTGCCCGTGTTCCTGTTGACCTTGCTTTGGCTCTGGCTCTGGCTCTGAATTTGCATAACGGCAAATATGACTTAATTGCTGGCGGTGGCTCATGACACAATTGTTCGATTTGGGCCTGATTGCTGATTAGGCAATGCAAACAAACACATAATCAGTCGTGTAGTCTATGTCTGCGTGTGTGTGTGTGTGTGTGTGTGTGTGTGTGTTGATGTACTTGTATGTGTATGTGCGATGCGGGCGCCAGGAGTTCAATGTCAATAATTGAGCATGGCGCACACAGCTCATAAATAACGGTGCAGTGTCATTGTCAACGGTCTGCCCAAACAACAAGTAGGACGACGACGAATAAAGTTATTAACAATGCGCCAACATGTACATGGATCTCAAAATGGACGAACGTGACAAATACCAAAAGGCAGACCGAGCAGACCTCGCAACCAGGCTTGTTGTCTATGCTGCAACAGCAACAGCATCAAGAACAACAACAACAACAACACATTGTCCATCATCGAGGCATGCAACGCAGGCATAGCAGGCAGGCAACTCCAAGTTGAATAAGGGCAAATGCAAGTTGCCGTCAACGCCGCCAACGTAGCTGGTTTAAGGCCTGACTGCAGGAAAACACCGTTAACATTTTATTTGACTGAAATTGCCTTTAATTTATTGCTGACGTGGCAGCATTTGCATTTGCATTTGCCATGTGTCAGGCTACACAAAACAAAATAAATGCCATCAAATTTACAAGCCATTCATTTTTGATAACGAACTTTAATCTGATGTACGACTTGTATTTGAGTATTTGAACATACAAGTATAATATCATAAGATAAGCATGGTAAAATAAAGTTTTAAATAAAGTTGTTTTCATCAAGTCTGGCAATCAGTTAGTCTACAAATTTTGCGACTTTTTTCAGTGTAAGCATGGCTCTAGCTGCGTTTCGGCTCTGGCTTTGGCCGTGTTGCCTTGCAATGTTTTTATTGTTGATTTTGCAGCGTTGCTGTCAAGTGGCACTTGTTCTAATTTTTCCATTTCAAAACCAATCAGCGCATTGCTTGGCAACCCCACTCTCCACATCTACCAATTCTTATTGTTGTTGTTGTTGTAGTTTGTTATGGCCCAAAGTCAATGGCGAGGCCAAGCACAGGTCTTGGTATAGGAAATCGACGCTTGGAACACTATGTGGCATGTTTTACATCATAAATAATGTTGAGTCTAGCATTTAAATAAATCAATTAAATGCCGCATTGATACTTTGTTTGCGACTGCTACTCAAGTTGCACGAACCTTTTTCTCGCGGTTCTAAATTTTCGACAAGACAGTCACGCAGGAAGCAACAGGTACATCCATGATGCTGACTGCAAGTTAAGGACATGCTTGGCCCGCAGTACATGCGCTGAACACGTGTAATACCTCATCGTATTATCTGCTTATTTTTGGCACGTACATAAAAATATTACACGAGATAAGAACGAGCTGCTGTCGCCGTTGCTGCTGCTGTTGCTGCTGCTGCTGCTGTTGCTGCCGCTGCTGTTATCGTGTGGGTAAGCTTTGGGGTTGGCCCTGCATCACATCCGCATTTTATTAGCAAAGAATTAGAATGCTCGTGCCAAACAAAATGCGGCGTAATTAATTCCATAGCAGAGCGAACAACCTGTCAGCGGTCAAGCTCAAAATCAAAATGACAACTTGCGGTACATGTACACGCCCACGCCCACGCCCAGCCAACAAAACGACAACTGACGACTACAAAGTGGTCAACAGCATTAACAGAGAACAGCAACAGCAACAACAACAATAACAACAACAGCTATGCAATTAGCATATTAACTGACTGCAACAAGTTGCTTTAAAGTTCAATACCAACTGCATTGGCTCCAGTTCGACTGCTCCAAATCCTTTTATGCACAAAATAACTTGGTCAAAATACTTAAGCTCAAGCAGCATTGCTGTTGCTTTGTCATCATGCAGAATCGAGCAATCGACTGAGCAAACTGGGTCAACGCCGTCAGAACACGTCAAAATGCCATATGCAAAAGAAATTTTGCGGAGGAGTTGTTGCCACTCAGCTGGGTGCCCCACCAGCAGTAATCACCAGGCAGCAGGCAACCACCGAAGTGTTTGACATGCTTTGACAGTCTTGCACGCGCCAATTTTGATGCCACAACCAAATCCATCAGCACAATTTGCTAAAAGCTGTTGAAGGTATTAACACCATTTGCATACTCACTAATAATTAATTATAATAAGTACATATATTGGCATTTCGCAGATATTACCTTGAATAAATTAAACATATACACTTATATGGAACCAATCATTGGTATTATATCCAAGCTGTGAATCACAAAGTTATAAATAAATACAAAATAAATTTAAATGTAGCGATACTTGATATATATATATAAATATACCTCATCGTATTGATTGTCTGAAGAGAATTAAGAAAGAGCTTTGCACATTCAATTTTAAAATATATATTAAAATTCAGAAAATTAGAAAAAAACCATTGCATGATTTACAACTTTAGCGATATTGTCTTAAAATAATGCTATACTTTTTTCCTTATCGATAGATGTGATAATAGTGTGTGGTTATGGTTAGTTCCCAATCCCTTGAGGCCGCCACACACATGCACACACCTCGCAAGTAGATCGCCTGCAACGTGGCCCTAAATTACCACAAGCACATTATCGACAACAAGCACTCCAAGTCCATTGCCAAGGCAGAGGTGAAGACATGAATAGAGACACAGACGCGGAGGCGGCTTCAGAGAGTCAGAGTCAGAGTCGGAGGCAAAGGCAAAGGCTAACCACGACCGGGAGAGTGGCGTGTACATGGACAGCAGTTGCAATTGCAATTGCAGCTGACCTCACAACAAGCAGCGCGCGGCTGTTGACGTTGCCGCCTCGTTGCGCTCCTTTGACGCCTGCGCTGTTACTTCCCTTTCTACCTCTCTACCTCTCTTTCTCTCTTTCTCTCTTTGTCCCTTTGTTGACTCTGCAATTTCGACACTTTCAAGATTTTACTATAAAAATTTGCCATAAATTTGTGAGTCGGGCGTGTACAATGCGCGTATTTCTCTAAATGTATTTGAGTCTTATTGGAGTCCGTGCCCTTGCTTGTTACCAATTGCTGTTGTTGTTGTTCTTGGTTGGCTGGACTCTAGCTCTACCTACACGCATGTCCAGCCTGATGATATGTACTTTCGCAAACATAACTGACGTGTTTGCCTAAGAGGCAATAAAATAAATCCCAAACTAAACACAAATCCAACCGAACAACGTTCTCGTACCACAGATCGCACGTGTCGTTTGCCGCAAATGAAGTTAACTCAATCATGGGCCTTGGCAAGGGCATCGTGTCGGTCGGCAATAGAATAAAAATGTTAGACCAAACTTGTATGAAATTTATCAAGACTCGGTCGGCAAAAGGGCAGCAACAGCAGCAGCCGCAACAGTTGCTGCAACAACAGCAGCAGCAACAATTGCTGCAACAGCGACTGCCACACGCTCGAAGGGAGCCACATAGTGATATTTATGCCAATTGTTGGCTTATAAAACTGGCCAGCTACATGCGAAATGCGTGTGTGGGTCTTAGAAGTGCCAGTAGATGGAGCCAGGGATTGTACATGGTCATAGGACTACTACTAGACCAAGGTAAGGTAATGAAAAGGGTTTCTGAAAAACTAGCTGCTGTTGCACTTTAGAGCCAAAGAGTTGAATTCAATTTATTACGAGAGCATTTCAAACAACGAAGGTTGAAGTTGAGGTTCAGTGATGTTGTCGGCTCAGAAACTAGTGGACTTGGACGTCTGCCTGCCATCCTCTTATCAGGCGAGCTAATCCTTGCGGGCAAAGTAAATGCAATTATGTGTAGTTTATGCGCTCGCTGGCTTCATACGTTTGTCTGATTGACATATAAATTAGAGATGCATGCGAGACGATAGCTACTGCCTTGGATAAACTCTAACGAGCACTGAAAGTGTGCCTAACCCAGCAACCCAGCAATACCCGCCCTCCCCCTGTCGACAGATAAGCTGTGATTGTTTTCCATTTCATTGTCATCAGTCAAGGCGGCTAATTAAGCGCCCCAATGCAATCAATGTTTTCACTTAAGTGCAAGTAAATATCACAATCAATGGACTCGTCTTTTTACTCGCTCTTCTGCTTTCCCTGCAAAACCAGCTGTGCACAGCTGCAACCAGCAGGAAACAGCAACTGCAACAGCAGCAGAAGCATCAGCATTTGTTTGCAGTTAGAATGTCAGCGAGTTGGATTTGGATTTGAACTGAAAGCTGGCATGTGGTCATTAGTAGTTGTCAAGTTGCTGGCGTGATTTGTGCACCACTTCCTGGGGTTACGCGAGAGAACAGAGGCTGGAAAAACTGTCCACCGAGTTGAAGCCAGCCGCTTTTTTGTTTAATTACATTTTACATATTTTTGCGTACGCATTGACAACAGCAAGTCAAAGTCAAAAGCATTTGCCGCCTGCCCACGTAGCTGGCCAAAGAATTTATAGACAATCCAACTACTTCAATTATGGCGATAAGGTTCTATAGATTCCCCCTCTTCCACCCGCTCCGACACACGTCCCCTTCCTTCAAACATAAGTCCATGTCTTTTGCATAAAAATGTCGTATGTCGTGCGGCGTTTGTTACTTATTACATGCGACGACTGCGACCGATATCGATATTGTTCACAAACACACACACACACACACAAACACACACACTCCAATTCATACATATATATATGTTTAGTATAGGCCGGGCTGCTGTCCGACCTTCAACTTTGTTTGCAACCTTGTTAGTTAGTTGTTGTATGTTTCTGTATGTGTTTCGGTTGCTTTTTCTGTGTTTCTCTTTCTTTTTTTTTTCCTTGCACACTGTTTTACTTTGGAGTTCAGCGCAATCGCGATCACTTCTGGTGATTGTATGCGGCAAAAGAGGCAACGCCTCCAACGCCGAACCGCAGCACGCAACTGACAGCAAACAGCAAGGAACAACAACAACAAACACCCGCAACAATTGCACACGACAACTAAACAGTGTCACAACTGACTGACAACAAGCTGGAGCCTGGAGCGCTCCTTTGGAGGCTGGACAAAACCTCAGTTTTGACGGCGTTTTCATTTTCGTTTACAGCAGCAAATTTGCTGCACTTAAAAAAATATATGTATTATCATTTATAGAGTCTACCTTGAATTCATCATCCTGAAAATAAGAAAAATTCTTTTTTCAATTCCCAAATTTATAATTGACAATTCACAGAAACAGAAACATTTAATATACATATATTTTTTTTCCCCAAAATCAGTAATGCGTTCCACTATTCCAGAATATTATTTATTTTAACTTCTCGAAATATATTTAAGAAATACAATAATTTTTTGATATTTTTGAAAATATTCTGTTTATATTCTATAATAGAAGAAACTGTAAATCTTACAATTGTTATTGAAATAATAAATTGCCGTTTAGAAGATTTTACAACTGAAAAATATTAAGATGCTATAATTATATCCAATATTTTTGTCTACGTGTAGGCTCCCCAAATGAAGCCAATCAGACGGCGACAAGAGCGCTGTAAGCCATCATTAAATTGAAAATAAAATAATGCGCCTGGGCCGCCTTTGTCACGCCAGCTTTAATAACTTTGTACGCTATAAAGGAGCAGTTGGTGGAGTCCTGCAGTCGCTCACTATCGTTGTCCACGCATCTTTGGGGCACACAGAGAGCGCGTGCAACTTATTGCTCTATTTTCGTGCTTGCTGCCCAACAGTTTCGATTTCAGTTTCACTTTCAGCCTCTCATTGTTTGCAGCCCCATTTGCTGCCCATCATGTTAACAAGCATTGGGTTGGCAATGGCCAACGCCAACTCACAGCCCCATCAAGAATGTAAATGAACCCGTAGGAATAGCGACCCTCTGGCATTGGTACTAGTAGTTACAAGGCAACAAAACATCTGCAATAAACAACTTAAACGACACCGTTGTCTACTATGAGTGGGCAGCTCTGCAAATCAGCCAAGTCACAAGCAGCACAGAATCGGAATCATTCCATTCACTCACATTCGATTCGAAAATCCTTCAACTGCTTGGAAATTCTGCATATTTTGCGTCATAATAAAAAATTGTTACAGTTGGCGTATGAGTCAAGATGAAAACATCTTCAGTTCGGATGCTGCAAAACTGGTAGTACTACAACATGAATATGAACATGTTGTATCAATATCTAAATGAAGTGACGTCACAAGGTCGTCGCATGGTTGGAAATTCCTGTGAGGTAATCACACAATAACAAAAGCTCATAAATATATATCATATACATATATATATCATATCATATATATATATATATATTTACATATATATACTCTACTCGACAGGCATATATCTATATATATATTTTTTTATTGCACTTGCTCAGTTGCCAGGCGAATCAGCCACGACGAGCAACATTTTTTTAGCTAGCAACAATATCATTCTAAATATTAATAAAAATAAAACCACACGAAAATATGTATAAACTGTTTCGATCTGGTTTGACTTGTTTAACTTGCCAGTTTTTTTTTCAATTTGCTTTCAACTGCATAACGGTATTTCACAAATACATTTTGAATACAAATTAAAGCAGTTTAGTAACTCTTAAATATACTTATTGCTGTATTGACATTTCGGATTGTCAGCATTTTGGATGCAACTTTTTATGACAACGTGTTTGTACTGCCCCGTTCATAATTTAAGTTATAAATAATTTTTTTTTGTGTGTTCAAGCTGTATAAGTAGAAGAAAAAAAAACGTGCATTGAACTTGCTGCGTGTGTTGCGTGTTTGGCCACAGGTCAAAAATCGTGAACTTTAGTTTTATCCAAAAAATGTCTTAGTACTGTTACCAATTGCTGAGCGAAAAACTCCAAACACATTTTGCTTTCAGCTGGCATAATTCGTTTTCCTACTTATCGCTTGTGTGATTTTTTGTTTATTCATATTTTAAGAACTGGTTTGGGTACTAAATAAAATACTAAACACTTTTAAGCATTTAGCATAAAATTTAATTATTAAATTTTTCGTTTGCTTTGTCTACGCTGATAATTTATATGTGTTTCAAATTTTTTTGTATTTTCGCTCTAAGTTCGAACCGGATATATAGAGTTTGGGGTGTACACCGACCCGTCTATATGGGTATTATGTCATACAAAAAACTACTTGACGAGTCGTCATAAAAAAAAGTGAAACTGCTTCTATGTGCGTTCTCAAGAAAAGTGAAATTATTCAAAGATTTAGCGCTAATGGTGATTGATTATTTGCGCATACAAATTTGCTTTAATGCAGCATAATTGCTCGGAGTTAATTCAATTAATATATGTAGCTTTTTATTTAGCCTCAGGCAAAAACCAATAATAATAATTATATAGAATTTTTGGCAGCTCCTTTAGCAATGATTATAAATTCTTTGTTTTTGGACATTGAAAATCTAAACAAATTTCAATTAAATGTTTTTATTAAAAAAATGCGTTGAACAAATAATATTGCAGTTATTTTTGGGAGAGAGACAACTAATGCTACTTGAGCAGCCATACGAGCAATTAATGTCGTACTGAGTGTGTGTGCAGAAAATAATCGACAACTTCAAATCAATTATACAATTCAAAAATAATATGCGGTAACGGAAGTAAAAGCCACACAGACAGAAAGAGAGATAGAGAGAGAGAGAGAGATAGAGACAATGTTTGTTGCTTGGGTGGGTTAAAGCCATTAGCATTGGACTCTCTGCCTTTGATGGTACAGATATGTACTCGAGTTTCATTAATCTTCTGTTCTGTTTGTTGTTTTTTTTTTACTTAATTTGCTGCACACAATAGGTAAACATTCATATTTTAAATACAATTTTTTTTTTTTGTTTATAAATAACAATAGCAATAACAATCCAAAAAGCTAAAGCACACCCGTTTTAATTTTCTGCATATTAACCAAATAGGAAATCACGCTAATTGCTTGGCGTCGCTTTTTTGTTTCAAAAGTTCAGTTCAATATACCCACGCCTAAAAAAAATCCGATCGAACATTGTATGTAGATCGCGTTTAATGCTTGATGCTTGATCATTTTAGACTTCTTGCGGTGACTGGTTTTCATTGGCGAATTGTGCTGAGTTTTTACATATTATGTGCATATTAAATTATGCCATTAAATAGCAGCAAATTAATAATAATTAAACAACTCAGCCCAGCGCATTCAATAATAACAAGTCAAAACAAAAGTTAATGTTGGTGCCATCAGTTATATAAAAAAAGCGCTGAATAAATGTTAAAATCGAAAACAAATCACTTTTATTTTCAGTTGGCGACTACACGCCACCAACTGGGCAGCATTGAAATATATTAATAATGCCCACAGCTGAGGCTGTCACAGTTGCGGCGATTCCAGCTGCCCAATTTGTTTATTTTTAAGCGTTTGCTCATATGAAACCAAGAGTTAAAAGGAGCTCAAGTCAGTGGCCAGCACAGTAGATTCCACACACCTTTCGGTTTCTTAGCTATTCTTATGTGTATATGAACTATGAAGATTGATATCATTGCCTGATGTCAGATAACTAGCTAGCATCATACAATTTGCTTTGACGCAAGCAAAAGTCAACCAAAAAATTATAAAAAAAAAAACTAAACCAGAAACAACATGCCGAAAAAAAACTGGTAACAAAAGCAGCCAGATTCTAATTGTAAGATTTTAACTTTGGCTGCTGCTGTGGATGTCGTTAAATTAAAACTTTTGTCGCTGATTTTCATAAAATTTGTATTGTATAAGATTTCTTCATATTAATTCAAGGCCAATACCGACCGGCCCAGTCTGTTTTCGGGCGCACAGCATTATTAGCATACTCACACAGTCGTTAAGAACCAACTTACATAGTATTTAAGCATACAAGCATGTTACAGATTAGATTAGGCTACTAGTATGCAGATGAAGCAATCAGATGCTTAGAACATATTAGCAGCCACAGTTCATGTGTTCATAAAAACCAACAATAAGAGTGATATTTAGTGTCTGGATACCTACGGCTAAGCCCAGCAATACTAACTGCAGCTAAATCATAAATCAAGTGTCTATAAATAAGTCAACCTTAATGGTCTAAGCCAATAGCAGACTCCGAGTTGATAACGCGCCATAATCACTCACGTACGTAACTATAAATAGAGACGGCTTAAAAATATTGCTGGCAAGTTCAAAGTGTCCTTGCTCATAATTCCTTTAACGTTCAGTCGACTGTAGCAGCCTAACGCCAGGTAATAAAACACAGAGCTACACTGAAAAAATTGTAAACACAATTTTAAGTGTGTGTTTAATAACTATTTATAAGTTTTCCTCTTCCTACTTATGCAGATAGATATATATATATACAATTATAAAAACAATATAAATTTAGTTGCATTTTCTATTTCTATTTTTTTACAATCTACTGTTAATTTTACACTAGACAAAGCAATAATGTAACTGAACGAAGTACA